>CM065596.1:116941031-116992751 GCA_033119425.1 Bufotes viridis
CAGAAGACATGTGTCTGTATTCTCTTTGCAGCACCAGGAGAGTAGTCGCAGCGAATACGATCTCCCGCAGCTGTTCTCCCAATTACTCGAAATGCTCACACTCGTAAAGGCAGTGGTTTTAGTAAAAATGTATTACAGAAATACTGATTATGCAGATCCTTTATATACCTTCAAAAGGTTCACTAGAATTGAACGTTGAAAGAAAGCTGTGACCAGAACATCTAGTATGAAGGGAATGGAAGCGACAACGTCTCTTATCTTTTAGTGCTCCTAGCCAGCATCAAACTGGGGATCCTATTCCCACCAGAGCAAATAATACTGAGGACCCTTCGTCCATCCATTTTATACAAAACTTCAACTGGTCAGTGTTTAATTTCATCATAATCTTTGCTGTTACTCATAGCACATGCAATAGACCTAGAAAAAAACAGTTCCTGGATCGGAATACTTTTGTATTTGCATGTAATTAAAAATTTAGTATAGCCACTGAGCTATTCAATAAAATGCATGTGTATAGCGCCACCTGCTGTTTGTTCTTTTCCTTATTTCTTGTCCACCTCACTAAGCTGGTTGAATGTGCTCAGTTTAAATTTTCAGCTGTCACCAGCTATATCTTCTATTAGAAGCTTTGGCAGTTACAGGAAGATAGCTACAGCAGAAAGGACACCCTCAGCCTTAAATAAATCTAGCAGAACAACTGGAGCAATAAATGTGAAGATCTCTGGCTCCATGTGAGGTACAGGGCTGGTTCTAACTTTGTTAGTAAGGTATTAGCATTTATAATATGTCCAATTTTTTTTTTTACATCAATCATGGCATAACCCCTTTAACTGGGTTCTTCAGGACCATTGGGGTCCATGGTTTTATCAAAGTTTGCCCCCTACCTAGATACGTATTACCATTGCTTGCGAGTACCATTCTTGCTGCAGACCAGGATTAGGGAATTTTCCATGCAAGTAGAAGGACACTTTAAAGGTTGAAGGTGACATTAGACAATGTGAAGCTGTTACCTGGTTACTGGTTCATTTAAAGCTGATGTATAATGTGGTGCCTGCTGTGTGAGTACATGCTCCTTGCTGTCTGTCTGCAGTTTTGTCTGTCTGTAGATAAGCCTATGTGAATACATCATGGGGGGGGGGGATTTACTAATCAAAATTGAGGCAAAATGATGGTGTAAAGTAAGCTAACTAATAAGTGGTATAAACTTAGACTAGACAGTCTAAGGGTATGGCCACACGGTCAGGTTCAGTTGTAGAGCATAAAAGGAGAGAAAGTAGAAATCACACATATGACTTTTCCACACCTGACCGTGTGGCTCATAACCTTAAAAAGGCACCAAAATAATCACCCAGTATCAGCCACGTTGATTAATCTGGTGCATCTTTAGGATCCGTTTAGCCAGCAGAATTTGCTGTCTTAATTTTGGCACAGGCACTGCACCAAAATTTAGGCAGTGGCCATGTGGTATCCATCTTGGATTGCTTTCAATGGGAGCGGTCCGCTGCAGTTCACCAAAGTTGTGTATGACATTCTGAGGTCTATATGTTACTGTAAGGTTGACAGTGCTTTGTGCCGTGAGAGCCATTTACAGGTGTGTCTACCCTTACTTTTCTTGAATTTGGTGAAGGACTCCGCTTTCTCATATATCATCATGATAGGTTAGCATAATCCTTGACAGGCTGCAATACATATCACAGCCAGTGGGTGGCTACACATCGGCCTACATGGGATAGACATCCCATGACATGGTCCCACTAAATCTTAGAAAATAAAAAGCTGGTAATTTCTTGCCACAAATCTCAGGATATTTTGAGCCTAGAGAAAAGGTAAGGAAGAACACATGTGTATGTCCCTTTTACGTTCCTCTGCAAATCAATACAGTTTCTGTACAGCAAATGGATGTGTCAGGTACTCCAGAGCAAGACCTGCTGTTAGTAATGGCTCTACATGCAGGATAACAGATGGTTGTCCCAATCCGATAATAATATGGCATTTAGGGAGGAACTTACTGGATCTATTTCTAACATCTACAGCAGTTGGATCATGGAACTGCAACGGTAGCTGTAACCATAAATAATGTTTTATAGAAATTTCTCTCTTTACAACTGCAATGATTCAGTAATAACTCTGCAGTGCAGACCTCAGCCCGGCAGATGTCAGTGGAATACAGGCTCCACGTCAAGGGCGTAACTACCGGGGAAGCAGGGGAAGCGGCTGCTTCGGGGCCCGGGCTGACAAGGGGCCCGGCACCAGGCAGCGCTTGTCCTCTCTCCCCTCTACTTCCCCGGTAATCTGCTGCTGCGCCAATTGCTGACTGAGACTCGCACTGTCTCAGACTCAGTCAGCTGTGCTGTCTGTCTGCTGTGCCGGGCCCCCCCTCCCTACCGCCCCTTCACAGTTTGCCCCGCCCCGCTGCTTAGGCTTACATTGCTGCCTGCAGCCTCCGGCGCCTCTGGCTCTGTGGTGGGCGGGCCTGAGTCAGGCCCTCCCACCACTGACGGCAGGGCCGTTTCTTGGACTAGAGGGGGCGGGTGTCCGCCTGTCACAAGGGGGGCGCTGGAGCTTGCCATACAATCTCCCCCCCTCCCCCTCCGATTCGCTGCCGTGCCCGCCCCGCTCACTAAATCTATCCAGCAGTCTGCTGGCAGCAGTGTCCTACTGTCCCCCTCCACTCTGGCTGACTCTGGCTGCGGGATGCTGGGCCTGGTGCTGGGCGCCGGCTACTGTTCACATAGGGGCGGTGATTGTTGGACCCGGCGGAGGCGGAGCGCAGGCTGGGAGTGCAGCAGAGGTGACGTCATCATGTCACGCTGCGTGCCTGCCCGCGTGAGCAACTGCCTGCAGTGCTGAAGAACAGAACACAGTGACAGAAGTCACTGACTGTGCCCAGGCCAGCCCCAAATGCGGAAGACTGTGTCTGCTATACCACAGCACCAACCACTCACAGGAACTCTGCCCTGGCCCCGAGCTGTGCTGACTGAGTAAGTTCTAAAAAAAAAAAAAGTATGTACCCTATACCCTACCTGGCCTGCCACAATGCTATCCCAGCCCCTCCTCAGTTATACCCCTGTAGTGTACCCTCAGTTATAATTTACCCTGATACCCCTCAGTTATATTATATAACTGAGTGGTATCAGTTATGCAGGGGTAATATAACTGAGGAGCGCTATCAGGGGTATAATGTCCCCTGATAGGCCTCCTGAGTTATATTACCCCTGTATAATAATGTACCCTGATGCCCCTTAGTTATATTACCCCAGCGGGGTATCAGGGTACATACCTCTGTATAATGTGCCCTGATACCCCTCCTCAGTTATATTACCCCTGTATAACTGATACCACTCAGTTATATAATATAACTGAGGGGTATCTGGGTAAATTATACAGGGAGGGGTAATATAACTAATGGTATCAGGGTACATTATTATACAGGGTAATATAACTGAGGAGGGCTATCGGGACATTATTCAGGGGTAATATAACTGTTATATTACCCTGTATAATATCTGATAGGCCTCCTGAGTTATATTACCCCTGTATAATAATGTACCCTGATACTACTGTAGTTATATTACCCCTTGTTACCTCATGTACAGAGTCTGAAGAGGAAGAACGAAAAAACCATACTGCCCAGTGGACGGCGTGTTCTTAGACCTAGCCCCCCAGCCGAAGTCGTGTCTGAGATCCCCAAGGTCAAAGCCAAGTAATTGTAAGTTTTCATGTGGAGTATGTTTATGGTATACACATATAGCCTACACTGTGCCACACAATATACAGTATACCGCTACACTGTGTAGGGGTTATACTGTATATTGTACAGCATGGCGCAGGGGTTATATTGTACAGGCATGGTGTAACCTCCATACATTTTATGTACAGTATACAGTAATCCTTGCACCTTGCCATAGAATATAAAGTAAGGGGGAGGATGGGGCCCAGCAATTGGCAGGCAGTGGCGATGGGCTATATATATATATATATATATATATATATACTGTGTGTGTGTGTGTGTGTGTGTATATATATAGAAAAAAGGCGCAGGTAGCAGCACTCAAATAACGGGAAATTGGGTGCAATTCCTGTCGTCCCTGGATCGGGATCCGCAAATTTTTAGATGAAGGAAAAGGCAGCACTCCGTGGATACGTGGAAAAAATGGATCCCTTTATTCCATACTGTGCACAGTATGGAATAAAGGGATCCATTTTTCCACGCATCAGATGCTGCTTTCCTTTATATATATATATATATATATATATAAATCTCGTGACTTGCCAAAGGAGTGGGGTTTACACAAGAGGCGGGGGGGGAGTGAAACGCGCAGGGGGGGGGCATACAAAAACTTGCTGTGGGGCCCAGTCATTTCTAGCTACGCCCCTGCTCCACGTCATGAGTCTATCATCAATATGCTGCTGACAGAGGCTGTCATGATGTTCTGGTAGACATCCCATGCTATTAAAACCTGCAGACACCCTTCAGCTTTACAGGTGTGATTAAGTGGACCGGCATCCGTCCTTATGACTCAATTTCCATTCTCTAATGTACTGATCAGCTCTGATTTCTATACTGCTGGAGAAATAGTGCTGATTATTGGTTGCTTCCTAGATGTATCTGCTGATACTTCCCTTATTATTTAGATATGCTAGTGCATGCCATCAAAATGCTAATGATCACGAATGCCTGTCACTGGCATCATTTTTCATGTGACATAAGGTTAGGAGGGCACTGTGTATCCTGAATCCTCTCCCTTCTCACTGCTTCAGCCACGCTGCCTCTAATTGTTTTTCTTTTGTCTCGCACAGGATTGCAGAAGAGGATTCCCCAGCTTGTCTCAGAAGACAATGACGTAGCCCTTATGCCGAACACTTGCTTGTCCCTTCTATTGCCTGTGCCCCCCCCCCCCTTCCAGACCAAACACCGGTGCAGTTCTAGCTTCTGTCCAACACATTGGTTCAGTATGAACTGTTCTTCTTTCACGGTTTTTCTACTTGAATTTTTCCTTCTGTATGTTAGGGATGGAAATAAATAGGTCTTACTGGGTTGGCTTCATATCTACCTGTACATGACTTTTAGGGATGCATGTCTTGTAATAAAGTCTGCTTACACGATTCTGGGTCCGTTTCTATTATTTTGCTGGATTGGGCCATGTGACGAGCAGGCGATAATATACGTGGTGATACGCCTCTGCAGTCCTCAGAGATGTCTGATAAGATGTGTGTGATATGGGTGCGTTGGTATGCCAGTGTCGGTGCGCAAGGGTTAGCAGAGGAGAGGGGTGCGATGGATGCATGCGGAAAAATGAATGAGGCAGAGAGGGGGAGAATGAGTGCGTGGAATGACGCAGTAAAAGGGGGGGAGGTCACTGTATCACTCTCATTAACCCGTTGCTTGCCACTTAATAAAAGCACTCCAGAAGACATATAACGCTGTAGATTAAGAAATCTCCGGCGCTTATAGGATGGCAGCTGGCAGGCATGGGATTTTTTATTTTTTTTGCCCCCTCCGGGTCCCTTTGGGGAAAATAGGCTTTTCGCTGCACGCTTGCAAATGTCATGTCTATAGATGAAGGTAACAACTCCTCCAATGCGCAGCGTGGCTGAGAAAGGGGTTAATGGGTTTCTCCTATAGCGTTGTAGTGTACGGGAGCTGTAATGCCCGTCACTACAGAAGGGTCACTTGTGTGTTGTCGTTCCCCTCAGTTTTGAGGAGATTGGTGTAATATATCTTCATGTAATGCAATACTACGTATTTCCCTGTTACTGTGATATTTGCCATGTGCAGGCCTGCTAGGGGTGTCATTCCAGCTCTAAGTCACTAGAGGGAGCTAGGGAGCCCTAGTTTATAAATAGGCCCAGTCAGGGGAAGAAAAGACAGATTAGACTGTGTCTAAGTTGAGTGCAGGCCATGAGCCTGTGAAGTCCAGCTCAGGCCTTGAGCCTGTGAAGGCAAGGCCCAGGCCTTGTACCCGCTGAAGTCAGCCCAGGCCCTATCGCCTGTGGGGATCCAGCCTAGGAAGATTTATGCCCTAGGAGCAGCAGTCCAGACCCTAGTACTAGTGGAGAAGTGTTGCCTCCTTAGTCAAGCTGCAAGCAAGACAAGTATCCCTGGAGAGAGAGGACAGTTGCCTGAAGTGTGTTGCTGCATTAAGAGTAAGATTAAAGCCCGATCTTAAGAGGCCTGTCTTGAGGATGGCCCTTTGGGACTGTGATTACTAACTTGAACCACTTCTGTGACTGTATTGTAACGTGTGGAACATTCTGGAGCTGTACCCGATAACTGTTCATCTGTCTGCAACTACGTTCAGTAAAGTTATCCCGTTATTTAAAGATACAGAGACTCCTCAATTATTCCACCTATCACTACACGGTGTGCCACCGTTCAATTGGCACTGGCGTCACGACATTCATCACCTGCCTGTTCCAGTGCTGACCCGATTGAAGACGACAGTCGGTCCCAGGTTAGTGGGTTGCCCTGCACTACAAAGCCCAGCATACCTAAAGCTAAACTACTGACCCCCTGGGACACTGCATCGCTCTTTTTGGCGTCACGAACAGGATCGCATGCTTCTGGAGTGCAGAGAAGTGTGAACTGTGTGTTTTAACTATTCCACCACCGTATTGCAAGGACTGTACCCTTTATTACCAATTCTGTGGATTACAATTGTGTCTGAAGGGATTGGAGGCGCTGTGTTGTGTTGCGCTACCTCCAGAGAGAACATCGCCGCTTCAAAGCGTATTTTTATGGACTTTTTGCCATCCTGCTTGCTGTCACTGAATTTGCCCGATGGCACCCAAGATGGCCGCCGGGGCCATTGGACTTCTTCCTGCGCCATCACTGCCCTCAGTGGCGCAAAAATTTGGCGCCTAAACCCACCAAGAGGGAGGAGAAGACTGCCTGGAGGTACCGCCTCCCTTTGAAGATTATAATATGGAAGCCGCCTACCCTATACTGAAATACCTAGGGGGCGTTCAAGAAATGACGGGGTGGAGCCTGCAGGAACAGTGGCTCACCCTACTCCGGGACTTCCTACCAGAGTCAGAGGGATCCGGAGCCGTAGCGAAAGCGATGGAGGCGACCTCAGGAGCGACTAGGGAGCGCCAAGCGCCCCCGGCTTATACTCCCAGCGAAGTGGCCCAGACCTGTCCATGGCCACAGGCCGAACCCTGCCGATTCCATCCGCCGCGGGAAAGCTTTCTCCCGCGGAACCCTGCGTGGTCGGCCCTGATGGCCGAGATCCGGGTGGCGGCAACTTTGAAAACCACCACCCAGAAAAAGTATTTTGAGGAGGTGACGAAACGGATCTATGAAGATTCCAGGGAAAGCAAGCCCCAACTTGAACGCCGCACCGGAGTCGTACTGGAGTTTGACAAAGTCCGGGTATTCGGATTCATCCAGGAGACCGGCACCAACCGTGACTACTATGTGAATCGCCGGTCTGTCAAGCGCAGCTATCTCCCAGGGCGACTGCATAACCTGACGGTCGGTGAACGAGTGGAGTTTACTCCCGCGGAGGGCCTGCGAGGCCCATATGCCACCGCGGTGACCCGTCCAGGACCAGTAACAGAGGACGGGGAAGGAGCAGAAGATCTGGTGGAGACAGAGGACCCGCCGGGACCAATCAGAAACACTTACCAAGAGAAGAGTTCCTTCCTTGGCCCGAACATTTTCTGGCAGCCGACCATCTTAGACAGGCCTCCCAGTCCATACCCCTCTCCAGAGCTGCCGCGCTGGGAGAAGACAGCCACTGATTGGGCGCGGATGGCCCAGTTTAGCGAGGCTATGGACGACCTGCGGAGGAACCGTACAGAGAAAACCTCGCCTGAGCCTGCTGCAATTGTGCCGGAATCCAGCAGCGAGATCTCCGCCCTGGAGGAGCGGATCGCTTCGCTACAAGTGTACCTGGATGGCCTGCGTCAAGTGGCAGATTCCAAGAAGACATCGCAGCAGCCCAGCGGTGGTGAGTTACCCGTACCCCCTTTACAGCCTGAGCCCATATCCCGAAGCCCTACTGCTAGCGCCACGTCACCTAAGATTAGCGCGGAGACTGCTAAATTGAAATATGCTAGGAGCCGAGTCCGCCTTGACGGGACCACCTTATCCCGGCCAGAGGAAGCGTCTGCCCCAGTGCCGGCCCGTGTCCCGAGACCAGCAGCTCCTGTATGTCCCCAACCCAGCAGGCCAGTGAGGAGGGTAGGCCCAATAGCCGTGATGTTTCCAGCCCATTCTGTTTGGTGGGCACCACCTCCAAGTGGGCCTGGTGCATGACACAGACTACCGGCAGCACAGGGTTGCACCACGTCCGATGAACAGGGCTCCTTCGATACCTACCTGTGAGCAGGCCTGCTAGGCCATTTTGCTCATCCTCACAGGGACATCATCTTTGTTGCAGGAACTGTCCCTTATGTTTTGTCAGGCTGGTGGAGCTTGCTGCCAGTTCCCCACGGCCGGTGGCATCTTTGTTGAAAATTCAGTAGTCACTGTGGAACCACTGCTCCCAGCCTGCCCTTTGCTGTTTTCGGGACACCCTGCCTGCTTTTGAAAAAAAAAAAGTACTTTAGTAAATCCAAGTTGTGCTTTTGTTTTGCACCTTATCCCCTTTTAACCCCCATTTCAGGTTGAAAGGGCTTTTATGTAAGCACTTTAAAAGGGTAAGCAGGACTTGCCAGGATGGTGTTTCCCTGGTATTGTCAGAGTCCTGTATTGTCATTTTATATGTGTGCTGCTGACTGTATTTATTAACAAATTTTATCCAAGTCTTTGTGCCCAGAGATGGACTTCCTATGTGTGAGCCTCTGAGATATTGCTCTTATTATGGACCTACCGTTACTCTGTCATGGACTATCCTGGTATTCCCTAACATCCGCTGTGCCAGGTCAGCGCCCCAGTTGCACTCATTATCCTGAAGGAAGAGAACGACGCCCCCTTGTCACTGCACTTCTCCTTTGTCAGCTGGACCTGATAATAATTGTCAATGCAGATGAAATTGATACAGATGTGTATGTATGCCTGCATGTTCCTTTTCTCTTTCAGGTGAAAATTCCAGACGGGCGGGGCCCTGTTAGAGTACGAGGGCGTACTCAGCTTAAAGCAGCGGGGTATGTAGTGTACGGGAGCTGTAATGCCCGTCACTACAGAAGGGTCACTTGTGTGTTGTCGTTCCCCTCAGTGTTGAGGAGATTGGTGTAATATGTCTTCATGTAATGCAATACTGTGTATTTCCCTGTTACTGTGATATTTGCCATGTGCAGGCCTGCTAGGGGTGTCATTCCAGCTCTAAGTCACTAGAGGGAGCTAGGGAGCCCTAGTTTATAAATAGGCCCAGTCATGGGAAGAAAAGGCAGATTAGGCTGTGTCTAAGTTGAGTGCAGGCCATGAGCCTGTGAAGTCCAGCTCAGGCCTTGAGCCTGTGAAGGCAAGGCCCAGGCCTTGTACCCGCTGAAGTCAGCCCAGGCCCTATCGCCTGTGGGGGTCCAGCCTAGGAAGATTCATGCCCTAGGAGGAGCAGTCCAGACCCTAGTACTAGTGGAGAAGTGTTGCCTCCTTAGTCAAGCTGCAAGCAGGACAAGTATCCCTGGAGAGAGAGGACAGTTGCCTGAAGTGTGTTGCTGCATTAAGAGTAAGATTAAAGCCCGATCTTAAGAGGCCTGTCTTGAGGATGGCCCTTTGGGACTGTGATTACTAACTTGAACCACTTCTGTGACTGTATTGTAACGTGTGGAACATTCTGGAGCTGTACCCGATAACTGTTCATCTGTCTGCAATTACGTTCAGTAAAGTTATCCCGTTATTTAAAGATACAGAGACTCCTCAATTATTCCACCTATCACTACACGGTGTGCCACCGTTCAATTGGCACTGCGTCACGACATTCATCACCTGCCTGTTCCAGTGCTGACCCGATTGAAGACGACAGTCGGTCCCAGGTTAGTGGGTTGCCCTGCACTACAAAGCCCAGCATACCTAAAGCTACACTACTGACCCCTGGGACACTGCAGCGTTCCTCATTATTTCATTTTCAATTCTCACTCTTTCTATCTGTCCATCCCTCTCTACCCTTATGTATTTATAGCTCTCCCTCTCCCTGACTCCCACTCACTCCTCCTCTCTCCACCTTCTCAGCCCCTGATTGGTTTGCAACCTGTGTGCCACTGACAGACAAATTCTTAATACGGAGAGATAGAGACAGAAAGGATAGGGAAACCGAACAGTTTAAAAGAAGGGGGGGTGAAGGGAGTATGAATGGTAACGGAGAAAAAAGAGGCAGCAGCAGAAGAGATCCGCACCTGTACCTGTGAGACTGACCCATCCAAGTCACCCTCCAGCAGCAAGCGACACCTACATCTACTCTACCTGGCGAGACTTACAACTGGCTCCTTGTATGTAATGTCATAGAGCTGAAAAGACCAGGTAGGTACTTATCAAACAGACAAGACCTGCTTCACCTGGTGGTTGTGCTGAATGTAGGAGATTTACCTGTCTGCCCGGGAAACACCTAAGAATAACGTAACTACGCCAAATAATTCCATGAAGAACTCTATTATTCCTGCACACAATCTCTCCACCACGGTATATGCCGTAGGATATGTATATAGGTATGGGACTATTATTGCCTACCCTCTATACATCGGCATTGAAACGTCAAGGGCTAGCTGTGACATACAGTTCATGTCCCTCTGTTGCTGTTTTTCCCCCTTTGCAACTTGTATCGTTGCTTCTCATGATCCTGTCGCAGCCTCTGCTTGTGTCATTGGTTACAGCTATGTGTTAATTGTCTACATATACGGTATATGGAAACTTGATATCTGCAGCCGTCACCTTCATGTCATAATCGTGTAACTGTCAATGGACGTAGAACTGCAGAGGCTTCTGTGTGGATGATGAAGTTTGTATTGCTATTATGTCTTTCACTGGTTCGTTATATGTTACTTTGTTCCTTCCCATAGACGGCTCAGTTTTGCCTGCGTCACCAAGTACCGTAACTCTCTTAGTCACTGTCTTTGATTTATTTATTTATTGTTTTGTACTGTATATAAATATAGTCTCTTTTTGTGCGTCTATCTTTCGCGCTGTACGCATTTGCCTATGCCGGTGTATATGACGTTGCACATCATTCTCTGGGTCTCTGTCTCCGTATCCTTGCCAGTAGATCACATTCGGTTCTCCAGCATCAAGTCCAGAAGAGTTAATACAAGTCAGGAAGTTAATTATCATTGTCCGGTCACACAGTGGTACAAACCATAGGACACGGCAATACATGTGAACTTACTGATAACGAATAAGATAGGATTAACCCCTTCAGCACTACAACACAGCACTATTACTCTCTGTTCTGAAAACTGTAAAAACGATAATAAAACTATCATTACTGGGTACAGGAAATCATTTGGTATAATTACACACTTTTTTAGGTTTTAAAGAGGAAAGCAGATTGTTTTAACCCAAAATGTGTTGCTTGTTAAACCGTAACCTTATGCCGGAATAGGAAACAGCAAAGTAGATTTCTTAGGCTACTTTCGCATCTGCGTTTTTGTTGGATCCAGATTTTGCTGACCGCATCCGGAGAATAATACAACTGTCTGCATGAGTTGGAACGGATCCTGTTGTATTATCTCTAAAATGAACAAGACGGATCCAACACTAAAACTATTGTAAGTCAACTGGTGCCGGAACTGTTTTTGTCGTATTCGAAAAAAACCGGATCCAGCACCATTTACTTAGATTGTGTTTGATGCTGGATCCATCTTGACCAGTATCCCATGAAGCACACGAAAATGCTGCTTGCAGCGGTTTTGTTTCCGGGATGGGAACGCAGCAAAATGGAACCGATCTGGTGCACTGCATTCCGATTTTATCAGTTTTATCCCCATTGACAATGAAGGGGACCAAACTGAAGCGTTTTCCTCTGGTTTTGAGATCCTCTGACGGATCTCAAAACCGGAAAGGAAAACGCAGGTGTGAAAGTAGCCTTAGATGAGAGTTGTTTTTTACTAAAAGCGAATTCCATATCTAATAAAAATCCTTTAACCCAGCATCAATGGGATTTGGGAGTTGGAAAAAGTACAAGAAGAGCTTCTGGACTGGTAAAATTTGCCATTATTTTGGAACTAAGCCCAGGATTATAAGATTATGCACGCTCTCCAGTGGCAGATTAGAAGGATTTCACAAGTTTGGGTTTATTGATAATTTTACTCCAATTTTGCTTTATAAAAGGAAAGAACACTTACATTAGACTCCTTATATATGGGATATCCTCTTTCCCTTTAAATTAAAAGGAGAATGGGATTGCACCATAAAGGAGATGAGGAACATTGTCTATTGAAATGTTAGGAAATATCCCTTGTGCTGCGATCTTTGAATGGGGACATGATGGATGCGGAGAGCACACACTGTGCTCTCCGCATCCGCATTTGCGGAGCGCGCCGCCGATCTTCCGGAAGGCAGCTCCGCAAAAATATAGAGCATGTCCTATTCTTGCCCGCAATTGCGGACAAGTATAGGCATCTCTATAGGGCTGGTGGCAAGGTGTTTTGCGGATCCGCAAACTTGCTCATCCGCAAAAAACACTACGGACGTGTGAATAAGGCCTAACTGACATGTGAACAAGGCCTTCTTATTGTCATGTTGGCCTCTTCACAAGTCACAGAGCATGCCTAGTAAACTCCATTCCATTTAAGACAATGGGGTCTCCTCTCCTCCTGTCCATTGTGTCTATGGCCCATGCAGCTGCTCTCAGAAGACAGCAAGTCTTAGCATATTTTAAGCCTGGTGGCCAGTGTGAAAATTGCAGGATCATATAAAAAAAATTAAATATAGATAGTGACATGGAAAAATAAAAAATAAAACTTACCAAAAGTTCTAAAAAAAAAAAAATTGCTTAACATAAAAACATTTTTTTATGACATACTGTATTCCTTTTAAATATCTAAAAAGTTGCCTAAATATAGTGGAGTATAATTTCTACACAAAAGTGTTAGGTTTCAAAATATCCCAAATTTAACAAACAACTTGCAGTACTTGATAATTTGATGCAATGTACACCTTTAATAAACTTACCTGTCCAGATCCTCAAAACACGGACATCGGCGATGTGCGTTCCGCAATTTGCGGACCGCACATCGCCGGCACTCTGATAGAAAATGCCTTTTCTTGTCCGCGATTGCGGACAAGAATAGGGCATGTTCTATTTTTTTCGGGAACGTGATTGCGGACCCGGAAGTGCGGATCTGCAATTGTGGACCCGGCAGGGACATCGTCTGTCCCCATTGAAACTAATGGGTCCGCAATTCCGTTCCGCAAAATGCGGAACGGAATTGCGGACGTGTGAATGGACCCTTAGTAACAGGATGTAATGCTCTGTTTCTCCCCAAAGCAGGCGTGTGCTGGGGGAGATTAGCAGCGGGCTAATTAGCTCAGCTGCTTTATTACTGTGTACTAGTGTTTCTGACTAATGGAGCGCCGAGTCAATGTAGCTATCTGGTTCTGATTCAGGGACTTGGCAGTCTATTTAAATCGCCTCCTGGCCATACACCTTTACCAGTGATAGCCTTGTTTGGCTCTCTAGCTAGGTTCCTTTTTCCCTGTTCCTGCATTTTGGTACTGATTATTTTGTGCTTCTGACCTCGGCTTGTCTTCTGACCACCCTCTGTCTCTTATTTGTTACTGCATAGCCAATCTGGTTCTGACCCATTTCTGTACAACTCTGCTTCAGTGTTTGTTTGTCTGTTGGTGTTTGTCTGTCTCTGCACTTATTTAAAGTAGCGACCATCGTCCAGTTGCGATTCTGCCAAGTAGGGCTTATACTGCAAGTAGGTAGGGAAAGCAGGCTGGATTCTAGGTTAGGGCTCACTGTCGTTCTCTGCCGCTACCTATAGGCGTTACAATGCCACTGCAGACTCAGGCAGAACTGACATCTAATATCACCCTCATGGTGAATTCCCCCTAATGTGTATTTATAGCTAAAATGCACCATTGATAACAGAAATTAAATGTAATAGCAGGGAGACAATATCAATTAAATACTTCTAGTCAGAATGTGAATACTGACAATATTCATATTGTCTCTGAAAATACCAAACATCAAAGTTACTCCCAGAATCCAGGAGAACAACAGAGCATATGCAAACACCAGCCATCTGATCTGATCTAATGATCATGCATGGAAAAAAGAAAAAATATTGTTCAGCACACATTACCATAGTAACAAAGCATGTCCAAATTGTTATTCATGTGTAATTGTAAGTGTTTTTAAAATATTTTTTCAGCATCTATTTATAGTAGAAGCCCATATATACATACACGTTACACACACAGAACACACACATACAGTACCAGTTAAAACTTTTTGGGCACAGCTTTTACATTCCGTTTTTTTTTTTTTTGTCTAGAGTCGCTGATGAGCAGCTTTTTTCACAGACTAAAGTTGCTGCTAATGGAGCTGGAACTGCTTCTACCCCCCTCCCCCCACCCTACCACAGCAGCCATGGCAGAGGAACGTGAGCGCAGAGGGCCCCCCGGTCAGACCTGCTAGAGGATGGACTCTTGCGCAGATAGGCACCGGCCACCTGACTACATACGATGTCTCTATAGTAGTTCAGTTTTTTCTTCCTCTCAGCGGGTCTAAAAAAGGCCCCTTATTTTGGACCGGTAGCGAGGGTCCAACAAGGTGGAGAACCAGAAGTCATCCCTCTGCCGAATGGTGACAATTTGGCTTTCACTACGCAAGCAAGTGAGCATGCATCAGGCCATTTGTGAAAGTGACTCGGAGGGACGCCCTGCCTCCATCTCCACTGCATACTGCCACGCTGTGTCTGGGTCCTCTGCCTCATCTTCCTCATCGCCCTGTAGCTCCTCTGGCTGCTCCTGCTCCTCCTCTCCTGTCACCCGTGTGTAAAAAACACCCATTTCGCTACCCATTGCTTGTGCTCCAATGTCCTCCTCCTACTCCTCCTCCAGTTCAGCCCCCACAGGGCTCATGTGGCCTTGAGATCTAGGCCCAAGTCTCCAGTCCCCTGACCAGCCAGATTTACCAGCATCTGTTCCAGGACATGAAGCAGTGGAATGACGTTGTCCATCCTGTAGTCCTGGCGACTGACAAATAACGAGGCCTCCTCAAATGGCCTAAGCAAACCGCGGGTGTCACAAATGAGCTGCCACTGGCTGACATCGAAGTTACACAGAGGAGTACTCCTGTCTGCTTGCATCATCAAGAAATCGTTTATGGCCTTTCTCTGTTCGTATAGTCGGTCCAACATAAGGATGGTGGAATTCCAACGGGTGGAAACGTCGCATAACAGCCTATGTTGGGGGATGCCGTTCTGCCGCTGCAGCTCAAGGAGCGTGTGCATTGCGGTGTACGAGTGGCTGAAGTGCATGCAAAGTTTCCTGGCCATTTTTAGGATGTCTTGCAGATGGGTGGAAGACTTAAGGAACCACTTGACAACCACATTGAACACGCGTGCCTCCTTGATGGAGCGTCAACACCATGTTCTTCCCGTTGATAGTCATGGTTCTGATTTTGAGGTGTCGTGGAGAAAGCCAGGATTCGATTTCTTAATGAAGGACACAGAGTAGTTCCTCCCCGTGTGACTCTGTTCCCCCAGGCAAACGAGGTTCAGAACAGCATGAAACCGCCGTGCCCTGCACATGTGGTATGCTGTATTGGCACAGTGAATTGTCCCTGCAGTGGAGGCTGAGGACACGATGGAGGATGAGGAGGCAGAGGTGGACATTGTCGCAGGACCAACGGCGTGAGAACGTGAAGACGGAAGCGCCATCACCTGGCCAAGTTGTTGGTGTAGCTGGGCAGGAACCACATTTACCCAGAGGGCAGTAAAGGACATATATTGTCCTTGACCATAGTTAAATTAAACGACCAATTTTCCCAAAAAATGGCTGTTTCACAAACAAATTTCACCACTGAAGGGCTAATCAACATAATTCGGTTCATACAGTAGAAAGTCTACAATCACCCATCAATTTTCCCAAAAAAGGATGTTCCACAAAAAAATGTTACCAATGAATGGCTAATCAACGCAATTCGGTTCATACAGAAGAGAGTCTACAAGAACCCATCAATTTTCCAGTATTCTTTTTCCTATTAATACACCCCAAAACAATAAATATAACAATCACAATTCACCACAGAATGGCTAATAGGACATATGTATCTATCCTATTAATACACCCTGTAAATGGCTGTAGTACAATGGAACTTCACCGCTGAACGGCAAATTTTTTTTTGCCACTAATACACACCAAAAAGGGTTGTAATTTAACCTGTTTTGTACAGAGGAATGGGCTAAAATGTCTCCAAGGGAGAGACTAATCAACAATTGCCAGAAACATTTAACCTCTTAAGGACGCAGGGTGTACATGTACGCCCTAGCGTCCTGGTACTTAAGGACTCAGGGCGTACATGTACGCCCTGAGAAGTTCCGATCACCGCAGCGCTGCGGGTGGTGATCGGAACAGGATGCCTGCTGAAATCATTCAGCAGGCATCCTGTGACAATGCCGAGGGGGGGTCCTGTGACCCCCCCCCACCGTGTCGGCGATCGCAAAACAAACCGCAGGTCAATTCAGACCTGCGGTTTGCTGCGCTATCTGTAGTCTCTGATCCCCACGGTCTGTGACCGCAGGGATCAGAGACTAAAATCTGCCCCAAAGTGTAAATTTTAACCCCCCCCCCCTGCACCCCGCCATCTTAGTGTCCCCCCGGGCGGTGCAGGGGGGGGGGGAATTGCGGGAGGTGCTGCTGGTGGGGGACGCGGGAGGCGGGATCGCAATTGCGATCTGCCGCCCGCCTCCTTTCAATCGATTTCCCTGGTGTCTAGTGGGTATAGCAGGGGGTCAGCACATTGCTGACCCTCTGCTATAAACTGCTGACATCTGTGCTGCAGATGTCAGCAGTTTAACCCCTTCTATACCGCGGTCCGTACGGACCGCGGTATACAAGGTGTTAACATGGAGGGAGCTCCCTCCCTCTCCCATCGGGGGGCTGCCGTACCTTTGCAGCCCCCGACGGGATAGGATAGTAGAGGGAGGGAGCTCACCTCTCTTCTCATCACCCGCTGCTCTGTAATGGCAGCGGGTGATGGTTACCATGGCAGCAGGACGCTTTCAGAAGCGTCCTGCTTGCCATGGTATAGTAACTCTGGTCAGACTTCTGCTAAAGGCAGAAGTCTGACCAGACTGTGAAAAGTAAAAAAATACAGTGCAGTACACTATATAGTGTACTTTTCTGTATTATATAGACACCAGATCCACTGGATCTACAAGAACCAAGTGGGTCTGGGTCAAAAAAATGACAAAAAAGTGAAAAAAATGTAAAAATAAGAAAAATACATATCACTGAATAAAAATTAAAAAAAACAAATAAACTACACATATTAGGTATCGCCGCGTCCGTAAAAATCTCCTCTATAAAAATATCACGTGACCTAACCCCTCACGCAAATACCATAAAAAAAAACACAAAAAAATTGTGTAAAAAAGCCATTTTTTGTCACCTTGCATCACAAAAAGTGTAATACTAAGTGATCAAAAAGGCGTATGCCTCCCAAAATAGTACCAATAAAACCGCCATCTCATCCAGCAAAAAATGAGTCCTTATATAGGACAATCGCCCAAAAAAATAAAAAAAATATGGCTCTCAGACTATGGGGACACTAAAATATAATTTCTTTTTTCTAAAATGCTATTATTGTGTTAAAGTAAAATAAATAAATAAAAAGTATACATATTATGTATTGCCGCGTCCGTAAAAACCTGCTCTATAAAAATATCACATTATCTAACCCCTCAGGTAAATACTGTTAAAAAAATAAAATAAAAACAATGTAAAAAAAAAACATTTTTGTCACCTCACATCTCAAAAACTGTAATAGCAAGCGATCAAAAAGTTATATGCACCCAAAAATAGTGCCAATCAAACCGTCATCTTATCCCGCAAAAAATGATACCCCACATAGGACAATCACCCCCGAAAAAAAAAAAATAGGGCTCTCAGACTATGGAGACACTAAAACATGATTTGTTTTGTTTTAAAAAATAATATTGTGTAAAACTTAAATAAATAAATAAAAAGTATACATATTTGGTATCGGCACGTCCGTCGCAACGTGCTCTATAAAAATAACACATGACCAAAACCCTCAGGTGAACACAACAAAAAAAATAAAAAAAATACGGTGTCAAGAGCCATTTTTGTCACCTTACATCACAAAAAGTGTAATAGCAGGCGACCAAAATGTCATATGCACCCCAAGATAGTTCCAATCAAACCGCCATCTCATCAAAAAATGAGCCCCTACATAAGACAGTCGCCCAAAAAATAAAAAAAATATATGGCTTTCAGAATGTGAAGACACTAAAAAAATCATTTTTTTCAAAAATGCTGTATTATGTAAAACTGAAACAAAACCGCCCAAAAAGTAGCCATATTTGGTATTTCCGCGTCCGTAGCAACCTGCTCTATAGAAATAGCACACAATCTAACCTGTCAGTTCAACGATGTAAATAACAAAAAATAAAAACGGTCCGAAAATAGCTATTTTTTTGCAAATTTTCCATTTTAATCAATTTTTCCAGTAAAAAAACAAGGGTTAACAGCCAAACAAAACTCAATATATATTGCCCCGATTCTCTAGTTTGCAGAAACACCCCATATGTGGTCGTAAACTGCTGTATGGCCAAACGGCAGGGCGTAGAAGGAAGGGAACGCCATATGGTTTTTGGAAGGCAGATTTTGCTGGACTGGTTATTTGACACCATGTCCCATTTGAAGCCCCCCTGATGCACCCCTACAGTAGAAACTCCAAAAAAGTGACCCCATTTTGGAAAGTACGGGATAAGGTGGCAGTTTCGTTAGTATTATTTTAGGGTAAATATGATTTTTGGTTGCTCTATATTACACTTTTTTAAGGCAAGGTAACAAAAAATAGAAATTCCGAAATTTCATCTCCATTTGCCAATAACTCTTGTGGAACACCTAAAGGGTTAACAAAGTTTGTAAAATCAGTTTTGAATACCTTGAGGGGTGTAGTTTCTTAGATGGAGTCACTTTTTTGGAGATTCTACTCGAGGGGTGCATCGGGGGGCTTCAAATGGGACATTGTGTCAAAAATCCAGTCCAGCAAAATCCGCCTTCCAAAAACCATATGGCGTTCCCTTACTTCTGTGCCCTGCCGTTTGGCCATACAGCAGTTTACGCCCACATATGGGGTGTTTCTGAAAACTACAGAATCGGGGCAATAAAAATTGAGTTTTGTTTGGCTGTTAACCCTTGCTTTGTTACTGGAAAAAATGGATTCAAACGGAAAATTTTCCAAAAAATCAAAATTCTGAAATTTTATCTCCATTTGCCATTAACTCTTGTGGAAAACCTAAAGGGTTAATGACGTTTGTAAAATCAGCTTTGAATACCTTGAGGGGTGTAGTTTCTAGAATGGGGTCATTTTTGGATGGTTTCTATTACGTAAGCCTCACAAAGTGATTTCAGACCTGAACTGGTCCCTAAAAAGTGGGTTTTTGAAAATTTCTGAAAAATTTCAAGATTTGCTTCTAAACTTCTAAGCCTTGTAACGTCCCCAAAAAATAAAATGGCATTCCCAAAATGATCGATACATGAAGTAGACATATGGGGAATGTAAATCAGTAACTTTTTTGGGCGGTATTACTATGTATTATAGAAGTAGAGAAATTGAAACTTGGAAAATTGCTAATTTTTCCAAATTTTTGGTAAATTTGTTATTTTTTTATAAATAAAAATGAAATTTTTCGACTTAATTTTACCAGTGTCATGAAGTACAATATGTGACGAAAAAACAATCTCAGAATGGCCTGGATAAGATAAAGCGTTTTAAAGTTATCACCACATAAAGTGACAGTGGTCAGAATTGCAAAAAATGGCCAAGTCCTTTAGGTAAAATAGGGCTGAGTCCTTAAGGGGTTAAAGGAAATGTGTCATCAAAATGTTTTCTGCTAGTTCAAACCAGATAGTAAGGCAATCTGGTTTACTAATCTGATTTTATTTTCTGATTGCAGATTTATTTATTCTGTTTTCTGAACATGATTATGGGGGCGGCCATCTTGCCTGAGCTGTTCTCAACAGCATTTACGCAGCATTAAGAAAATTGCTTTACGGCAGCCACATGGTCTATAGACACAATGGTCAGGAGCTGACCTCATTGACTTCTGTGAGAGACTTTTCTAGGCATGCTGTGTGACATATGCAGAAGTCATTGTAAAAGGAAAGAATAGATAAGCTGTGCCTCTGACAATCACCTATTGTGAATGGTGGATCCTGTCTTATCCATCATTCTAATCCTGCCTGTAATGATATAACCTCTGTGTATAGATAAGCAGGTAAGTGCAATAAAGTGATCTGTACAGACCAAGAATTGGTGGCCAGTGAGAAAACTCCAGGATTTTATGCTTTTTGTTTCAATATAGATGTTGAAATGGAAAATTAAAAATAACATCAAAAATTATTTAAAAATATGTTAAACATAAAAGCATGATTTACACAATAGGTCATTTCCTGATGACACATTTCCTTTAATTGCAGTAATTGCTGCACAAGGCGGTTCCATTAGGTACTGAAAGCAAGGGTTCACATATTTTCTCGATCACAGACGTGGCATAGCCTTATTTTCCCTGATAAATGGGCAAGTCTAGTATTTTTGTCTCATTTGTTTGATTTTCTTATCTTTATCTACTTTTAGGACTTGCGTGAAAATCTAATGTAGTTCTAGGTCCAACTAATACACAAATATAGAAAATTCTACAGGGTTCACAAACTATCAAGCACTGCTGTATGACATTTACATACTTGCCTGACTCTTGGCTGTCATTCTGTTTATATCATCAGAATTGTATGGATTTGAGGGTATTGGTGAAATATATGACCCCAGCAGTGGAATTACGGGTGATGTTGATGGAAACTATCTAAAAGAAAAGTCGTCCTTGCTGCCAAAAGCAACCTATCACAACATAGCTTTCATTTGGTATTCTCCTTTTGAAAAATTAACGTTTTTTCTTGGCTGCCTTCGGCAGGAGTTTTTTTTTAGACTGTTTCATAAATTATCATGAATTGCGTGTGTCAAGCGGGCACGTTGTCACATGATCATGGCAGTGGCAGCAAGATCTGATTGTCTACTGACATCTTTCATGACAGTAAAAAAGCCAAGGCAATCTGAATCGGTAACTGGTCGGCACTGCTGTAATGGTGCAGCGGTGCACGTGTCTGTGGGCTGGCGTCCCAGGAAGCAGTATTGTAGAAAATACCGGCACTCGCACGTAGTAACTTTTGTGATGCTTGATTTATTGGTCACATATTTACAGCATAGTGACGCGTTTCAGCACTAGTGTGCTTTCATCAGATTATATACATGTATCTACACATTGCTCCTTAACCACTTCAGCCCCCCTAGCTTAAACACCCTTAATGACCAGGCCACTTTTTACAAATCCGCACTACACTACGTTCACTGTTTATTGCTCGGTCATACAACTTACCACCCAAATTAATTTTACCTCCTTTTCTTCTCACTAATAGAGCTTTCATTTGGTGGTATTTCATTGTTGCTGACATTTTAACTTTTTTTGCTATTAATAAAAATTTAACGACATTTTTGCAAAAAAATGACATTTTTCACTTTCTGTTGTAAAGTTTTTCAAAAATAACTACATTTCTATATAAATTTTTCTCTAAATTTATTGTTCTACATGTCTTTGATAAAAAAAAATCCAATAGTGAGGAAAAAAAATAATAATAAAGTTTCCATTTCTGCTAACTTCTGGCAAAAAAAAAAAATCTCAGACGGGCTCACTATGCCCCTCAGTGAATACCTTGGGGTGTCTACTTTCCGAAATGGGGTCATTTGTGGGGTGTGTTTACTGTTCTGGCATTTTGGGCGGGGCTAAATTGTGAGCAGCCATGTAAAAGCTAAAGGTACTCGTTGGAATTTGGGCCCCTTTACGCATCTTGGCTGTAAAAAAGTGTCACTCATGTGGTGGAAGTTAGTGGAATATGAGACTTTGTAAAAAACAAAATAAAAAAAAATATATATATCAATTTCCGCTAACTTGTGCCAAAAAAAAAAAATTCTGTGAACTCGCCATGCCCCTCACAGAATACCTTGGGGTGTCTTCTTTCCACAATGGGGTCACTTGTGGGGTATTTATACTGCCCTGGCATTTTAGGGAACCTAAAGCGTGAGAATCCAAATGCGTAAAAATGCCCTGTGAAATCCTAAAGGTACTCATTGGTTTTAGGGCCACTTTGCGCATCTTGGCTGCAAAAAAGTGTCACACATGTGGTATCACCGTACTCAGGAGAAGTAGGGCAATGTGTTTTGGGGTGTATTTTTATATATACCCATACTTTGTGTGAGAAATATCGCTGTAAACAACAACTTTAAATTTTTTTTATTCAAAGTTGTCAATTTACAGAGATATTTCTCACACACAGCATGGGTATATGTAAAATACACCCCAAACACACGTCCTACTTCTCCCAGTGCAGCGATACCACATGTGTGACACTTTTGCAGCCAAGATGCGCAAAGGGCCCAAATTCCAATGAGTACCTTTTAGGAGGGCATTTTTACGCATTTTCTTCTCGCTTTAGGGCCCTAAAATGCCAGGGCAGTATAATACCCACATGTGACCCATTTTGAAAGAAGACAGCTAAGTATCCATGAGGGCATGGCGAGTTCACAGAAAAAAAAATTTGCCACAAGTTAGCGGAAATTGATTTTTATTTTTACAAAGTCTCATATTCCACTAACTTGTGACAAAAATAAAATTTTACATGAACTCACCATACCCCTCACGGAATACCTTGGGGTGTCTTCTTTCTAAAATGGGGTCACATGTGAGGTGTTTGTACTGCCCTGGCATTTGAGGGTCTCCGCAATCATTACACGTATGGCCAGCATTAGGAGTTTCTGCGATTCTCCTTATATTGAGCATACGGGTAATGAGATTTTTTCCGTTCAGCCTCTGGGCTGAAAAAAAAAATGAACGGCACAGATTTTTCATTCGCATCAATCAATGTGAATGAAAAATCTCTGCCAAATCAGTGACTGCGGTGCGGTGGGCTGGGCGCTAACTACCTAACAAGTAGCTAGCTAACTGGCGGTGATAAGGGACCCTTATTGCCCATTCACACGTCCGCAATTTGGTTTGCGGAACGGAATTGCGGACCCATTCATTTTTATGGGGACAGACTTTGTCCCGCTCGGATCCGGAATTACGGATCCGCGCTTCGGGTCTGCACTTCCGTTCGCAAAAATATAGAACATGTCCTATTCTTGTCCGCAATTGCGGACAAGAAAAGGCATTTTCTATATAGTTCTGGCAATGTGCGGATCTGCAAAATGCTGAAAGCACATTGCTGGTGTCCGTGTTTTGAGGATCTGTGGATCCGCAGATCCGCGGATCTGATCCGCGGATCCGTGAATCCACGGATCCGCAAAACACATATGGACGTATGGAGCCTTACAAGGGGTGTGATCAATGACAGGGGGGTGATCACGGGTCTAGATGGGGTGATCAAGGGGTTAACAAGGGGTTAATAGGTGAGGGGGGGGGGGTTAGTGTAGTGTTTGGTGCAACTTTACATAGTTACCTGGTCCTCTGGTGGTCGATCCCAGCAAATGGGACCACCAGAGGACCAGGTAGCAGGTATATCAGACGCTGTTCACAAAACAGCGTCTGATATACTTGTTTGATGCGATTTATATCGCATCTACAGCCTGCCAGCGATGGATCATCGCTGGCAGGCTGTAGTTAAACTCCTGAGACGCGAGCTTATCGCGTTCACAGGAAATCTCGCGTCTCGCGAGATGACGCACATATGCGTCGCCCCAGAACAGCCCGACCGCCGCGAGAACGCAGTTGTGCGTTAGGCGGTCGGGAAGTGGTTAAATAGACAGCTCAAATACAAAAGAACTGACGTCATAGTCATGACTCCTCCCACAAATGAAACAATATAAGAAATCACAAAGAGAAAAAGTGTGTATATATAAAACAAAGAACTAAGGTATAATGTACCATATCCATATCCATCAATACACAAGCATGTTGTGTTTCAGTCCCACTGAAAAAAAGAAGAAAAAAAGAGTATTAAAAGAACACATTAAAAAAACATATCACAGGAAGCCACATACATTATATTCACAATTCAGGCCTCTTGGCTCCATTGTTTGTAACTGATGGATCCAGTAGCCTCCCTTTTGAGAAGCAATTTGTTCCTGTCACCGCCGCGGTGAGGTAATGGGACACCCTCAATAATTTGGTAGCGCAGCAGCGCTATAGTATGTTTTTGCTGGTGAAAGTGGTATGGTAGGGGGAGTAATAGATTACCCTTTCTAATAGTAGATTTGTGCTTACTCAGTCTATCCTTCATTCTCATTGAGGTTTCTCCCACGTATAGTAGACCACATGGACATTTGAGAATATAGATCACAAATCTACTGTCACACGTGAACACACCCCGTACCAGGATATTTTCACCAGAATGCGGATGAGTAAAATGTGTGCCGTTAATTACACTCGAACAGTTTACACAATTTAGACACGGGAGCGTTCCTTGTTTGGGAGAAGATAATACACTCTGTCTTAACTTAATCTTATTGAAAAAAAGCCCCGATCCTTGTGTAGAACCCCAGAAAAGGGTATGTGCAAAATGCCATCACAGAAGGAACAGAGGCTAAAACATAACAGCCAGGGCAGTTTCTAGGGAATTTTGACAACAGGGCGAACAATACAAAAGCGCCCGCACCCCCCATTCACGTTTAAAGTGACCTTACTTTCTAATAAAGAGATTAAAACACATTTTAAAAGAATCAGTTACCCAGTGACTTACAGGCGACGTCTCCACAGATCTGTTTGTTCACTTTCCTTTTCTTTTCAGTTTGTTTCCAGAAGCTCATGCGCACACGTCTTCAGCCATGGGTGCGCAGCCCCCTCTACCACATAAAAAGACCCCAATATTAATAAATGGAACAGGGTAGAGGAGGTCTGTTACAGATTTTGCATTAGGAACCAGGGAATTCAGCTTATACCTTTGACTTTGGCTTGTTGTTTCTGCAGTCCACCCTGACCCTCTGTAGCAAATAACCCCCCTATGTACAGTAGTTGCCCCTTTTAACACTGCCACCCTGTAGTGTCCACCAATACTATGCCCGATGCCGCCCCATGTGCCTACATTAGTTTACTTTAAAACTGCTGAGAACTTGATAAAATAATAAAAGAAAAGTGGATTTTAAGCACGCAGGGAAAGGTGCGCTTTACTGAGGGAAAACTCTATTAAGAATTCAAAATGCATTAATAAAGTACCATATATTACAAAAAGAATGCATTAATAAAGTATATTACAAAAAGTTTTATTAGGGCATTTAGGACATTTTACCAAAAACTTAATTAAAAGTTTAGTTACTCTTTAAGGCAAGGCGTAAAGTAGATCCCACGGCTCACTTCTCAATCACTGGCTGCAGCGGTCTCATGTCTCAGTGGAGGGGGACATAGAAGTACATAGACCAGCGAGGACTCGGGAAGTAGTGGAAGGAGTGCAGCAGGGATCAGAGATGTGTCACTACTTTCATTATCACATTCAAATCAGTTTTAGAAAATGAATTTTACATGGCTGGATAAACCTTCAGACCAGATCTCAAAATTAATCCAGATTCCAGATCAGCCCCCAAATTCATACAGACCCCAGATTAGACCCCAAGTCAGCCCCAAATCATTCAGACCCTAGAACAACCCCCAAATTCATACAGATCATCCCACAAATTTATTCAGACCCCCGTCGCCCCCTATGTGCAATACATCCTGGAGCTGTGCGCTGCCAAGACATAGTGCAGCACTAGTGCCGCCACAGTATCTCCCCTCATACACTGAGCACCCCCATCCTCCACAGCATCTCCCCTCATACACTGAGCACCCCCATCCCCCACACAGTATCTCCCCTCATACACTGAGCACCCCCATCATCCACAGTATCTCCCCTCATACACTGAATACCATCATCCTCCACAGCATCTCCCCTCATACACTGAATACCGCCATCCTCCACAGCATCTCCCCTCATACACTGAGCACCCCCATCATCCACAGTATCTCCCCTCATACACTGAGCACCCCCATCCCCCACACAGTATCTCCCCTCATACACTGAGCACCCCCATCCCCCACACAGCATCTCCCCTCATACACTGAAAACCCCCATCCTCCACAGTATCTCCCCTCATACACTGAGCACCCCCATCCTCCACAGCATCTCCCCTCATACACTGAGAACCCCCATCCTCCACAGCATCTCCCCTCATACACTGAGCACCCCCATCCTCCACACAGCATCTCCCTCATACACTGAGCACCCCCATCCCCACACAGTATCACCCCTCATACACTGAGCACCCCCATCATCCACAGCATCTCCCCTCATAAACTGAGCACCCCCATCCTCCACAGCATCTCCCCTCATACACTGAAAACCCCCATCCTCCACAGTATCTCCCCTCATACACTGAGCACCCCCATCCTCCACACAGCATCTCCCTCATACACTGAGCACCCCCATCATCCACAGCATCTCCCTCATACACTGAGCACCCCCATCCTCCTCAGTATCTCCCCTCATACACTGAAAACCCCCATCCTCCACAGTATCTCCCTCATACACTGAGCACCCCCATCCTCCACAGCATCTCCCCTCATACACTGAGAACCCCCATCCTCCACAGTATCTCCCCTCATACACTGAGCACCCCCATCCTCCACAGCATCTCCCCTCATACACTGAGAACCCCCATCCTCCACAGCATCTCCCCTCATACACTGAGCACCCCCATCCTCCACACAGCATCTCCCCTCATACACTGAGCACCCCCATCCCCCACACAGTATCACCCCTCATACACTGAGCACCCCCATCATCCACAGCATCTCCCCTCATACACTGAGCACCCCCATCCTCCTCAGTATCTCCCCTCATACACTGAAAACCCCCATCCTCCACAGTATCTCCCCTCATACACTGAGCACCCCCATCCTCCACAGCATCTCCCCTCATACACTGAGAACCCCCATCCTCCACAGCATCTCACCTCATACACTGAGCACCCCCATCCTCCACAGCATCTCCCTCATACACTGAGCACCCCCATCCCCCACACAGTATCTCCCTCATACACTGAGAACCCCCATCCTCCACACAGTATCTCCCCTCATACACTGAGAACCCCCATCCTCCACAGCGTCTCCCCTCATACACTGAGCACCCCCATCCTCCACAGCATCTCCCCTCATACACTGAGCACCCCCATCCTCCACAGCATCTCCCCTCATACACTGAGCACCCCCATCCTCCACAGCATCTCCCCTCATACACTGAGCACCCCCATCCTCCACACAGTATCTCCCCTAATACACTGAGCACCCCCATCCTCCACAGCATCTCCCCTCATACACTGAAAACCCCCATCCTCCTCAGCATCTCCCCTCATACCATGAGCACCCCCATCCTCCTCAGTATCTCCCTCATACACTGAATACCGCCATCCTCCACAGCATCTCCCCTCATACACTGAAAACCCCCATCCTCCACAGCATCTCCCCTCATACACTGAGCACCCCCATCCTCCACAGTATCTCCCCTCATACACTGAGCACCCCCATCCTCCTCAGTATCTCCCCTCATACACTGAGCACCCCCATCCTCCTCAGTATCTCCCCTCATACACTGAGCACCCCCATCCTCCTCAGTATCTCCCCCCATACACTGAGCACCCCCATCCTCCACAGCATCTCCCCTCATACACTGAGCACCCCCATCCTCCACAGTATCTATCCCCATACACTGAGCACCCCCATCCTCCACAGCATCTCCCCTCATACACTAAGCACCCCCATCCTCCACAGCATCTCCCCTTATGTACTGAGCCCCCCCCCTCCCAGCATCTACCCTCATGTACTAAGCACCCCCCTGCTGCCACCCTCCCCCCCCCCTCCCCTCCTCTCCTCATACACTGATCCTCATGCACAGGCTCCAGCACATTTACATTATAGTTTGTACTCACTGTGAAGAAAGTTCCTCACAGGTCAGCTGCCTGACTCCTCCCCAGATAAGCCCCTCCTCCTCCCTCATATCGTTCCACACAGCCCTCAGTGCCTTGTCCTCTTCTCACACTGGCCCCCGCCTCCTTGCCTGACACGCTCACACAGGCCCTCCCTCCACCCTCACACACTGCACAGGCTGCTCAATCCCCGAAAATACTGCAGCCATAGAGAAGAGGGCCAGTGGTGAGTACAGCTAGTGCTGGGAGCGCTGTACTCACTGTTCCTTCACCCTCCTTTACTAATGAGCACTTTCACAATGGAAGCGCTCATTAGTTGTGTCCTGGCCCTGCTGCTGATCAGCTGAATACACCAGTGACCAGCGCCCCCTTTTGCTTGTTGATGTGATGCGCCCCGTGCAGTGGCACCCCTCGCCCTGCTCTAAAAACGGCCCTGATAACAGCTAGAGTGGCAGCAGGCACGGGCTAGTTTCTGGCAGGGTCTAATTACCTTACATCACTGGCAGACCAAGAGTCCATTGACTTGGCCACTAAGGTTCAAACAGGCCTGTCATTAAGGGGTAAAGTAGTAAAGTGAACCAGGCAAAGGCCAGCACCAGCCACATCTCTATCACTGCTTCTCTTTTAATGTACCTATACAAATTGTGGATTGTCCATGATTTATGGCTCGGTTTTTTTCAAAATAACTGTATGGTTGGTTGGGAACCCTAGTGCAGAGTGTATTACAGTGCTTTCTACAGAGGAAGATATAAAATAGGGTTTAGCTAAAGCCAAGTTCATGTAATCCAGGATGTGAGATATTAATAGATTTTGTATGACATTGATCAGTGGAAAGTCTTCCCTGTAAAAAAAAAAAAAAAAACAATTGAAAAAGATAGAGGCCCCAGTATGCATCTTTTATTTCTAAACTTGTACGTTGCAGGTATAGATTTATAATCAGGTTATATCATGTTTATCCGTCAGTGCAATGTATTAAGGTTATGACAGCAAACAGTTATTACTACTTCCACTGGTGTTTGTGCAAGCTCCACTTCAGTAATAACCTTCAGCTGACATTCCCAGTAGGCTTTTCACTTCACTGGCATTCATAGCGTTCATTAAAAAAGCTTACTTATGTGGAATGATGAGAAACATTTTGTTAATAGTAGTAACCTATCAAAATAAAATAAAATTCAAACTTGAGAGCAGTTATGCTTAAAGTGTTGTCCTACAAAAGATATTCTACATTTTTCAATAACATCTATCTGTATAGATACCTGCTCTCCCCCCCCCCCCTTATTTCTATGTCCACCTGGCTAAAGTGGTCACACATGCTCAGTTGCATCCTTCAACTGCCACCAGTCCTATCTACTGTTTGAAGCTGTGACAGTTACAGGGAAAGTGAATGGGGAGACCTCTCACCTGCTTCCCACTATGCAGAGCATGGACGACAGCCTCTAGGCTTGCTGTTAAAAAGGTAATCTAAAAAATACTTGAAAATCCAGCTCAACGCATAAAAGGGGGGATCTTTATTTCAGCGGTTTGAAAACTTCAAGTACAGGACAATAATGTTACGCGTTTTAGACCTCCTTTAGTTCAGGTCCTTCATCATGACCCTTTTTTTTTTCAACGTGTAGTGTCCCACTACGTATGGGTGGGCACTACACAATGGTGTTATGGTCATTGTATTCAACATGTCGTTCCATGTACCTTGTACCTTGTATTATATCATAATTGCATATAAATTGTGGAGAGTTCCATTGGTACAGGCCTGTCAGGGTGTTAGTATTCCCCCAAGCCACTAGAGGGAGCTAGGGACCGCCCTGTAGATATAGACAGGTCTGGGTCTAGTCAGGGGAGTTGGAGTGTGGACCTCCTGAAGTAAGGAGGCTAGTGAACCTGCAGCTGCTAGTGGTGTAATTTACGTGAAGCAATCTTCCAGCAAGTGAATATATATTTCAGAGGAGCCTCTCCCAAAGATAAAGCTACCCTTTCTGCATTTGGGCCTTGGGAGACTTGAGGTGCAGGAGTCGGATTATTAATCACCGCACCAATACAGCTACTGAGTTACCAGGGATCAAGTCAAGTCTTGTCCAGTAAGCATCTTACCCTCTGTCTACCTTGCTAGGATTAGCCTATTCTTTGCCAAGCCTGCATACCAGGAAAATCACTGCATTTATACTATTTGCCTCCAAAACGGAATTAAATAAAGAACTGTACATAATTTGCTGCTCAGTAAAGAAGTTAATAATCAACAGAATCTGTTGTACCTCAATTATTCCTGCTGCAAATTGGTTGTGCCACCGTAAAAGGCACTGGCGTCACGAATTGCAAAGGGAACTTGCCGCAGGCACGTTAAACCTTAACATCAAGGGTACCTCACATGCCACCTGGCCTGTGTCCCTTCAACTAGAGAGTGCCCCAGGGGACCCACGTGCTGACCTCTCCATCACTGACTGCACGCCTGCCCAGGGACTTTATAACTGTGAGTACAAATCTCATCTCCTCGGTCTGCCTGCCTATGTCCGTGACCTCACAGGTCGCTTACCCTGAGTACTGGCATACTGCATGTCAAATTTTGGCGTCACGAACAGGATACGGATTTTCCAACGCCATTGTGGAATACAAACTATGTGCCATTATAGACTGTCAAGTGATTCCTGCCTTATCAGCTTTATTTATATACTTGGGCCAAAGAACTGTGGAAATTGCTCTAACAGCGCTTATCTGCCTTGCGCTTGTCTACTGAGAAAAATTGCGGTGTAAAAGTGAGGATTTATGGACCTTTTCATGTGTCAATACCGCTGCTTGTTGTCAGTGAATCGACGGTTTTATGGATTGAAGATGGCCGCCTAAACTTTGGGGAATGTTTTCTGCGCCATCGTTGTGTCCGCCTGGCATGAAAAGAAGACGGCGCCACCCCTGAATACCAAGAAGGTACCGCCTACCTCAGTTCCTGTAGTCCAAAGAGGCCGCGCCTATCTGCCTATCGACGCTGCTGCTAGCTTCCGCCTCATTGCCTGGGACGTGGTAAAGTTTCGCCCCTCTGCTCCAGAATGCTCGCGGGAAGGAGACGCTGCGCACGGAACCTCAGGGCAATGGCAAAAGTCCGAGACCGCAAGTATGTAGGCAACACCTGCTTTAGGCAGTGATTCGGTAGCACCCCCTGCTTATGTCCCGAAGGAAGAGCCACAAAATTGCCCGGAGGTATGGAACGAGCCTCACCGCCCTCACTACCCCCCGTAGGGGGGTTTTCTGCGCCCAAACCTGCTATGGCCTGTTCTAATGGCCGAAGTGCGCAATGCCGCTGTGCGCAAGACAACTGCGAAAAAAATATATTATGAAGAGATTGCAAAAACTATTGTTGAAGACCCGCATGATGGCAAGCCTCGACTAGAGCGACGCATGGGAGTCGTGCTGACATTTGATAAAGAGCGGGGTTACGGCTTTATCCGGGAGAGTGACACTGGCCGGGACTTTTTCATGAACCGCTGGTCTGTGAAGCGGAACTACCTGCCGGACCGCCTGCACAACCAAGTTGAAGGTGAGACTGTTGAGTTTACCCCTGCTGAGGGCCTGAGGGGCCCTTACGCCACTGCGGTGTCCGGTCCGCGAGCTAAACCGGAAGACTGGGAAGGCCAAGATGACATTGCCAGCCCAGAAGCCACGTCTGAACCTGCGCTTAGGACTGCCTGCTCTACCTAGCAGGAGCGCGCCACCCTCACCATGCCTAACATCTTTTGGCAACCAATCATCCTGGAAAGGCCTGCCAGTCAAGAGATGGCTGCTTTAGAAGATCGTGAAAGGTTTGAGGCCTACATTGCAGCCCGACGTTCTGCTGTTCTCGTACCGGTTTCTGCTTCTCCGTTTTTTACACTGAAAGCTGATGTTGTTCCTGCTGCAGGACCTGCTGCTCAATCCAGGATTAGTGTTGAGCGAACAGTTCGAGCATAGTTCGGGTTCGTACTGAATTTTGGGGTGTTCGGGACCCGGACCCGGACCCGAACATTTTCAAAAAAGTTTGGGTTTGTGTTCGTTGTTCGGCGATTTCTTCCCGCTTTCTGAAGGGCTGCACAGCAGCCAATCAGCTATTGTTTTACTTGTTGCCCAAAGAGCCCATCACAGCCATGCCTACTAATGGCATGGCTGTGATTGGCCAAGTGCAGCATGTGACCCAGCCTCTATTTAAGCTGGAGTCACGTAGCGCCGCACGTCACACTGGTCTGATTAGTGTAGGGAGAGGACGCAGCGGCTGTGAGGGCGAGATTAGGCAGGGAAAAGTCTGCAAAAGCACCTAATGAAGTGATCGATCTACAGCTGTGAATGATTGAACTTCTGCTAGTTACTTGCTCACTGGTTTTTAGGCTGCACAGAGCGTTTTTCTGTCACTTATTTTCTGGGGTGATTGGCGGCCATTTTGTGACTTGTGGTGCACCAGAACAAGCTGCCACCAAGTCCATCAATCCATCAATACTAGTTGTTTTTTTGCTATATCCTACATCAGGGGCTTGGCTGTGCTAATTGTCACCCCTAGAAACTCAGGATAGCAATTTCTATATTTTATTAAGGGGTTAAATACAATTGCCAAAATACCAATCCCCTAAATCTGGTGTTCCAGCTTTGGCTAGCCAAGTATAATACTGTCTGCTGTTTGGCAAAGGATAGATTATTTTCTGTGGTGAAATTCAATTGTCAAAATAGCAATACCATAAATCAGTGGTTTCAGCTGTGGCTGGCCAAGTTTCATAGTGTCCTGCAAAGGATATATTTTCTTCTGGGGTGAAATTCAATTGGCAAAATAGCAATACCCTGAATCTGGTGTTTCAGCTGTTGCAGGCCTAGTTTAAATCTGTCCGTAACAGGGTATATTTTGTTCTGGGGTGAAATTCAATTGCCAAAATAGCAATACCATAAATCAGTGGTTTCAGCTGTGGCTGGCAAACTATAATAGTGTCCGCCAAAACATATATTTTGTTCTGGGGTGAAATTCAACTGCCAAAATAGCAATCCCCTAAATCTCGTGTCCCAGCACAGGCTGGCAAACTATAATAGCGTCCGCCAAAACATATATTTTGTTCTGGGGTGAAATTCAATTGCCAAAATAGCAATACCTTAAATCAGTGGTTTCAGCTGTGGCTGGCAAACTATAATAGTGTCCGCCAAAACATATATTTTTTTCTGGGGTGAAATTCAATTGCCAAAATAGCAATAATATAAATCAGTGGTTTCAGCTGTGGCTGGCCAAGTTTCATAGTGTCCTGCAAAGGATATATTTTGTTCTGGGGTGAAATTCAATTGCCAAAATAGCAATACCCTGAATCTGGTGTTCCAGCTGTTGCAGGCCAGGTTTAAATCTGTCCGTAACAGGGTATATTTTGTTCTGGGGTGAAATTCAATTGCCAAAATAGCAATACCATAAATCAGTGGTTTCAGCTGTGGCTGGCCAAGTTTCATAGTGTCCTGCAAAGGATATATTTTGTTATGGGGTGAAATTCAATTGCCAAAATAGCAATACCATAAATCAGTGGTTTCAGCTGTGGCTGGCCAAGTTTCATAGTGTCCTGCAAATTATATATTTTGTTCTGGGATGAAATTCAATTGCCAAAATAGCAATATCCTGAATCTGGTGTTCCAGCTGTTGCAGGCCTAGTTTAAATCTGTCCATAACAGGATACCTTTCATCCAGGGCCAAAATACTAGCCCTAAAAGAGATATTCCCCTAAATCAGTAGTTACTGCTGTGCCTGGATTAGTGTAATACGCTACATAAATAAATAGGCAGATAGTGTTAGGTGCCTGTAAAAAAAAGGCCTGAATTTGAAATCAATACATTGGGCCAAATATTGTTTTCCTTATTGTGGTGCTTGGTGAACGGTAACAATGAGGAAAACATCTTGTAAGGGACGCGGACACGGTCGTGGTGGTGTTAGTGTACCCTCTGGTGCTGGGAGAGGACGTGGCCATTCTGCCACAGCCACACGTCCTAGTGAACCAACTACCTCAGGTTCCAGTACCCGCCAGAATTTACAGCGATACTTGGTGGGGCCCAATGCCGTTCTAAGGATGGTAAGGCCTGAGCAGGTACAGGCGCTAGTCAATTGGGTGGCCGACAGTGGATCTAGCACGTTCACAACATTATCTCCCACCCAGTCTTCTGCAGAAAGCACACAAGTGGCGCCTGAAAACCAAGCCCATCAGTCTGTCACATCACCCCCATGCATATCAGGGAAACTGTCTGAGCCTCAAGTTATGCAGCAGTCTCTTATGCTGTTTGAAGACTCTGCTGACAGGGTTTCCCAAGGGAATCCACCTAGCCCTTCCCCAGTGGTGGAAGACCTAGAATGCACTGATGCACTACCACTGATGTTTCCTGATGATGAGGACATGGGAATACCATCTCATTGCAGTCCGCAAGTCTCTGATGATTACGAAACACAAGTGCCAACTGCTGCGTCTTTCTGCAGTGTGCAGACCGAACAGGAGGTCAGTGTGGAAGACGATGCAGGGGCCGATGAGGTCCTAGACCCCACATGGAATGAAGGTCGTGCCACTGACTTTCATAGTTCAGAGGAAGAGGCAGTGGTGAGACCGAGCCAACAGCGTAGCAAAAGAGGGAGCAGGGGGCAAAAGCAGAACAGCCGCCTCCAAGAGAGTTCGCCTGCTACTGGCCATCGCCACCAGGGACCGAGCGCCCCAAAGGCATCTTCAAGGAGTTCCCTGGCATGGCACTTCTTTAAACAATGTGCTGACGACAAGACCCGAGTGGTTTGCACGCTGTGCCATCAGAGCCTGAAGCGAGGCATTAACGTTCTGAACCTTAGCACAACCTGCATGACCAGGCATCTACATGCAAAGCATGAACTGCAGTGGAGTAAACACCTTAAAAGCAAGTAACTCACTCTGGCTCCCCCGCTCCCTCTTCTGCTGCTGCCTTGGCCTGTTCCTCCGCCTCAGGAGGAATGTTGGCACCTGCCGCCCACCAAACAGAGGATGTGCCACCGACAACACCACCTGCGTCACCAAGCATCTCCACCATGTCACACGGCAGCGTTCAGCTCTCCATCTCACAAACCTTGGAGAGAAAGCGTAAATTCCCACCTAGCCACCCTCGAGCCCTGGGCCTGAATGCCAGCATTTCTAAACTACTGGTCTTTGAAATGCTGTCATTCAGGCTGGTGGACACAGACAGCTTCAAACAGCTGATGTCCATGGCTGTCCCACAGTATGTTCTTCCCAGCCGCCACTACTTCTCCAAGACAGCCGTGCCTTCCCTGCACAACCAAGTATCCGATAAAATCAAGTGTGCACTGCGCAACGGCATCTGTGGCAAGGTCCACCTAACCATAGATACGTGGACCAGTAAGCACGGCCAGGGACGCTATATCTCCCTAACTGCACACTGGGTAAATGTAGTGGCAGCTGGGCCCCAGGCGGAGAGTTCCTTGGCGCATGTCCTTCCGCCGCCAAGGATCGCAGGGCATCATTCTTTGCCTCCTGTAGCCTCCTCCTCCTACTCGGCTTCCTCCTCCTCTGCTTCCACCAGCTCATCCAGTCAGCCACACACCTTCACCACCAACTTCAGCACAGCCCAGGGTAAACGTCAGCAGGCCATTCTGAAACTCATATGTTTGGGGGACAGGCCCCACACCGCGCAGGAGTTGTGGCGGGGTATTGAACAACAGACCGACGAGTGGTTTCTGCCGGTGGGCCTCAAGCCCGGCCTGGTGGTGTGCGATAATGGGCAAAATCTCGTCGCAGCTCTGGGACTAGCCGGTTTGACGCACATCCCTTGCCTGGCGCATGTGCTGAATTTGGTGGTGCAGAAGTTCATTCACAACTACCCCGACATGTCAGAGCTGCTGCATAAAGTGCGGGCCGTCTGTGCGCGCTTCCGGCATTCACATCCTGCCGCTGCTCGCCTGTCTGCGCTACAGCGGAACTTCGGCCTTCCCGCTCACCGCCTCATATGCGACGTGCCCACCAGGTGGAACTCCACCTTGCACATGCAGGAGAGACTGTGCGAGCAGCAGCAGGCCATAGTGGAGTTTCAGCTGCAGCACGCACGTGTCAGTCGCACTGCGGAACAGCACCACTTCACCACCAATGATTGGGCCTCCATGCGAGACCTGTGTGCCCTGTTGCGCTGTTTCGAGTACTCCACCAACATGGCCAGTGGCGATGACACCGTTATCAGCGTTACAATACCACTTCTATGTCTCCTTGAGAAAATGCTAGGGTGATGATGGAAGAGGAGGTGCCCAGGAGGAGGAGGATGAGGGGTTATTTTTAGCACTTTCAGGCCAGTCTGTTAGAAATGGCTCAGAGGGAGGTTTTTTGCACAGCAGAGACAAGGTACAAATGTGGCCAGCCAGGGCCCACTACTGAGGACGAGGAGGATGAGGAGGAGGTGGATGAGGAGCAGGTTCACAACGGGGTGGCACCCGACACAGCTCAGGCCCAGCTTGTCCTTACCTCTGGGGAGCCTGGCACACATGAGCGACTACATGATGCAGTGCCTGCGCAACGACAGCAGAGTTGCCCACATTTTAACGTGTGCGGACTACGGGGTTGCCACCCTGCTGGATCTCCGGTACAAAGACAATGTGCCCACCTTACTTCCTACATTGGAGCGTGATAGGAAGATGCGCGAGTACAAGCGCACGCTGGTAGACGCGCTCCTGAGTGCATTCCCAAATGTCACAGGGGAACAGGTGGAAGCCCAAGGCGAAGGCAGAGGAGGAGCAAGAGGTCACCAACGCAGCAGTGTCACGGCCATCTCCTCTGAGGGCAGGGTTAGCATGGCAGAAATGTTGAAAAGTTTTGTCTCCACGCCACAGCTAACTGCACCACCACCTGATACGGAACACGTTAGCAGGAGGCAGCATTTCACTAACATGGTTAATCAGTACGTCTGCACACCCCTCCACGTACTGACTGATGGTTCGGCCCCATTCAACTTCTGGGTCTCCAAATTGTCCACGTGGCCAGAGTTAGCATTTTATGCCTTGGAGGTTCTGGCCTGCCCGGCGGCCAGCGTTTTGTCTGAACGTGTATTCAGCACGGCAGGGGGCGTCATTTCTGACAAACGCAGCCGCCTGTCCACAGCCAACGTGGACAAGCTGACGTTCATAAAAATGAACCAGGCATGGATCCCAAAGGACCTGTCCCTCCCTTGTGCAGAATAGACATTTATAACTGCCTCCCCCTCAACCATGTATTCTTGTACTCCGGGGCACTTCTTTATTGAATCCTCATTTTTTTATACTTTACCATGATCTTGCAGTGCAACCCAAAGTTGAATGAACCTCTCCTCTGTCTGGGTGCTGGAGCCGAAATAACTGAAAGTGGCCTTCTCCTGTGGTGGGTGATATGACGCCTTTTTCCTTGCTGTGGGACCTCTCTCCTCTGTCTGGGTGCTGGGGCCTAAATAACTGAAAGTGTCCTTCTCTAGTGGTGGGTGAAATGACGCTTGATTCCTTGCTGTGGGACCTCTCTCCTCGGTCTGGGTGCTGGGCCGAAATAACTGAAAGTGACCTTCTACAGTGGTGGGTGATATGACGCATGATTCCTTGCTGTGGGACTTCTCTCCTCTGTCTAGGTGCTGGGCCAAAATAACTGAAAGTGGCCTTCTCCAGTGGTGGGTGATATGACGCATGATTCCTTGCTGTGGGACCTGTATCCTCGGTCTGGGTGCTGGACCGAAATAACTGAAAGTGGCCTTCTCCAGTGGTGGGTGATATGACGCATGATTCCTTGCTGTGGGACCTCTCTTCTCTGTCTGGGTGCTGGGGCCGAAATAACTGAAAGTGGCCTTCTCCAGTGGTGGGTGATATGACGCATGATTCCTTGCTGTGGGACCTGTATCCTCGGTCTGGGTGCTGGGCCGAAATAACTGAAAGTGGCCTTCTCCAGTGGTGGGTGATATGACGCATGATTCCTTGCTGTGGGACCTCTCTCCAATTGATATTGGTTAATTTTTATTTATTTTATTTAAATTCATTTCCCTATCCACATTTGTTTGCAGGGCATTTACATACATTTTGCTGCCTTTTGCAGCCCTCTAGCCCCTTCCTGGACTATTTTACAGCCTTTTTAGTGCCCAAAAGTTCGGGTCCCCTTTGACTTCAATGGGGTTCAGGTTCGGGATAAAGTTCGGGTCGAGTTCGGATCCCGAACCCGAACATTTTCGGGAAGTTCGGCCGAACTTCTCGAACCCGAACATCCAGGTGTTCGCTCATCTCTATCCAGGATCTTCCAGCCAGAAAAATTATGCTATGCCAGAAGTATCAAACTAGTCCCGATACCAGTAAAGGACAGTGAGGTTGACTTCTCACCAAGAAGGTAATCCTGGCGCATCCTCCACCCAGATGGTACAGTGTGGAGGTGGCACTAGCAACAGGAGACCACAGAGTGGCAAGGTGACATAGTGGTGAGGTGGAATCAACATGAGGAGGCCACAGAGTGGCACAATGACAGTGTGTATCTGGCAACAGCATCAGGAGGCCACAGAGTGGCACAATGATAGAGTGTGAAGGTGAAGGCAACAGCAGTGTAAGGAGGAGGCCACAGGGTGACACAATGACAGTGTGGGGGTGGCAGCAGTAGAGGCAGCAGCATCAGGAGGCCACAGAGCGGCACAATGACAGAGTGCAGAGGTAGCAGCAGCAGCAGGAGGAGGCCACAGAGTGGCACAATGACAGTGTGGAGGTGGCAGCAGCACGAGGAGACCACAAAGTAGCAAGGTGACATAGTGTGGAGGTGGCAGCAGCATCAGGATACCACAGAGTGGCAAGGTGACATATTGTGGAGGTGGCAGCAACATCAGTAGGCCACATAGCAAGGTGACATAATGTGGAGGTGGATGGCAATACCAGTACCGGCTTAAGATGGTGGGTGAAAGAAGGAGCACTTGGCATCAGATGTGTGGCATCAGGCAGGTGGCAGAATAGTAGCTGAGGCAGGTAGCCAGAAAAAAACTTTTTTTTGTTAAGGTTTGGATGAGGCAGCATGGATGATCTAATCTGATGCATTAGGCATTGGTGCGTGGAAATCCTGGCTGATCCACACCTGATTCATCTTGACAAAGGTCAGTTTCTACACATTTTGGGTGGACAGGCGAGTTTTTCTTGGGGTAACTATGGCCCCCGCCACACTAAACACCTGCTCTAATGCCACACTACTGGTCAGGCAGGACAGCTTTTCCAGGGCAAACTCTGATAGTTGCGGCCATAAATCCAGTTTGGCTGCCCAGTAGCCCAGCGGATCTTCAATGTGGAGTGGCAGGGTACAGTCCAAGTATGCCACCACCTGCTGGTTCAGGTCCTGCTCCAGGTATAGCTGCTGCTGCTGGTGAGTACTTTCTTCACTATGCGGGTGAAGAAAGCTGCTCATCAGCTACTTTAGACTCAGGCTGCTTTTGATAGAGCTGGTACTACTCCTGCCACTCCACCCCTCCCCAGTAGCCATGGCAGTGGAACGTGAGTGCAGAGGGCCCCCCCAGTCAGATCTGCGAGAGGATGGACGATGGCGCACATAGGCAGCGGCCAACTCACTGCATAGGATGTCTCTATAGTAGTTCAGTTTGTCCACCATCTAAGCTGGTGTAAAAAAGGCCCCCAATTTTGACCAGTAGCGAGGGTCCAACGAAGTGGAGAGCCAGAAGTCATCCCTCTGTGTCGAATTGAGACAATTTGGCTGTCACTACGCAAGCAAGTGAGCAGGCATCTGGACATTTGTGCAAGTGATTCGGAGGGACTCCTTGTCTCCATCTCCAATGCATACTTCCATGTGGGTGACTGGGTCCTCTGCCTCCTCTTCCTCATCGCCCTGTAGCTCCTCTGACTTCTCCTGCTCCTCCTCTCCTGTCTCCTGTGTAGAAAAACCAACCATTTCGCTACACATTGCTTGCGCCCCAATGTCGTCCTCCTCCAGTTCAGCCCCCACAGGGCTCATGTAGCCGTGAGATCGAGGTGCCGCGTCTTTAGTCCCATGACCAGCCAGATTTACCAGCATCTTTTCTAGGATATGAAGCGGTGGAATGACATTGTTCATACCGTAGTCCTGGCGACTGACAAATAACGTAGGCCTAAGCAAATGTCAGGTGTCATGTATGATCTGACACTGGCTGACATCAAGGTATGAGCTGCCACTGGCTGACATCGAGGTTACACAGGGGAGGTCTCCTATCCGCTTGGATCATCAAGAAATCGTTTATGGCCTTTTTATGTTCGTATAGTTGGTCCAACATATGGAGGGTGGAATTCCAACGGGTGGAAACATCACATATCAGCCTATGTTGGGGGATGCCGTTCTGCCGCTGCAGCTCAAGGAGGGTGTGTTTTGCAGTGTACAAGTGGCTGAAGTGCATGCAAAGTTCCCTGCCCTTTTTAGGATGTCTTGCAGATAGGTATGCAGCATACGGGTAGGTTACCCGACACTGCTATATTTTAATGTGTATCTCCCTTTAAGAAAGGTAGGCCTGTAGCAGGCAATTCATATTCCAGCCAGCAGAGGGAGCCCCCAGTTTAGTATAAATAGGCCAGGGCCTAGCCTAGGAAAGTTAGTTGGAAGTTTCAGTTCAGAGTTAGTTCTGAGAGATTCAGGACTCAGTAACTAGTGCAGAGATTGCACCACTGGTGTGGAGGATCATTCCCATCCAGTCTTCCAGGTCAAGTATACATGAGGTACTCCAAGTAAGAGCCTGTTACTAGCAAGTCGGACAGAGAGTGTAACCAGCAAGCCAGTTCTCATATCAAGTATAGAGCCTGTCACCAGGAGAGAAGGAAACCTCTACAAAACCTTTGCTCAAGGATTATCACTGTTATTCGGGTGTCTGGACCTTGAGAGTATTGCCTACAGCCAGGAACTAAGGCAGGAGAGAAAGTAAGTGTACCCCTGCAGAGAGAATAGTTGCCTGAAGGGTATTGCTGCCTTGAGAGTAAGAGGAAAGCCCTGATCCTAGGAGGCCTGTCTTGAAGATAGCTTTTGCGACTGTGATTAATAGCCTGAACCACTGCTGTGACTGTATTGTAACGTGTGGAATATTCTGGAACTGTACTTACTGACTGTTCATCTATCTTCAATTTCATTCAGTAAAGTTATCCTGTTATTCAAGTATATAAAGATTCCTCAATTATTCCACCTGTCATTACATTCATCACCTGCCTGTTCCAGTGCTGACCCGATTGAAGACGACAGTCAGTCCCAGGTTAGTGGGTTGCCCTGCACTACAAAGCCCAGCATACCTAAAGCTACACTACTGACCCCCTGGGACACTGCATCGCTCTTTTTGGCGTCACGAACAGGATCGCATGCTTCTGGAGTGCAGAGGAGTGTGAACTGTGTGCTTTAACTATTCCACCACCGTATTGCAAGGACTGTACCCTTTATTTCCAAGCCTGTGGATTACAATTGTGCCTGGGAGGAATCGGAGGCGCTGTGCTGTGTTTCGCTACCCCCAGAGAGAAAATCGTGCTTGTGGATTACAATTTATTAACTTTTCAACGCCCCTGCTTGCTGTCAGGGAATGGCGACGAAGATGGCCGCCGGCCGCATGGAGTAAAGTTTCCCGCGCTGCTGAGGACCTTCGTGGGCGGATCCCTCCACAGATGCGGAAAATCCCGCCCCTCTTCGTCATCGCACGCACCACCGCGGCCCTGCTTCTTCTACGTCAGCAACGTCACAGCGTACACAGGACGTCCGGAGTCTCGCGGGACTTGGCCTGCGCAACCCCTGCGATACCGGTAAGGACTTGTCACCGGAGGGAAGGGGATTGTACCGGCCTCTTGAGTCGCCAGCGGCCACACATCTTAATAAGCTAACATGTCAGAGCCGGGAGTTCCCGAGCGGCCGGCCCCCAGCATGATGCCCTTTACTATGCCGTACTATTTTGGGGCCCCATGGTTTCCCCGCTATAAAGGGGAGGCCCATACCTTAAGAGACTTTAATGAGAAGTTGCTGGCATTGTTCAAACTGTACCCCATAAATGCCGAACAGCAGATGGAAATCCTGCTAGCACAACTGGAGGGAGCTGCCCGCAGAGAGGTATTATCCTGGCCTGCTGCTGAGCGGAGTACTCTAGAGCAAATATTCACCCGCCTCAGGGCCACTTTTGAAACAAGAGCTGCCTCAGAGATAAAGATGCACTTCTTTGGCAAAAAACAGAAGTCCGGTGAGTACCTCCGTGACTATGCCCTATCACTTCAGGAGGCTTTGGGGGCTGTAATCCAGATAGATCCCAGGGAGGCTGATAATCAGGACCAGACCCTGAGGGAGCAATTTATCGCGGGGGTGTCTAGTGAGCAAATAAGGGCTCAATTAAAAATGCTGTCAGCCCAGCACCCTAGCAGTACCTTTCTGGATTTTAAAGAGCTGGCTATAAGAATTCTGGGGTCAACAGTGTCTATGGAGTTGAGCAGAGCACCCCACCTGAGTCACCAGCCTGCAGGCCAAAACCGCCTATCCCTAACCAGGCTGGGGCCGGGCAAGCTGTTCAAGCTTCAGCTACTGATACTATTGCCATGCTGACGGAACAGGTAAACCATCTCACTAAAAGTTTAGAGAGAGTGTGCAGAAAGATAGAGGAATGGGAAAAACCCCTAATGTCAGAGGAAGAGTTCCTGTCACCTCCTAAGCCATTCCCACCTCCATACCAAGAGACTCACCCCAGGGATCCTGGGAGGCGTAATAGAGATCGTTCTAAAGACCGCAAACGGCCCGTGTGTAAATACTGTAAAAAGGTGGGACACACAGAATCCACGTGCTGGCAGTTAAACGGGCTACCCTCGAGGCTGAGGACCGCCCCTCAGGAGGTAGAACAATAGGTCCAAAGGATCCAAGTTGGATGCCCCGGTATGTAGGATCCCGTCCTAAAATCAATATAGAGATCAACGGGGTCCCCTTTGAAGCCCTAATAGATACTGGGTCCCAGGTCACTACCATTCAGCTGCCCACATTTGAAAAATTCTGGGACACCAACCAGTTAACCCAGCCGCCTGAATCCTGGGTGGAGATTATCGCAAGCAATGGTAAACCAGTAAAGGTTCATGGGTACTGGGAACCCACTCTGCAGGTGGGAGAAGCAACCTTACCTCAACAGGGGGTGATTGTAGTACAAGCCGGCGACAGAGGGGGACATCCTGTCATTCTAGGCACCAATGTCTTCAAGAACCGTTATTCTGAAATACTTGACGCACTGCATCAGACTTTGCCCACTGCTTCGTCTGCATCCAAGAAAGTGATTTAAAAGACTATTACTGTGTTAAGTGCTCAGCAGAGGTTTGCTAATGAGAAAGGAGAAATTTGTACTGCCAGGATCCGTGATAATAAGCCTGTGACTTTGCCTCCTAATTCTCAAACTCTTTTATGGTGCCGTGCTGTCCTGGGAGTCCAAGGCCAAGATTATCCAGCCCTGGTGGAACCAATCCAGATGGAGAACTACCCATATGTTCGAGCTGCCAAGTGCCTGGTGAACGTCTCCCAAGGTAAAGTACCTGTCCGTCTGATTAACCTGAGTGATCATCCTGTTGCGCTTACTAAGCACTCCCCTGTTGCTCACCTTTCCCAGGTGTCCTTCCAGGACATCATTCGTCTTCCAGTGACAGAAAAGCCGCCAGCTGCAGTCAGCGGACATCTGCCAGTGAACCAGCCACAAGTGCCCTGGTGGGAAGAGCTCCATGTTGGGGACGAAGCTACCCCCCAACATCAACGAGAAGGAATCCTACAGGTTGTCAAAGAGCACCACCGGGCCTTCAGTAAACATGCTACTGATTATGGAGAGGTCAGTGCCATACAACACACCATACCTACTGGCTCTTATCCTCCTATCAAGGAGAGATACAGACCCCTACCGCCGACTTCATATCAGACTGTAAAAGAAATGATCCAAGAGATGAAAGACTCTAATGTAATCCGGGACAGCCATAGTCCGTGGGCTGCACCCCTGGTCCTTGTAAAGAAAAAGGATGGTGGTATCCGTTTCTGTGTGGATTATAGAAAAATTAACCAAATAACCCACAAAGATGCATACCCACTGCCCCGCATTGAGGAGTCACTAACTGCTCTGGGCTCCTCCGCTTATTTCTCCACATTGGACTTGACCAGTGGCTACTGGCAAGTACCCATGGCCCCCTAGGATAGGGAAAAGACTGCTTTCACCACTCCCATGGGCCTGTTTGAATTCAATTGTATGCCGTTCGGGCTATGTAATGCCCTAGGGACTTTCCAGAGACTAATGGAGCGGTGTTTGGGCCACAAAAACTTTGAAACAGTGCTGCTGTATCTAGATGATGTCATTGTATACTCAAAAACATATGAGGACCATTTGAAACATTTAGCAGAAGTATTTGAAATCCTTGTCAAATATGGCTTGAAAGTAAAGCCATCCAAGTGTCACTTGCTCAAACCTGCAGTAAAATACCTGGGGCATGTGGTAAGCGCAGAGGGCGTGCAGCCTGACCCTGATAAGCTAGCAGCTGTCCGTAATTGGCCGGTCCCCACTACCGTCAAAGAAGTGAGGAGTTTCCTTAGCTTTGCAGGCTACTATAGACGTTTTATCCCCCATTTTGCTCAAATAGCTGATCCTATCCAGGAACTCCTGAGGAGGCAACCCAAGAAAAGTCATAGAACTCCTGTGCCCATTGAGTGGAATGAGGAAAGAGAAATAGCGTTCCAATTGTTAAAAAAGAAACTGACCGAGCCTCCTGTGTTAGGTTACCCAGACTACAGCAAGCCATTCCATCTTTATACCGATGCTAGCAAGCGAGGCCTGGGAGCTGTGTTGGCCCAGATCCAAGAGGGAAAAAAGAGAGTGATAGCTTATGCAAGCCGCTCCCTGAAAGGGACTGAGAAAAATGATCAGAATTATAGTTCCTTCAAACTAGAGTTCCTGGCATTGGTGTGGGCAGTGACAGAGAAATTCCAAGACTATCTAGCCGCCACCCTGTTTATTGCATTCACCGACAATAACCCTCTGGCGCATCTAAATACAGCTAAATTGGGGGCCTTGGAGCAGAGATGGGCCTCCCGCCTCGCCAACTATGATTTCTCTGTAAAATACCGTGCTGGGCGTACTAATGACAATGCTGATGCTTTATCCAGACTTCCTACAGAGACAGCTCCTGATGATGGATGGGATGCTTGGGAAGATGTAGAAATGCCGGCTTTCTATAACAAATTTGCTCAACAGGATCATGCTCGAGCTACCAATGACAGAGCCGCAACCCCTTCACCCTCCAGTAAGCCTGAGCCCAAAGAGGAAAGGTGGGTGAAATTACAGTCTGAAAGTAGAGTGCCGGGGCGAGTTGTTGGATTTTATTACCAGTGGCAGAGCCCCTGAGAGAATTAGATGTAAGATTGCAGATCCAGAGCTCACCAAACTGTGGAGACAGCGCCATCAGCTCTTCATACAAAAGGACCTATTACTACAGAGAAGCCTAGACCCAGTATCCAATGAAAGAGTGCATCAGATCCACATACCCCGACGAGATGCAGGTATGGTGTTGGAGATGTACCACAATCAATCCGGTCATTTTGGGGTCCAAAAGACTGAGACTAATATCCGCCAGCGGTTTTATTGGGTTGGCATGAGAGAGGACATTGAGAGATGGTGTCGGGAGTGTATAGCCTGTGCCTTAAAACGAAGTGAGCACCATGACCAGAGGGCACCACTGCGACCCATTGTAAGTACCCGTACTCTTGAACTTGTCGCCATTGATCATGTGAAGTTGGAGCCTAGTCGCTCAGGGTATGCTTATGCCATGACTATTATTGATCACTTCACCAAGTTTGTCGTAGCAGTGCCTGTAAGAGACCAGACGGCCAAGACTACAGCCGAACTGTTCTGGAAACACTTCCTCCTGCCCTACGGATGTCCAGAAAAGATCCTCACTGATCAAGGACCTGCTTTTGAGTCCCATCTGTTCCATGAACTGTGCCGCTTACACAACTGCAAGAAAATCCGGACAACGGCCTACCATCCTCAAGGTAACGGACTGTATGAAAAAATGAATCAGACCTTGATAGAGATGCTGAGGGCCGTGCCTCCTGAAACCAGAGGGGATTGGCCCAATCTGTTGCCACAGCTCATGTACACGTACAACAATACCATCCATTGTTCCACTGGGTATACACCATTTTATTTGATGTTTGGGCGCCAAGGGACATTGCCTGCCGATCACTCCTTGGACATACACGTACCTGATTGCATCAACCCGTTACCTAACACCGACTGAGTTGCTGAGCACCAAAGGCGATTGAATACGGCCAAAGCCATTGTTCAGGAACGTATGGATTATGCTAGAGACCGACAGCAGAGAGACTATGATCAGGCAGCCCATGCAGAACCCTTGACAATAGGAGATGTGGTGTGGTTGAAAAACAACCACCGTACAAGTAAACTGGACAGTAAATGGGAGCAGATTCCCTATGTTGTCACTGCAATCCCAAATGCTGGGACCCACACTTATGAGATTACCCGAGAAGGCAGGGGATCCCAAATTGTTCACAGGAACCGGTTAAAACTCTGCCTGACGAAAGAACCCAGTGCTGAGAGTTCTAGATCTGAATCACCTGTGTCAGAGCCATCAATACAGCCCGAGGATCCTATGCAGGCTGTAAGTAATCTAATGTTTGACACTGAACCCATGCATTGGCTCCTGACACCATGGTTGAATTTGTTGGTGCCCGCTCCGGCATCTACTGTGTCTTCACTTCCAGAAGAGCCGGTTCAAAATGTCCCGGATCCAGTCCCCCTTATAGGGGATCCTCCGGCTCCTGTTGTTCCTGTTGTTCCTGACCAGGGTCCCACTGGTGGAGACCCTCCTGTTGCTCCTCTCCCTTCTGCCTCGATGCTAAGGGAGGAGGAAACTCCTGTGTTGAGAAGGTCCACCCGGATGAACAGGGGACGTCCGCCAGTCCGTTTAGGGGACTTTGATTATGCTGGTGATGTCTCCTCCCGGGCAGTTACTAATGGAAATTGCTTGCTTGACGTTTGTGCGCAAGAATGGACTCCTCCACGTGAGCCCTTGCCTGTTATACACCCCCGGGAAACCCCTGTGTAGGTCCCTTATTATGATTCCAGCCAAGGAAAATGGACTGATGTTGAACTTTTATAATTTAAAAAAGTGATATATCTTTGCATTCTCTAACATATTTTTTGCACTTACAGAGACTTTGAAAAAAAAGAAAAAAAAACCTTATTCTTGACATGTATTACTATGGACTAACCTGGTTCACCTTAAGTCCGCTGTGCCAGGTCAGCGGCCGTGTCTAAGAAGCAAGAAGACGCCCCTTTCCCTTGCGTCGCCTGTTTATTAAGTTACAAATGTTATATCTTCTGTGTGAAATAATTATTTACCATATTTATATTGTAATGCTTAATTTATGTAACATTTTATGCCGGTTCAGAAAGGCATGTGTGTGAGTACGAGGCCTTACTCACGTTAAAGCCTGGGGGTGTGCAGCATACGGGTAGGTTACCCGACACTGCTATATTTTAATGTGTATCTCCCTTTAAGAAAGGTAGGCCTGTAGCAGGCAATTCATATTCCAGCCAGCAGAGGGAGCCCCCAGTTTAGTATAAAAAGGCCAGGACCTAGCCTAGGAAAGTTAGTTGGAAGCTTCAGTTCAGAGTTAGTTCTGAGAGATTTAGGACTCAGTAACTAGTGCAGAGATTGCACCACTGGTGTGGAGGATCATTCCCATCCAGTCTTCCAGGTCAAGTATACCTGAGGTACTCCAAGTAAGAGCCTGTCACTAGCAAGTGGGACAGAGAGTGTAACCAGCAAGCCAGTTCGCATATCAAGTATAGAGCCTGTCACCAGGAGAGAAGGAAACCTCTACAAAACCTTTGCTCAAGGATTATCACTGTTATTCGGGTGTCTGGACCTTGAGAGTATTGCCTACAGCCAGGAACTAAGGCAGGAGAGAAAGTAAGTGTACCCCTGCAGAGGGAATAGTTGCCTGAAGTGTATTGCTGCATTGAGAGTAAGAGGAAAGCCCTGATCCTAGGAGGCCTGTCTTGAAGATAGCTTTTGCGACTGTGATTAATAGCCTGAACCACTGCACCTAGACCGCTAGATGACTCTGGGAGCTCAGGCCCCTCGCTGCGACCCCTGCTGCCACGCCCCCTGCTGCCATGCCCCCTTACTCTGCTGCGACCTCTGCCTGCGCCAGAAACATTTAGGCCTCTGCCACTCCCCTGTGCAGGGTCGGGCACTTCTATGTCTAACAATCTGTTAGATCCAATAATCAAATGTTAGATCAAATATTTTTTCTTTCGCCACTAATACATGGCAAACAGGGCTTTAGAATATATCACTGCACCGCAGAACAACAATTGGGCCCTAATTTTTTTCTACTTTTACACAACACAAAAGGCTTTTCAACAGATAAGTGCAACGATGAACAGCGAATATATTTTTATTTCGCCACTAATACACGGCAAACTGGGCTTTATAATATATCACTGCACTGCACAATGGCAAATATATTTTTCTTTTGCCACTAAAACATGGCAAAAAGGGCTTTACAACATATAACCGCACTGCACAAAGGCAAATAAGACGTATTGTACAAATATTTCCTTGTAATAAACCATGTTAATGGCTGTATAAAACAGCACTTGCACCCCAATAACTAGAAAGGTTTGCTAGAATGACAGAGCTGTATAATGGCAATTTGGATCCCAAGTCAGTGCAGCAGGGGCTTGGCTGGGGTCTTAAAACATCCGAGGCACATGCCCCCTGTACAATGCCCCTGTGAAGCCATGCCCCCACCCCATGAAGCCTCGCCCCCATCGCCACCGGAGGGAGAGGAGGCCCTTCACAGTAGTTATTAACTCCTTTCAGCAGCCCCCCCTTCACAGTAGTTATTAAACCCTTTCAGCAGTCCCCCCTTCAGTGAATGGGGGACTGCTGAAAGGGGTTAACAACTACTGTGAAGGGCCTAGCCATCTGGGCAACCCCACAGAACTTCTCCCCACCCCCCTTGTACTTGTTCCTCTGATCCGCTACTTGCAGGCTGTGTGGGCATGAGTTTAGTCACTTCGGTGCGCAATCCTGTCCTGCGGCTCGTGATCCCGCAAGACCTGTGACTTACAGTGGCGGGTCTCACAGGATCATGCGCCGCAGGACGGGATTGCGCACTGAGGTGACTGAACTCATGGCTGCGCAGCCGCCAAGTAGCGGAACAAGTACAAGGGGGATGGGGGGGGGGGAATAGCCAAATTAAAAAAAATGCTACCAAGCCAGTATAACATTGGGGGCACTGGACAAAACATCCGGGGCTCAAGCCCCAAATGTTTTGACCTAACGACGCCCTGCAGTGCAGCAATGTGTAATAGGATTGTTCCTATTACCCAGGCTGTAACCTCCCCTACTGAACCCTGTCCTACATAAATGCTGTGGAACGATTCCTCCCTATTCTTTCTCTGCACTTATAAATCATTATTTCACCACAATCCAGTCTTTCCTCACACTGTCCCTAGAGCCTGCTGACACGTTTCTCCCTAAACTAAGTACGCTGGTAAATGGCAGAATCTAAGATGGCTGCCGCTATATATAGGGCTGTGACATCACAGGGCTGTCTGGCTGCTGATTGGCTGCATGCATGTCAGTATGTGATCCCACCTTCCCAGAGTTACTTTCTCCAGCAACTATTATAGGAAAAAATGAGATTCATTACCACGAAGCGTGAGGAAATTCGGCTTCGGTGCAAATCGGATTTTTTCTGAAATTCGCATCGAATTCCACTTCGTCATCTTCGATTCGCTCATCTTTATTTAGGATACAAAACCAGACTGGGCCGTCCAGATCCCTACTAGCCAAAGCAGGAGAACCGAATAAGAAGCAGGTGTTCAGTGAGCAGGGGAAGAAGTAGGATGAGATCTGAAGAGAAGTGTTCCACCTAATCAATGTGCTGCACTCAGTCAGCTTTACCTAAACTACCAATGTGTATGTATCAGGATGGAGTCAGCTCCATCCACCCCATTTCTGGCAGAGCTCAGCTTGTGAGGCTGTCTGTGGCAATGCAGGAGAGATTAATTCAGCTCACTGCAATGTACATTCATTATCCACATACAGAGAAATTGGAGGAGAAAATAAGGGGGAGATTTATCAAGGTTGGCATGTCCTACACTGGACTTTATATCCCCTGCGCTGCTGGAGGATTTCATTTATGATGAGGACACTTGACAAAGTCTCTGCGTAGCCGTAACACGTGTCGCTGTTTCCTCGCTTACTTGGCAATAAAGAATATCTTTTGCTGATCATCCAAGTGAGTGCCGATCCTTATACTTGATATTTCTGTGGAGTTTGCCTGCTCTGGATTCGTGCACCGCTGTCTGTGGAGAGTGTGCAGTGCCGACAGCTTTTTCCTTTTGAGGTACACACATCGTCATAAATTAAATGCTTCCTCCAGCAGTCCATGTGCCTGATTAAAGTCTACGCCAGCTTTTAGATGACATAAATTTAAGTCATCATTTAGGCCAGAAATTATGGGGTAGAAAAATATCCTCCTATGTGCTGATTATGGGTGAACTGTTGCAGTGAAGATGATTGCCATCCAGCGCTCCTCCAAAGTTTGTGATGTCTTGTTACTTTATTTGAATGAGATGTATTAAAGAGGTTATTCAATTTCTCAAACAGCCCCCCCCCCCCATGTACCAGGCCCCTCACAGGCAGGGACGTGCACACATAGGGCTAAAAGGGGGCTTGAGCCCCTGCCCCCTTCAGCCCCTGTCTCTTTAATGTCCCTTTTTTTTCTTAAGCCAGGCAAGCAGCCTGTGTCACTGACCGTTGGGATTCTTGTGAACTTGGTTGGCACTTTTTTTTTTTAATGCGCTGGCTGGTGGCTGCCCTGCCGCCCAGCTGCCTCTGTGCCAGGCCGGGCCTGTGCCGCGCAGTAATCTCATTCAGCAGCAAGTCACGTGGTGCGGCGCGCCTCGCACAGGCAGTCCTCTAGAGCAGAGAAGAGCTGCCTGCAGTGTGAGTGCGCCTGCTGTCATCACCGCCGGTCAATCCAGTCCAGTGACCAGTCTGTGTGTCAAGAGGTGAGACCTGCACCACACCTGCTGTCACTGACATCCCGACCCAGCACCCCTGCTTGGCTACTTCAGCTGCTTGATGCCAATCCTGATTCATATGTAATACAGTAAAGTCAGTCAGTGAGTAGTGCCACTTCTGTCTGCTATAACAGCTAGTAATGACTGCGTCTGCCATCATGGAGGCAGGTAGTGGCGGGAAAAACGTACCATAGGGGGACAGGGGAGGAGATGTGCTGCTGCATACCCAGGCCCTGCTTGATGCCTATCTTAGATAGGCACAAGCAGGGGCACATTTCCCACCTCCGTGGGCCTGGGCTGGCAGCAGAACATCTCCCCCCCCCCCATGGTACGTTTATTCCTGCCACTACCCCCTCCATGATGGCAGTCATTACTAGCTGTTAGCTGTGACAGACAGACCCAGGTAGAAGTGCCACTCACTGACGTTACTTTACTCTATAATACATAGAATAGGCATCAAGCAGGGGTGCTAGGCACATTTTTCCCCATCCATTTTTGGAGGAGGTTTTCCCCATCCATTTTTTTGGGGGGGGGTGCCCATTTTTTTTTTTACTTAAGCCCCTGCCCTTTAAAATGTCTGTGTACGTCACTGTTCACAGGT
>CM065596.1:119993251-120349626 GCA_033119425.1 Bufotes viridis
GTAGCCGTACCTTAAAAGGAATGTCCAGAACAGGCATCCTCAAACTGCAACTCAAAACTACAACTCCCACCAGCTGTTGCAAAACTACAACTCCCAGCATGCCCGAACAGCCTACAGGTATCAGCCTACAGCAGGGCATTGTGGGAGTTGTAGTTTTACAACAGCTGGAGGGCCGCAGTTTGAGGATGCCTGGTCCAGAATTAGAAAAAACACTGTCACCTGTCCATTGTTTGTGTGCGGTATTGCAGCTCTGCCACATTGACTTCAATGGAGTCAAGCTGCAGTACCAGACACAATCCATGGACAGGGGTGGCACTGTTTTTGGAAGAAGGCAGCCATTTTTTTTTTTTTATTATTATTCTGGACAACCCCTTTAAGCAATCCATTTTGAACTTAAAGTCACGTTGATCACGTTGGCTTCTACAGCCAAGAAGCTTACCAAGTACCACACCAACCATAGTCGTAAACACAGATAGTCGTATGAAGCAGCATACCCAACATTTCATACATCCAGGAAGGACCCACTTCAAGGGTTCTATATGCCAGCATCAATATGAGGAACAGTACAGATGTAGTCAGTATTCTTTTGACCCTCGCTGCTCCAGGATGGTCACTTTAATGTGATAAGTCAGTCGAAATAACAGTGGTTGTAATATGGACTATGTGAAAATGAAGTTCCTGAACCCTGATCTCGGGCGCTGATGCTTACATGTATCTCATCTGAAAGGAGGGCTTTATGAACGGTATGCGGCTGCCTACTCAATAGGTCACCATCCTGAGCTTCCTGGTTTCTAAATACAATGCCAGAGTCATAAGAGTACTTATGAGTACTTAAGAGTAACCATAGGAATTGTCATCAGTGTAAAAGTAGGCGGCAGTTCCTATGGCTGTTGTAATGGCCACCATTAGTAGTTTGTACTTCTGTTAATTTCTCAGCTTAAAATAACTAAATACATATTAAGGGTCCATTCCGACCTGCACAAGTGTTTTGCCGACTGCACATGGCCGGCCCTGTGATAGAAATGCCTATTCTTGTCAGCGATTGCGAACAAGAATAGGACATGCTTTATCTTTTTTGCGGGCCGCGGAACGAAACTACGGATGCGGACAACACACTGTGTGCTGTCCGCATCTTCTGCGGCCCCATTGAATTTTCAAAATTGCTGAACGGATGCGGACCCTGAACTACAGACATCTGAATGGACCCTAAAGGGGTTGTCAGGCCTAGTTAAAAAAAAAGGCTGGCCGGACTGTTTTCAAAGATAAAGAAAACACCAACTCACCTTTCCAAACATCCAGCAATGCAGCTCCCGCCATTCATGGTTACGAAACCATTGCAGTCACTCACTAGCCTCAGTGGTCACGTGCATGTCACTAGCATTGGACCATCACTTCCGCTGAGAACTGCTAGGAGCCGCCCTGCTGGAATGGAATGCTCTTTGAAAGGTGTTTTTTTTTATATTTTGAAGACATTCCTGCCAACCATAAGTTTTTTTATTAGGGTACGGCCAGACGGTCAGGTTTCTGCATGCATTTGGTAGTCAAAACCAGGAGTCAATTCAAAAAAAGAGTTGAGAAGTTGTATCTGTCTTTTATACATTATCTCCATTTATGAGCCACTCCTGATTTTTGCTTCCAAAATTGCATTCAGAAACCTGACGCACCCTTAGGTGAGGATGAGATACATTTATTTCTAAGTTATTTTTATCCATTGAGATGCTCTATAAAAAATGTGGGCAGATGATAGGGCCCACTGGGCCTGTAGATGCCCATGGGCGAACACGTTCCATGCAGTCAAACCAAGTGTGGGTAAACAATTGCTTCTATCAACCAAGGAGCCAATTGTGTCTGTTACTCCACCCGCTATCCACGAACACAAGCTTCGCCAAATGTAGAAAATATAATTGATTACCGAGCAATCTGTGTTCCGCCACTGAGGACCAGTAGCCACCGTCCTGTCTGGCACATTAGATGGTCTGGGAGAACCACTCGCTGCCAATCCATTTTCCTTACAAGATTACAGATGGCGTTGGTTGATGCATTATATGGATTGATGCCAATATAAAGATTATATGAATGAATTATTCTGTTATGCCCCAGGTCTGCCTGTTTTATAGGTTTAGTAGGATCTTCCCATTAAATAAATACAGTACACCCTTAAATATGCCCTATTGTGATCCTCCATCATGTGGTGGCGTGGCTGTCACATAACTGCACATACATGAGAACACAGTACTCATTGGGGGCAATATATAGATGTGTAACTTTTTGCAGTTTGAATTGTTTTTTTGTAAAAACAAAATAAGTTCTTTCCCAGAAATTTCTTTTATTTTAGATAATTGCTTCTTATCTGGAAATGTCTCCAGTGTTCTGGATACTTTTCCTTACAAAGAGTTTTTTATGATTAGTGTACAATTTTTAAAGGGGTTTTTCCATCCCAAACAATGGGGGCATATCGCCAGGATATTTAATACGAATATAGAGAAATATAATATGCGCCACTCACCATGCGCATGACGAAGCGCGAGTATTCGCGCGACACGGCCGTAGCCGCCGACTGCCTGTGGATCGTGTCTGCTACCTATTCCCTTTATGTGATGTCATTTTCAATATGAAGAAATAAACAGAAGTTTTAAGCACATGGTGAGTGCCGCATATTATATTTCTCTATATTCGTATTGAAGATTCGGATGAACTTCTTTTTGTCTACTGGCTTGATTGCTGAGCACCGTGACATTGCGCTATTATACTGGGTGCATGCTCAGCTGTATGCGATTTGGACTGTGCGATATTTTGGTTTGGTATATTCGGGATAGCAGTGCCACTGTGTTCTCCTCTCCCTCGTTGAAGATATCGCCAGGATATGCCCCCATTGTCTGATAGATGCGGGTCCCACTTCTGGGACCCGCACCTACACTGAGAACAGAGCATTGCGCATGAGCAGCCGCCCTCCATTCATTACTATTAGGCCTCATGCACACAAACGTATTTTCTTTCTGTGTCCGTTCCGTTTTTTTTTTGCGGATCATATGCGGAACCATTCATTTCAATGGGTCCGCAAAAAAAACAGAAGGTACATGTGCATTCCGTTTCCGTATGTCCGTTTTTCCGTTCCGCAAAAAAATACAGCATGTCCTATTTTTTTCTAGTTTGCGGACAAGGATAGGCATTATTACAATGGATGCACAAAAATCACGGATCCACAAAAAAATACGGATGCCATAAGGAAAGTCATTCATTTTTTGGGGGGACCGTAAAACACATACGGTCGTGTGCATGAGGCCTTAGGTTGATGAAAATAGCTGAGTGCTGGCTCGGCTGTTTCCGTCGGGCTTATAGAAGTGAATGGGAGCAGTGGCCGTGCATGAGCAGTGCACTCCCATTTACTTCTATGGGGAGAGCACTTTGTGGTGGCCGGACCTGGGGAAACCCTGGGTCCTCCAGACACCACTTCCCCGCTTAGTTCTCAATATAGCGATATGCCCCCATTGTCTCAGATGGGAATACCACTTTACGATGCAGTAACGACCATATACAGACAGAAAAAAACTGGCAGTAAATTAGTCGTTGTCTGCTCATTCATCCCTTGTTCCAAATGGTGGTATGTGGTCTGAAGTAGTGGTACACATTAATGGGGCCCATAGCAAAGATCTAATTAATTCTCCCCATTGTTGGTGCTGTTTTTGCCACTCAGGATAGACGGATTTGGTGTTTCCCCTCTATGGGAGCATTGCATCCCAACTTTCTAACATCTGTTTATCTGTAGAGGGGCGACCTGTATAGATGCCACCCTTATAGCAGCTAATAAAGGGCATCTGTCAGCAGATTTGTACCTATGAAACTGGCTGACCTGTTACATGTGGGCTACTTTTACACTAGTGTTTTTTGTGGATCCGTCATGGATCTGCAAAAACGCTTCCGTTACAATAATACAACCGCATGCATCCTAAACAGAAACACAAGGGGGGTCAGTCAGCACGTCCCTGTATGCAGGTGCACATAGCTATGGCAATTATACATACAAACAAAAAAAATGCAACAGCACTCTGCAACCAGAACTCTGCCCAAGATAGAAGCTTTAAGAGGACATTAGTGTACGTTTTGATCAAAAGGTAATAAGCCACTCGCCACGCCAAGGCTGTCCTGTGAGTGGTCCTAACGCTAAATCTGACCTGTTATGGGCCATGACAGCCACATAAAATACAGGGAGTGTGGGCCCAGCATGCATGCTGGGATAAACCATACTTATTAACCCTTTCTGGTGCTGTAACAGCCTCCATTAGATCCAGGGATGCAGGTACCAACATGCATGCTGAGCCCACTGTGCACTCCTCCTGGAGCCAGATGGCTACTAGCAGGTACTGTGAATGCACATTCAGCTTTATACTCACTCTTAAAACCAGCCTCTAGGGCAGACAAACTAGTCAGGTGTGCACGACTGAAGAGGAGGTAATAAGCCACTCGCCACGCCAAGGCTGTCCTGTGAGTGGTCCTAACGCTAAATCTGACCTGTTATGGGCCATGACAGCCACATAAAATCCTCCTAACGCTGAATCTTACCTGTTATGGGCCATGACAGCCACATAAAATCCAGGGAGTGTGGGCCCAGCATGCATGCTGGGATAAACCATACTTATTAACCCTTTCTGGTGCTGTAACAGCCTCCATTAGATCCAGGGATGCACTTATCAACATGCATGCTGAGCCCACTGTGCACTCCTCCTGGAGCCAGATGGCTACTAGCAGGTACTGTGAATGCACATTCAGCTTTATACTCACTGGATTTTATGTGGCTGTCATGGCCCATAACAGGTCAGATTTAGCGTTAGGACCACTCACGGGACAGCCTTGGTGTGGCGAGTGGCTTATTACCTTTTGATCAAAACGTACACTAATGTCCTCTTATAGCTTCTATCTTGGGCAGAGTTCTGGTTGCAGAGTGCTGTTGCATTTTTTTTGTTTTTGTTTGTACAACCGCATGCATCCGTCATGAACGGATCCGGTTGTATTATGTCTTCTATAGCCATGACGGATCAGTCATGAACACCATTGGATGTCAATGGGGGACGGATCCGTTTTCTATTGTGCCAGATTGTATCAGAGAAAACGTGTGCCCGCCTCCAGAGCGGAATGGTGACTGATCGGAGGCAAACTGATGCATTCTGAGCGGATGCTTTTCCATTAGGAAAGCATTAGGGCAAAACTGATCCGTTTTGGACCACTTCTGAGAGCCCTGAACGGATCTCACAAACGGAAAGCCAAAACGCGAGTGTGAAAGTAGCCTAAGTTGACACAAATCATTGGTAAAATGCATCATTTTACTGATGAAATGTATAAATTTACATTTATTGTATCTACGATTAGACTGCTTAATATTCACTTACCTGTATACTGTGAATAAAGCAGGGCACGGTAAATGGATGATGCAGCCCCCTCTTTAGTTATGGGAACCATAGAAAATTATTTCAGAGCAAACGTCATTAGTGCTGCACTCACTGTAAATTTTAATAATTAGCCATTATGCTTTTATATACTATATTTTCCTCTCTGTATAAATTACTACAAATGGAACATAGCTTTGTCTTGTCAGCTATGGTGATAGTCTTTCTCTAATAAGATAATTTCTATATGAAATCATTAAATGGAATATTAACAGGCTTTCTTTTGTGCTGTTTTAGTGCAGAATAATATTTTTTTTGAAAGCTCCAGATTAATGCAGGACAAATGCTGGCATATTCTATTATCCTTTTCAGTGGTAATTTTAAAGGCTATGGGCACCTTTGACGTGATTTATATATATATCTTAGTGGTTATGTTGCGTTTAAATAATTTGTTGCACTAATTTTCAGACTGCAACCTACTTTGCTTCATTTGTTTTAGGTTTCTGTTTGCAATCTGCTCCTAGTTTCTCACGTGGTCATGTCCCTCCCAGTAATACGTGCTGGATTTGAGTGTCCAGGATGCTGCTGCCTTCCTTAGCTTTCATGTTTCAGCACAGCTTTATTCATGGACTGAGTCTCAGGCCTATGAGGGTTCCTTTCTCCCTTGTGCTTACAGTCATTGATTCTGAGGAGTATTTAAATGTGACTTATCTCGACACTTGTACATAGCCATTGTAATTTTGTCACGGACGTTCCCACGACAGGTGGCAGATCGGTGAGACTGGCAACACGTGGTTTGATCTGACATGTTTTCCGTTTGTATCAAATGACGTCTGTGTGGTTTCTGGTGCATGCCACACCTTCTATACCCAGGTGTGGCTATAAGGGTAATTTAAACTTCTCTATTTATAGTTGCTTCTCCCACAATGCTGCGCGGTTTATAGCTTCTATTTGGACCTTTAGAAAGATTGTGGTTGGATCTCGGCTGAGTTCTTGGTGCTTCCATTGCTCCTTTGAAGTTAAGTATTTCCTTTCCCTTTTGTATTTTGTTTGGGTTCTGTGTGTTGTATTTCTCTATTGTCTGAAGGAGACTCCTGTTCGTCCTTCTTTTTGAAGGAACATGTAGTCTCGTCCCTGCCATTAGTACCAGGGTCCTATAGGGCTTGATAGGATTTTAGGTATTCCTGCATATAAACTCACCTACCTTTGGGGTCTGTTCATACTGGCAGTCAGTCAGGATTTTGGTTAGAGTTTTCACTAGGAGGGGTCCATTATCCTTCCCTAGTTCTCAGGCCTGATACCCTGTTCCCCCCTTCCCTCCTATGCTCGGTGTGGTGTTTCCCTCCCACACCGAAGCGTGACAAATTTACTCCCTGCAAACTGCTTTGTATGTGTTTTTCTTCCCGTCTATAGCTTGTGTGAACTGTGCCCCTCTCCACACTCTGATCTGCCATGTACAACTATCTCTAACACTGAGAAAAAGGGAGGGTGAGAGCAGAGAGAACCATCAGAAACAAGAATGGTGATTTGACAGGTGTCAGAAGCGCCAACAACTATGGGCTTATACTCTAAAGAAGCAAAATAATAGAAAAGTTTTTATAAAGACTATTCAGAAGCAAATTAAGAATAAAAAAATACTCGGGGCAAAGCTGCTTATTCAGAATTTAAAAGCAGCTTTACTGTGTAACTAAATGTTCCCTCATCTGCTCTGCTTTATTTAAAGTTTTTATTGAAACAGAATGATTGTATTCATTATGTTAATATGAAACATAGCTTGATGTTCCTTCTGCAAATGCTATACTTGTACCTAACTGCTAATTGCCTCAGATGCCATTGTCAATAATACTCTATCTACATAACTATTCATAGTAAGAGAGGTCAATCTAGCATACAGTAGTTGCAGAACTGATAATTGTAGTGACATGTTTTTGAGCAATTTCATTTAAAGGGGTTTTCTGGGATCCTCAGGATCGGACGTCAGTATCAACACCCCACACCTCCACCAATCAGCTGTTTCGTCCAACTGCCGGCTTCAGAAACGATAGGGAAGTCTCAGTGTACTGTGTAGTTTCCGGTGGCGGCATACCGCAGCTCAGCTCCCATTCACTTGATGGGGCCTACTGCTTCCAACTGGGTCCATTGTATAGTTTCTGGCACCAGCGGCTGCCCGGAGAGAGCTGGTCAGTGGTGGTGCGGGGAGTCGGACTCTCCACCATACTAATATTGATGACCTATCCTAAGGTCTATATCTAAGCGCCGGAAAGCCCATTTAAAGATCTCTAATATATATCAGTTTGACCGTCCAGATATAGGGGCCCTATTGTGATATTTACTAAAATGTTGACAAGTGGTTCTTTCTTTCGTACAGTAGATGATTTCTGCTCATGCTTTCTCATGGGTGATGGGGCAGAAACGGGGTTGAGACTGAACAAACAATTATGGAGTATGATATAATCAAACCAGATGGGAAATGTATGGGATTGTTACATTATTTGCTATCTTTGTGCTAGGGTAGATTCACTGTTGTTGTTTTTCTGCAACATGTCAGTTGCACTATATTTTGATGTAAATAATTTTTGTCATGTTTATCAATGAAATGGGGCAAAATGCACTAGTTTCATTAATGCTGTGTGCCATTTTTTGGCACAAAACTGGTCTAAAGCAGAGATCAGCAACCTCCAGCACTCCAGCTGTTTTAAAACTACCATTCCCAGAATCCCTTGATATTCAGTTTGCAACCTGCTCTTAGTTTCTCATGTGGACATGTCCCTCCCAGTAATATGTGCTGGATTTGTGTGTCCAGGATGCTGCTGCCTTCCTTAGCTTCCATGTTTCAGCACAGCTGTATTAATGAGCTGAGCCTTAGGCCCATGAGTGTTCCTTTGTCCCTTGTGCTGACATTGATTCTGAGGAGTATTTGAATGTGTGTACCCTTACTTCTCTCTACACTTGTACATAGCCATTGTGATTTTCTTCCTGCAAACTGCATTGTATGTTTTTTTCTTCCTATCTATAGCCTGTGTGAACTGTGCCCCCCTCCACACTGTGATCTGACACGTAAAATTTCCTCCCCCTGTAAATAATTTTTGTCATGTTTATCAATGAAATGGGGCAAAATGCACCAGTTTTATTAGCGCCATGTGCCATTTTTTGGCACAAAAAATGGTCTAAAGCAGGGATCAGCAAACTCCGGCACTCAAGCTGTTCTGAAACTACAACTCTCAGAAGCCTCCTTTCACTTCTGAGTAAGTCTGCATGCTGGGAGCTGCAGCTGGGAAATTGACAGCTGGAGTGCCGAAGGTTGCTGATCCCTGGCCCAAAAAATACCATGCAAGTGGTGGTATAAAGAAGACAAACCAGTATAACATGCACCAAATTTATCACACATCAAGTGCCTCTTGGATAAATTTGGTGCGTCTTTCGACTGCCAGTCTAAGTTGATGCCAACCTCAGCGTTATCTGGGAATTTTCTCTTTTTTTGAGGCCATTCTTGAATCAGTTTACGTTGTATCGCAATACTGCAAATGCTAGTAAATGTGTAAGTATTGGGTAATGGTTCATACTCTGGTAAAATGTTTATTCTCTATGATGTGTCCCACTTCGGGGACAGAATATGGGATGCGTTTAGGCTGCTAGAACAGACCTGCAGACTTTAATGAGCATACCCCTTGGAGTAAAACAGGAATAGAGATGTTCCTGGCTATAGAGTTGTATAGCGGCGGTATCACTCCCTTGAGAGCGAGCAACATTCAGAAGACGTCTATTATAAGATACAAGAGGTTTGTCTGTGTCTGGGCTAGAAAAACAGATAGATCCGTACTATGTTTTCTTTGTATACAGCTATTATTTCAGAAAAGCAGTAAATTACATCTGCACTATGGTTTTTTATGGTTCGCTGTATATGATATTTATTGCTTGTTGTGCTGCTTTTTACATTTACGTATGCTGATTTGCTGGTGACCATGATCTGTGTACGAGCATCACTGTGAAAAACATCAAATGTAAAATAAGGAATTTATTCTAAGTTTAGACCCAGGGAGATATCGCTAAGAAACCGCACAAGCAGTCTCACCCGTGAGTCCCATGGGTCCGCAGGTATTTTTGTTTCGCCTATTTTGTTCTTCATCGGGGAACAACAGCAATTTCAATAATGACTCAGTTTAATTAGAATATAGCAGATGTGCACTCCCAGTCTGCTGCACGTAGACTAAATATAACCGCTATATAAAAGACATACAAGATCTGATCTGTATAGCCATATTGATCAGAGAATTGGGAAAAACATCCTCCTTGCACTGAAAGCCTGATGAGTCTTATGGGAGTTGTAGTACAGCTATAATGTACATTCTATTAGTTGGCAACCCTTACTATGTTAATCCTATATCCATTTATAGAGCACCAATGTATTTTATCTCACTCATCAGTTCCTGTTGTGTTCCAAATTAACTGGTGTGCTTATGGAGTGTGAGAGAAAGCCTAAGCATATTCCATGCAGCTGTTGCTTTTGGTCAGATGTGTACCCAGATCCCCAGAAAATAGTGATAACCACTGAGCCCCCAAGGCTTTTGCTCATTATTCAGCTAACAAAATTTGGGAGCATTGACATTTTAGTAATAATGATATATGGACATATATGTGCCACATATGAGCACTAACTGCCTGTATCGGGTACGATATTGTGCAAACTGCTATCTTAAAGGGGTTGTCCGGTTTCAGTAGGTCCTACTGCAATAAAGAATAGATTGTTACTTACCCAACAGATCTTGTGCCGTCGCTCCGGTTCTCCCGGCAGGGCTCTGTTTACTCGGGTGCAGTCAAGGGTGGACTTGGAACTTAAAGTGGCCTGGAAAAAAAAAAACTAAAAGTGGCCCCATGTTGTAGGTGGGTCCAACTTGACAGGAGTCAAGGTAACACAAGTAGGCAGGGACAACAGAAGTAGAATATTGTGGTGCAGCACAAAATACCGCCCAAGCAGAACCAAATAAAACAGTGCTGCACAAAATACTGCCACCCCTGTCACAGTATTCAACTGTATCACCATTCTGAGGATGGGGATATAGTCGAGTTCAGCTGCCGGCCAGGTGCTAAAGTACCTGATGCTCCTAGCAATAATTAATGCTGAGAACATCAGATTGTTATGTACTCAGCCGGTGGCTATGAGGAGAGCTTGGGCAGCCCCCTGGGCATCAGCCCACCGGGAAGTTTCCCTCTAGGGCAGGGGTGCACAACCTTTTCTGGTTGGGGGCCACATTGTTAGCCTGAACCAATTCCAAGGGCTGAAAATAAAACTTGAAGGGGTCTTTCCAATTAAATTACCATATTTATGGCATATTGAACATACAGTATATATCATAAATGTCTAGTTACACTTCTAATGCTCCCATCTAATGGGCGAATACATGAAAGATACATGTGAGCAGCCAGAAGACATAGACATACATGTCTGTTACCAGATGGTTGGGCAAGAATGGTATCGAGGGGCGCATGTGGCCCCCGGGCCGCAGGTTGTGCACCCCTGCTCTAGGGTCTATGGCCAGTTCACACCTGAGTGCAGTGGTGACATCACATCGACAACATGTGGCTGTTGTAGTCAATTACTGGCCTCAGCAGTGCCCTGAAGAGGCCAGTCATTGGCTGCAGGGGTCACATGTTGTTGTGGTCACCGTTGCAGCCAGGTAAACAGAACCTGTTGGGAGAAACAGGATCTGTTGGGTAAGTATTGATCTATTTTCTACTGCAGGCGGATCGCATGTCCTGTCAGATTTCCTCCTGAAACATGATAACCCCTTTACCCCGGGTTCAGACCTGAGCGTTCTAAAAACGAGCGTTTTAGTCGCGCGTATTTCAGCGCGTTTTTGCAAATAGGAAACGTGCGTTCGTACGCGCGTTCTTGTGATTGACTACTGTGGTGTCAATCACAAAACGCGCGACACACACCCCAAAAAAAGCTCAAGTACTTGTTTATGCGTCGGGCGTTTTACAGCGCGTTCAAACGCGCTGTAAAATGCTCAAGTGAGAACCAGGGCCATAGGAAAGCATTGGTTTTCATGTATTGAGCGTTTTACAGTGTGAACCCAGGGTTAAAGGGTTTATTCATCTTACAAAGTTTAAAATAGAATAGCACATGTCCGAAAATCAGTGCTTTTCATTAAGGTTTGCCCAACCCAGGATCTGTCTCCGTTTCATCGGGGGCTTACTTCCTTAATGCAAGCCCGAATATTTATACCCGCCTCTCCATTTCAATATTGCACAAAATTAATTAAAAAAAATACATAAACAATCACTATTCCCATACATGCAACGTTGACCTTCTAAAAATGACCAAAAATATTTAAGTTCACCCTATACATTTTTTCCTCCTTTTGGCCTTTAAAAAAGTCACATGACCAGATTAACAAATCCTGTTTAGGACACTGGACAAATACCTCGCATCCAGCACGTATTACTGGGATTGACACCCCCACATGAGAAAAGTCTGAAACTGAGAGCAGGTTGCCAGCTAAATATGATAAAAAAATGAAGAGGGCAGCCTGAAATTTAGTACAACTTTTGTTTTTTATTGATGATAACCATTAGCATGCAAAACATTTTTTTTCATGCCAAAGGTGTCCATAGCCGTGGAAAGGCTACAATGGCGTAGGTTTGTGATACATGTGTTGTAGTGACCCCTTGAAGGAGTTATGTCATGATTGATGTAAGAAATAAAATCAGACGCCATGTAGTACATGACAATACCTTTCTAACAAAGCTAGAACCAGCCCTGTACCTCACATGGATCCAGAGATCTCCACATTCACTGCTCCAATTGTTCTGCTAGATTTATTTCAGGCTGGCATCTCAGAGGCGTGTCCTTACTGCTGCAGCTCTCTCCCTATAGCTGCCACAGCTTGTAACAGAACATATGGCTGGTGGCACTTGGAGATTTAAACTAAGCATGTTCAACCAGCTCAATGAGATGGACAAAAAATAAGAACAAACAGCAGGTGGCGCTATATAGATACATTTTATTGAATAGGTCACTGGCTATACATAATTTTTAATTACATGTAATTCCAAAAGTATTCAGAGCCAGGTGCTCATTTGAAAAATGTAGATTATGTTTCTTGACACAACCACTTTAAGGTGCCCATAACTAGAGATGAGCAAAGTTCTTTAAAATTTGATTTGGCTGCTTCGCCAAATTTTACAAAAACATTCTCTTCGTGACAAGTTAGTTCGTCACAAAGTGCATTTCTTTGTAAATAGCGGGTACAATGACAGGGAACGGCGTTTGCGCTGCCCCTCTTCATTGAACCCCTCAGATGCAATGTTTAGTGGTTTTTAATAAAAATAAAAAATAAATAAATTGTACTTATCTCATCCATTTGATTGCAAACAGACCACCCCGGCCATCTTGCTTGAAGATCCAGCTCGAAATGTCGCACGGCGCGTGATGGCGTCATCACGTCGGCTGGCGTAGTGACATCATACCTTACTGCGTATGAGATTTTGCAAGGGATCTCCAAGCAAGATGGACGTGGAGGCAGATTGTGTTTACACAGCACTATCTACCACTGGGAAACAAGGATCCCTTGTGATGCCTAAAATATATTTTTTTAAATTGGTCTTTATTACAAATATGGAATCCTTTTTTTTGTACAGAGCTGAGGTGCTCTAATAGAGGGATCTGAATTTTCTCTCTCTTCTGTCCGCCAGCTCACCTGACGGGCTCCTTATCTCTGATCTCTGACCTCCTAAACTGATAAGAATGTGGCTTAAGGGCCCTTTACACGGGCCGACAGCTGAACAGACTCGTTAGCGATGATCTTGCGGTGTAAATTCACTGCCGATTACCCGATGAACGAGCAAAACGCTTGACTGTCGGGTAATTGTATCTTTTTAGCTCAAAATGAGTAAAATCAATAATTTTAAAAAATTGCCCCCAAAGGTGTACACAGCCTTTAAAGGGGTTATACGAGACAAGAAAATGTCCCCCATATGCTGGGCCCCTCACACTGATTCTACTCACCTGGCTCCCCGCTCCCTGCGCTGCTCCTGGTCCCCGCACCACCACTGCTGCTTCTCCCCGTGTGCAGATGAAAACAACCGCTGTTTGCAGCCAATGGCAGACAGGAACAAGCCTCGCTAGCATCGCGGTTGAGTCTAGGGAGGCTCGTCCCCTCCTGCCATTGGCTGCTCCCCCCGACACCAGATGTTTTCATCCGCGCACGGGGAGAAGCAGCAGCTGCAGCGGTCTTTAAATATATGTCAAACATTCAGCCGACAGCCAGCTCTCTAGACCCTCTCCTAACGCTTCTATACGCGCACATGCTTGGTGTATATATTGTCAGTAGAGAGAGAGGAGAAACCCGCTGCTAGACACTAGTGGTGGCAGCTTATCCCCTGAGAGAATAAAAAGATCGGGTGAAAAAATTCAGTTCACCCGATCCTTTTCTACCCCAACATGATCTGTCAGGGAGAGTCTCGAGCTCCTCATAGACTTCAGATTGTTGACCAAACCAGCCATTCTTGTATGGGGCCATTAGATTGTGATGTTACTTGTCATTCAAATTAAGCAAAAAAATAACTTGCTTGGGAAATCGGCACAGTGATGCCGAGATGGGCGCCGTGGGTAAGCAGTGTGAGCATCTTCTTTGAAAAGAATAGAACAAACAGGAAGATATTGCTTTTGTTGTCTCCTAGCAGCAATTTCTCGTAGCACCCCCTGATATTACCACACCGGCAAGATGCTGGCACAGGCAACAAAAAGACAGTTTATACAAAAAAAGAAAAAAAAACAAGGAAAACATATAGTATTTTTAGAACTGGCAAATGCCATTAGTATAGGTCTGAAAGCACCAATAATTGCTGCAAATACATAACAACGATTCAACCTGTTTTGGAAGATGCTGGATACATATTAAAGCCTCACCCATAAATATTTGATGTCGTACCGCTTAGAGGAAATCACAGAGGGGGATCCTCCTTTCTCTTTCACCCAAATCGAGCTCAGCCACTTGTTATTTATTAAGTAAACAAACTTCACCCGTTCTTGGAAGTTTACAAACGGTGTCCTACCGTGAGGGACCGGTGTAAGAACATCCATTATCCTACAAGATGCTAAGAACAACATATTTAAACAGTTTAGTCAGCATTTCTAGATGGCCTGGAAGAGAACTAGACATTTATAATAATAGAAAACGTGAAATGGCTGTACAGAGCTGTACTTGTGTGGACGCCTGGGATCATTTCCAGAAGAGAAGCATAGATTTACGGGACAAACTATTATAAGGCCTCGGCTACACTGCCACTTTTTGTAGCGCAACTGATTGATTTTGTTTATTGTACGGTCTAGTTGACAATCCTTCTAAACTTACCCTGAATTCCAAAGATTTTTATGTGAAAGGAGTTATCCAGTAATTAATATTGATGACCTACCCTCAGAATAGGTAATCAATATCAGATGGGGTCTGACACCCGACACACCTACCGATCAGCTGTTAGAAGAGGGTGATGCGCCATTACCGCCGAGGCCTCTTCCTAGGCCATGTGACATCACCGTACATCGGTCACATGGCCTAGTTGCAGCTCAGCCCCATTGAAGTGAATGTACAGGAGAGATGCCAGGATCACTCAGCACTAATCAGAGATCAGGTGAGGGCAGCCACTCCCTGTAACAGCTGACCAGCAGGGGTGCCGGGACTCAAACTCTCTGTCCAGAGCATAGGCCTCCATTATATTTACCAGGATAACACCTTTAAATTCTGGTATGAGGACCCCTCATTTTTCCTTTATGAGAATAAAGTTTTTGTGTTGCTATGGGCAGTAGAGCCCACCTTCTAATACATCATAAGGCCAAGGAAATAAGGCTGGTGCTAAGCTTTGCTATTCCATAGGGAGAGAGAGAGAGAGCTGCAGCATAAAGGACACATCCCCTGGGCTGCCAGCTTGATATAAATCTAGAAAAGCAATTGGAAGAATAAATGGGGAAGTCTCTGCTGGTTCTAGCTTTGTTAGAAAGAGATTGTCATGTACTATATGATGTCTGATTTTTCTTTTTTACCTTTCTTTGTATGTATTTTATTTATTTTTTCAAAAATCAATCAAGAACTGATTATATGTTGTTATATTTATACGGCTCTCTTAATCCTGCTGATCTTGGGAAAGAGGGGCTCGAATGGCCACAGGATGGAGATGTCCCATTTTACTAGGAACGCTCATTACCGGTGATCTGGCCGTCAGTTGGCCAGTGGAATACAGCCTTTACTCCACTTAGTCTGCGTGTTTTTTTTACTGCACAGATTATATATAAAGAACAGGAACAGTGAATAGCTTACAAATACAAGCTGATCTGAAATGGTATGATATAACAAATAGAGTTTACAAAGGACAAACGTATCAGCTCTTGAGAGGATAGGTAAAGTATGATTAGTGGAGGTTCCCTAAAACCAGTGCCCAAGACCCCTTTCCAGAGGCATTTGAATGGAGCTGTGGTCGCATATGCTCCATAGAGCTTTAATAGAATGACTTGCATGACCACTGCCCCATTCAAATGCCCTCTCAACAGGGGGCCCTGAACCTCCATTCCAGGGATCAGTTGGGGTCTTAGTGGTTGAACCGCCGGCGATCATACATTTATATATGTATGTTGTGATATGACCCCTTTAAAGGGGTTTTCCCATTTCAGACAATGGGGGCATATCACTAGGATATGCCCCCATTTTCTGATAGGTGCGGGTCCCACCTATATCGAGCATACGCCCTCCATTAATTTCTACGGGGGCTGCCGAAAATTGCCAAGAGCTGGCTAGGCTATTTCTGTCGCCCCCATAGAAATGAATGGGAGTGGTGGCCGCACAAGTGTATCCTCTTTCCCCAGGAACCTGCCTTCTCTAAGTTGCAGCAGGGACCCCATAATCAAACATTTTAAGTGTCTTGATGCTGCCTAGCACTGTGTGGGCAGATAGTATTTGCATGTAGCTGTATATTGGGTCTGCAGAACTATTTTTACTGGTGGACCATAGGCACCCCAGTCCAATACTGTTTCCTGCTGTCCCCCATTACCCCACAGTCAATACTCAAAGCTGTGCTGAAATACATTGTCCGGACTGCTGTGCCGTGCTAACACAATGGAGAATGCAAGCAGTCCTGACAATGTACACTAGCGGAAAATGATAAAAAAAAAACACCTAGAAAACGACTGGCATTGAGCTGAGATTGATAAAGTGTAAACTGCTAGCGGTGCCTGGTCAATGATGGTGGTGCACCCTTTACTATGGGTTCTGCAGCAGGGTATATGTTAAGGCAGGGTCACATTAATACTGGGTGGCATCTCCCTTTGCTGAGATACAGGCTGCATGGTAACGGTCATACAGATGCTGGACGTCCTCCTGTGGTATCTCAATCCAGGCTCTTTCAGATTGGACCCATGGTTCAGCCAAGGTGGTTGTTGGCTGCTGGCATGGGATATCTGTAAACCTGTCCAGACCCAGACATTCTTGAGGGTAGAGAGCACTGATGATGGAGCTTGCAGGGGATCTGCTGGATCCCCTGAAGGGCACATTGTGTGATACCCTGGCAAGCATTATCGTAAGTCAGAAAATGCAGTGGGACAGGTTCCACGATATCCTAGACATAATGAAGGCTAGTGATTGTTTTTACCATGGATACCAGATTGGAGTGGCCATGGTAGCTTATGGAGCCCCACACCATGACATTTTCTGTTGGTCCTGTACGTCTCTGAACTATGCCTGAGGGCAGATGGCACCATCCAGACCCCTCTGTGCACGTTGATGTGGCCATGTGTGGTACATGTACCGTACCTTGACTGTCTGTCAATTCTACTCCTTGCCTCCTGCCCCGACCTTGAAACTGCTACCTGGACTACACATGTACTCTGCCTGCCCTGACCTTGGAATTGCTATCTGGAATACACATGTACTCTGCCTGCCCTGACCTTGGAATTGCTATCTGGAATACACATGTACTCTTCCTGCCCTGACTTTGGACTGTGTTCAGACTACACCTTTTGCCTGAGGCTTTGGTGCTTCACACCAGTGTCTCTGACCCCCATGGGTCATCTGTCAACTACACCAGGACTACTCCAGGAGGTAGCAGCCTGGTTGGTTTCCCGCAGCAAAGCCTAGATCCCTATCCAGAGGTTAAAGGGTGAATACCAGGAAACTGCCAGGATAACACCCTTAGGTTTACCCCAGAGTCAAACTGGTTAGTTGGCACAGTGGGTCCAACCCACTGTCTGTTACATTGTGGCTGTCCTTTGAGATACAGCATCTATTATTATATGGCTATCTTGGCATGCACCTGCCTGTCTTGATTGTCCAGAACCCTCTCTGCATGTGTGACTACCGACCTCTGACCACTACTGACACCACCGACGCACTATAGAAACTTGTCCAATTTTTTAGATTTGACAGATGGACCATCCAGCTTCTCGAAGTCTGATTATTCTGCCCCTTTCAAGTCTGTTAATTGAACAAATGGTGCACGCCTTCGTCTTACACTCCAACACCGTCCAATCAACAGCCCTATAAGGCAGAGGACACAAAAAACAACAGTGATGCCAGACAAAAATTACCTGCGTGTAATGTAATCATTGCCATATTGTAAGCTCGGCACTTTATCTTAACTCCTAGGGGCTCTTTATTCATTTTCCAGCTTTGAGTTCTTACAGTGGGGGAATGGCGGGCAGTAGGAAAATAAAAAATAGTAATACGTTTGTATTACTGCAGATAACAGTCCAAGATCATGGTGCCTTTATATATTGTTCGTCTGCAATACAGAACATTTTCCTGCAATTTAGGCGGACATTTCTGACATATAAACTGGGATCATTTGGAGTAATATTATTCATGGTTTATATTATACTTCAAACAGGGCGCAGGTATAGCCGTAGCATCCAGTTAGATGAAATATTTAGAAGGCTGTTTCCATATTCTGTAAGATCTCTTATGTGTCTGCGATCGCTGCGAATGTTAAGTGCGAGTCTATCGTCTCTCCCTCTTCACAATGCTTTATGATCTGGAGTTCTCTCTCTCTATTCAGATTTTATAGACTGATATTTTTATTAGATATCTTCATTTCGCTTAACTCAAAAGAGCTGATTCCAGAAAAAGAAAGTAATGATGTGTCAACGCCAGGCTACTTTGTTCTTATCTTGTAGAGAAACTGACCACTGAGCAATCGCTGTGTAGCCAATGAGATAGATTAAATGGATAATAAACCTAAAGTTTATCTTTTCTACATTTGCTGTGCACATGATGGCAATCTATTGTTTCTTATTAACCAGTTTAGGCCGTAGCAAAACCTTTTACTTGCTACTGTATAACCACTGAAAGAACATTCAGAATAATCTTTAAGGCCCCTTTCACACGGGCGAGTTTTCAGCGCGGGTGCAATGCGTTATGTGAACTCATAGCACCCGCACTGAATCCTGACCCATTAATTTCAATGGGGCTGTGTACATGAGCGTCATCAGTTCTGCACTGTGTGAAAAACGCAGCATGTTCTATATTCTGCGTTTTTCACGCAGCCCTGGCCCCATAGAAGTGAATGGGGCTTCAGTGAAAAACGCATTGCTTCCGGAAGCAAGTCCGGATGCAATGCGTTTTTCACTGATGGTTGCTCAGAGATGTTGTTTGTAAACCTTCAGTTTTTTATCACGAGCATGAAAAACGCATCAAAACGCATTGCACCCGCGCGGAAAAAACTGAACAACTGAGCGCAATCTCAGACAAAACTGACTGAATTTGCTTGTAAAATGGTGTGAGTTTCACTGAACGCACCCTGAATGCATCCGGACCTAATCCGTCACGCTTGTGTGAAAGAGGGTGAAGGTGCTCATACATAGCTGTCGGCCTACTGACCTATCTCTCCCGATTCCCTCATACTGTACCTGTTCGGTTTGGCTGAGCGTATATATGTGTTTTCAATGGGGAAAGAGGAGAAATTGCTGCCAAAACCCTGTGACATTGCCTTATCTCTCGGGAGAGCAAAAGGATTGGAGAAGAATTCAAGTCATTCGATCCTTCTCTCCCATGACATCATCTTTCGGGGACTGCAAAAAAATTCCGCGCACACTCTATAGGTCAGAGAAGAATGCTCTTATTTATTTCCACATATATACATAGTAGTTGATTTGGATCTCCAGTGAAATCATTCCAGGTACATTAGTTGACGACGCTTTGGTCCTAAGTTGTCCTAAATTGGTGAATGTAGAGGTGGTTGTGCATGCTCAGTGCGCTCTCCATTTATCACTGCAGAACTTCTACAAATATCCAAGCGCATTCACTTGGCTATTTTCTGAACACTCATAGCAGTGATTGGAGAGCATGCCATGCATGAGCGGTGCTCTCTCCTTCACTTTGGGGGGCCCCCTTTCTGTAGAAGGGAGCGGGTCCTAGAGGAGGGACCGCACCTGTCTGATATTGATGGCTTATCCTAGCAATATGCCATCAATGTCTGAGATGGGTTAGTAAAAACGTGCTCTGTTAATTAGGTAATAAGCAGGGCTCCCCTATATATTTGACACCCAACAGATAATCATTAGTGTGAATTAATGCTTTCATCGGGAATATATGCTTAAATACATATTAAACACAATCCGAGGCAGAGGATAATTATAGCATTTTCATTCGCAGAACATAAAGCGCGGTATAGGAATATTACTGTTTTGCTCACAGCTGCAAGATGAAAGTTACAATAACACTAAGCCATGCTGTTTTCCCTTTGAATACACATGAAATGGGTGCAGTTGCTACCTCATTAAAAATATACATGAAAGTAGAAGGAAATTCTCATCAGGATTTAGTCTGGCGGGAGCGGAGCACAATAATGAAGCTGATTCTCACATACTTAATGAAGATTCTAATCAGCCAACCGAAATAAATTCTTTGTGAGCAAAACAGGCAAAGCGTTCACACTGTACACATGACATATGTCCATAGATATACAGTATTCATTCTTGGACCTGTATTTAAAGACGAAGCTAAAGAACCTTGAAATAATCCTCTATGGTGCCCGGATCTCAGTTATCAATGAAATGCCACATGGTACATTCCACAGTTTTTGCATCTGACATTATTAATATTTATATAGAAAATATATTTCAGTGTTCTGCTTTATGTGGTCCAAGATGTTATCAGGGCACGGGCATAGACGATACTTAGAGGGTCCCTTGCACCAGGGGCAGACTGGCCATATACTCTACGATCAGCCGCAGGTACCCTCCTGATTTCAACTGTATGACTGTCCTCAGTATGGTGATAGGACAGTATTTTATGTTGCACTGTGGTATTTGGTTCTGCTGGGGCGGTATTCTGCACTATGGTATTGCTGGCCCCGCCTACTTCTGTTCTCCCTATCTACTTGTGGCTTGTGTTGTCCATGCCTACTTGTGTTGCCCGCCTTCTGACAGTTTGGATTCACCTACAATTTGGGGCCACTTTTAGGATTTTGTGTGCAAGAGGCCTAACTCTTACCTTACTGCTCTCTTATCTATTTGAGCCCAGAACACATGTTCACACAGCGGCAGGCAGCAGCAAAACACTGCAAGATGATTGATGATGGGGGTCCCTGCAGCGACTTCAAGAAGACGGGTCCCTGGGGAAAGAGGCTAATCCCCGGCCTGCCTCTGTGTCTGAAAGACTTCTCCGCCGCCCAATACATTTATAATAATACATTGGGTAGTTTCATAGGTAAGGGTCCTTTCACACTTGCGTTCTGAGGATCCGGCAGGCACTTCCGTCCCGCCAGGATCCGTCAGAACGCAAGTCGCCTGAAGCATTAGAAGACTGATCAGGATCCTGATCAGTCTTCGAATTGCTTTCAGGTTACTATGGCAGCCAGGACGCTACTAGCGTCCTGGTTGCCATAGTAGAGCGGGAGCGGCATGCACATTCCGTGCGGCTCCGGGCGCTCAGAATGACGTCAGAGCGCCCCATGCGCATGGATCACGTGATCCATGCGATCACGTGATCTATGCACTGGGGCGCCTGACGTCATCCTGAGCGTCCCGGAGCCGCACGGAATGTAAGTATGCCGCTCCCCGCTCCCGCTACATTTTACCATGGTAACCAGGACTTTAGCGTCCTGGCTGCCATGGTAACCAGTCAGAAAAAGCTAAATGTCGGATCCGGCAATGCGCCGAAACGAAGTTAAGCTTAAGGCCGGATCCGGATTAATGCCTTTCAATGGGCATTAATTCCGGATCCGACCTTGCGGCAAGTGTTCCGGATTTTTGGACGGAACAAAAAGCGCAGCATGCTGCGGTATTTGCTGCGTCCAAAAAACGTTCCGGTCCTGAACTGAAGTCATCCTGATGCATCCTGAACGGATTTCTCTCCATTCAGAATGCATTGGGATAATCCTGATCAGGATTTTTCCGGCATAGAGACCCGACGACGGATCTCTATGCCGGAAAACAAAAACGCCAGTGTGAAAGGGCCCTAATCTAGCTATTTTTTATAGGGACACAGGCTGGATGAGATGCATATAGTGCAGTCAGTCTACTGTGCCATGTGCCACGTACAGGGGGTGGAAGAACGGAGGCCCTCCCTTGCTCAGCGGCGCTCCTAGGGATTCACCTGTCCCCTATAGGCTAGTCCGAAGCTAAACAAGGCTACATTCACACATCAGTGAAAAAAAATTGCCATTTTGCATCCGTAATTTGATGCCTGTTAAAACCAGCCATGAAAAAGGAATTAATTTCATTGTTTCTTTTTTGTTTAGCATCCCAATCCCTGCAGTGCCCTCAGTACCCCCCCACAGTGTCCCCAATATCTAAAATGCCCCTCTATAATGCCACCAGCGTCTAAAATGCCCCTCATAGTAGCCCCAGTATATATAAGCCCTCCCCCTTCTATATAAAATACCCCCCAATACTTCCACCCTGTATATAAAATCCCCCCGAATAGTTCTCCCCAGTATAAAAAAGGCCCCCAGTAGTGCCCCCTGTATAAATAAGGATCTCCCATAGCAACTCTACTTATGCTGGGTTGGAAATAAAATGCTCACCCATATCCACTGAAACACGCTGATACTCACTCTGCACTGGAGGGAAGAAGAAAGACCTGACGCTCCCAGGGTAATAACAGGAATGGATGGAATGCTTATCTAGTGAGATGCAGTACTTATGTTTAGCAGTAGGTGTCACTGTACAAGGTGCAATATCTCAGCTATACTTTAGCTGTACCGCAGTGCATTAAATTAAAGGTACGCAGAATTAACCTTTTATATTCTTTAATTAATCCCTGCCTCTATAGATATTTCTTAGTTTTGCGCATGTACTTTAATTTACGCTGTATCAGTACGGTGTGTGAACAGACATTAAACAGACTGTCTTTTCTCTATTGATGAGTCAATTTAGCGTTCTCAGTAAAGTGCTGTGTGATAAAGCAGCCTTATAGAGAAATCAAGGATTGGTGAAAAAAAATCTAATTATTTTCTGTTCAAGATTATCTCACAAAATCATAATTCGGCCCAGAGCCAAATCGTGTAAACAATTAAAAGTAGAGTGCCTATTTACGGGGGATAATAAAGCACTCAGTGGATAACGTCGGATGAAATGCTTTACGTGTCGCTGTGAACGCTGATGAGATTTTCTGGCAGAGACAGTTTCTTCTCAGTATGTGATTAGCACAATATCTCTCGCTTTGTTCTGCAGCAGCTCGGAGTCTGACAGCACAGAACAGTTTATCAGCCGCCCCTGAAACTGACAAGATATGAAGAGATTGCAGCTTAGCTCCATTCGGCTCTGGCAGTGCAGTCGGGTTGTAGCAAGTCTTTAGAATTTATGCTTTTAGAGTAGAGATTACAACAAGGTGCATGCAGATATAATATCGATTGAAGGCTAGTGCATTGAAAATATCTTCTGTAACCAACAGCAGCCAAGGGTTTTCTGCACGGCTATTACATTAGTGCATGGGCTAACTGGTGCAGTCCAGTAACATTGCTTTGGGGGGTCCTGGTGCGCGATGCTCCAAAGGCCCCTCTTCCTCCTAAGTTGACAGCTGTAATATAAATGGTATGTAGTTATTGGGGGGGGGGGATGCTGGTACGTATTCTGCACAGGAGCTTCTGAAGGTTGTCATGGTGCTGTTGAATGTGACAGTTTTGGCCGTGTAGGCTGGCTGCATGCCCTCTCGCGTACTGGCTGCAGGCTGTTTCCTGTGTATGCTGGTTGCTTGGGGCTGCGTGCTGGCTGTGGTGTTTTGTGGAAATGCTGCCTGTGAATGTTTGCTCTCCCCATGTCTGCTTCTCTGTGCAGTTCTTATCACTGTTGCCGTGCAGACTGGCTGCAGGCTCCCTCGTGTACTGGCTACAGGCATGACACCTGTGTATGCTGGTTGCTTGGGACTGCATGCTGGCTGCGGTATAGTGTGTAAACTGTGGCCTGTGTTTGTGGATTCCCGTGTCTGCATCTCTGTGGCTCATGTTTCTGGTGCCGTGCAGGCTGGCTGCATGCGCTTTCTTTCTGTTGTGTCACGGGTTGTTTGTGCTCTGGCGTACTGGCTGTGGTGGACTCCGTGTATGCTGGTTGCCAGGGGCAACGTCCAGTACTGCAGCCTGTGTGTTTACTTCCCTGTTCATGCAGGCTCCCCTCCCTGTTTGGTTCTGATGGGGTTAACTTCCCCTGGTCCGTTCTTGGGTGTAGCTTATCAGGTGCCCTCATTGTGCAGCTATATCTTCTGTGAGCTGTGGGGCTTGCGGTCAGTCTGCCTTGTGTCTTTCTAGGTGTAGTCCCTTGCTGCTGACCCAGCAGTATTGTGCCTGGTATTGTGTTGGTGTTTATTGTTATTTCCTTGTCTTATCTTCTGTACCTGCCCTGTATGATGTTTTTGTTATCCTTGTCTGTTCCAAGTTTAGCCTAGCAGTGCTCTACTGCATCTGATAGCTGTGGCAGTTCTCTACTGTATCTGATAGCCTGGCGGTGCTCTACTGCATCTGATAGCTGTGGCAGTGCTCTACTGCATCTGATAGCCTGGCAGCGCTCTACTGCATCTGATAGCCTGGCAGCGCTCTACTGCATCTGATAGCCTGGCAGCGCTCTACTGCATCTGATAGCCTGGCAGCGCTCTACTGCATCTGATAGCCTGGCAGCGCTCTACTGCATCTGATAGCCTGGCAGCGCTCTACTGCATCTGATAGCCTGGCAGCGCTCTACTGCATCTGATAGCCTGGCAGCGCTCTACTGCATCTGATAGCCTGGCAGCGCTCTACTGCATCTGATAGCCTGGCAGCGCCTACTGCATCTGATAGCCTGGCAGCGCTCTACTGCATCTGATAGCCTGGCAGCGCTCTACTGCATCTGATAGCCTGGCAGCGCTCTACTGCATCTGATAGCCTGGCAGCGCTCTACTGCATCTGATAGCCTGGCAGCGATCTACTGCATCTTAAAGCCTGGCAGCGATCTACTGCATCTGATAGCCTGGCAGCGCTCTACTGCATCTGATAGCCTGGCAGCGATCTACTGCATCTGATAGCCTGGCAGTGATCTACTGCATCTGATAGCCTGGCAGTGATCTACTGCATCTGATAGCCTGGCAGTGATCTACTGCATCTGATAGCCTGGCAGTGATCTACTGCATCTGATAGCCTGGCAGTGATCTACTGCATCTGATAGCCTGGCAGTGATCTACTGCATCTGATAGCCTGGCAGTGCTCTACTGCATCTTAAAGCCTGGCAGTGCTCGCCTGGCAGTGCTCTACTGCATCTGATGGCCTGGCAGTGCTCTACTGCATCTGATAGCCTGGCAGTGCTCTACTGCATCTGATGGCCTGGCAGTGCTCTACAGCATCTGATGGCCTGGCAGTGCTCTACTGCATCTGATGGCCTGGCAGTGCTCTACTGCATCTGATAGCCTGGCAGTGATCTACTGCATCTGATAGCCTGGCAGTGATCTACTGCATCTGATAGCCTGGCAGTGATCTACTGCATCTGATAGCCTGGCAGTGCTCTACTGCATCTGATAGCCTGGCAGTGCTCTACTGCATCTGATAGCCTGGCAGTGCTCTACTGCATCTGATAGCCTGGCAGTGCTCTACTGCATCTGATAGCCTGGCAGTGCTCTACTGCATCTGATAGCCTGGCAGTGATCTACTGCATCTGATAGCCTGGCAGTGATCTACTGCATCTTAAAGCCTGGCAGTGCTCTCATGCTTCTGATTATTTTCTGTCCCGTGTTTGTCCTGCCTCCCTGAGAGGGTCCCTGGGTTCTCCGGAGGGAGGCTGTCTAGTCTGTGTGAATCTCTAGTCTGTGTGCAGCTCTGCCTGAGACCGCCATACTTCCATTCCGATTGGGGTCCAGGCATCTGCTTCTGTGCTGGTTCCCATTCGTCCTGTGTTTGCTTGGGTTCCAGTTTTGTTATCTTTCCGCTGGTGGTTTCACAAGTCTGGTTCTCTGCAGGTAGGGGCCAAGTGTACCGGGACCTTCCTAGAGGCCCTCGTTCATCCCCACCACCAGGGGCTCTGTGAAGAACGGGGCTCACTGGCTCTCCGCTCTGGGTTTTGCCTCTGGTCTTCCGTGCACTTGGTTCTGTGGTAGTGCTACCACTATTGCCTAACCTGCTTACTGTCATATGCTTTTATTACACTTGTAATAAAGTTCCCTTGGTCCTTGGTCCCTTGGCACGTGACAAAGGTACAGATATGTCCACCCTTACCTTTGCTTGAATTTGAAGAAACAGAAACACAGGGGATCATGTAAGGAACCACAGTCTGGCCCACAATAAATGTAGCTTACCAGATGCACAACAACAGGGCACAAAACCGGTGAAGCCACGAATGGTAAAGATAGTTGCAGCTCTACTCTACGGGGACAGAAATACTGATCCTGTCAGTACAATGCAAGAAATTATAATGGAAAAAAGAGAGTATATGGACGCTACTACGATAAAAACCTAATTTATTATACAAAGAAACATATATTAAAAAACAACGGGGATCATCTATTAACACCGGCATTTTAGATGCCGGTCTTAATAAGCCCCTAAACTGGAGGCGGATCCACCGTTGCTTCTAAATCTTCCGTGCTGGTGTAGATTTAGACCATTTTCTATGCCTAAAACAGGCATAGAAAATGATGAATGAGACAGGTCTGCTGGCCCCTCCCCTTTTTCCGCCCATGCCACGCTTGCTTTTGTAGACCTGGTGTGGGAGGGATAAAGTGTATGCCAGAAATACACCTAATATAGACATATTTCTGTTAAATAAATAACCACCAATATGCCCATAAGGGGCAGGGTGCAAATAGTGCAGACATTGCAACACGTTTAGGGGGCGGTTTGCACCTTGAGAAAGGAAGTAGACCGCCCTCGAAATATGTTGCACTGTCAGCACTATTTGCACCTTGCCCATCAAGAGCATATTGCTTTATTATGCTTTTTGTAGAATAAATTAAGTTTTTATGATAGTATGCTCTTTTTCTTATCATTTCTTGTGTTGCTTGATTTTAGTTAGGGACTCCAGCTTCTCACAAAGCAAATTCAATACAATGTCACAATAGGTTAACCTTGACAGGCTGCAATTCACATCACAGCCACTGGGTGGCTACATGTAGACTCGTATAGCAAAGACATCTCATGACAGAGTAACACAAAATCATATTTTTAGTCATCTCGTAAAACATCATATGTGGATATGTTGGGTCAATAGCAATGGTAAGGAAAGAAACTTCTGTCCAGCTCCACTGCATATATTAGTTTTCTGCGCTCTGACCTTCATAGTGGTGGAAGCACCAGTGTTTGGCAACATCAAATGTCATCTGTGTATCAGTATTAACCTGTCAGATGCTAAGAGTGGCTAGCATTTTTGTATTTTTTTTATTATTGTTCCCTATGTCAAAGACAGAGAGTGCATCATTCAATCCATTGCCACCAGAGAACTAGCACTAAAATGATACAGGATTTAATTGTATTTTCTGTAGTTTTGTAATTGGTGCAGTCTTACCAGGTCTGGGAGGAAGGGTACACAGACTAGGTGGATGCCTTAGGCACCATTGAGGGGGATTGCAGTATACAGGTTAGGCTACTTTCACACTGACGCTTTGGTTTCCGTTTGTGAGATCCGTTCAGGGCTCTCACAAGCGGTCCAGAACGGATCCGTTTTCCCTTAATGCATTCTGAATGCATAAGGATCCGCTCAGAATACATCAGTTTGGCTCCGTTCCGCCTCGATTACGCTTTGGAGGCAGACACTAAAACGCTGCTTGCAGCGTTTTGGTGTCCGTCTGACGAAACTGAGCCAAACGGATCCGTCCTGACACACAATGTAAGTCAATGGGGACGGATCCGTTTTCACTGACATAATATGGCACAATAGTAAACAGATCCGTCCCCCATTGACTTTCAATGGTGTTTAAGGCCGATCAGTTTTGGCTATGTTAAAGATAATACAAACTAATCCGTTCTGAACGGATGCATGCGGTTGAATTATCTGAACGGATGCGTTTGTGCAGATCCATGACGGATCCCGATTCCCCACCAAACGCGAGTGTGAAAGTAGCCTTAAAAAAAAATAACAAAGCTCAGCCCTCAAAGAGGTTCTGATGCATCTCAGTCCCTCACAGTTTCTGCTTTCTGGTTCCCCTCGGCAAGCAGAAAATGCCCATTCAGTCGCTGGGTGAGGCTGGTCGCTGCTGCAGCCAGTGATGGTGTGATGGAAGGGGTAGCAGAGACTGGCAGAGGAATGTGACGCGTGATGGAAGAAATTCAAGTGTCTGAGGATTGGTTAGGTGAGTAATGATTTATTTTATTACTTATTTTATTATTTGTTAATATATATATATATATATATATATATATATACACACACACACACATCTTGACACCCTCTAGAAGGCATTCGTCAGCAGATTTGTACCTAAGAAACTGGCTGACCTAACTCTCTAAGAGCAACAGGGGCGTTGCCATTACTCCTAGAGGCTCTCTGTCCAACTGCCGCTCCCTCTCCACTATGATTGACAAGACCAGGCAGTGGAAACATCATAACGCCTGGTCCTGTCTTCTCCTAAAGTGCAGAGGGAGCGCCAGTTGCACAGAGAGCAGAGCCTCTAGGTGTAATGGTAATGCCCCTATGGCTCCTAGAGGCTCATTTGCATATAGTAAAACCTTTCTCAGCAATGCGGGCACATATAAACATTGGACCAACACAGATGCCTTCAGCTGCTGGTTCCAAATGGTACCTTAGAATCGAACCCGAGTTCAGGAAAAGTTTTTTTTACAGTAGGCAATACATTCTAATACTGTACGGAGCACTCACTCCGTACAGTATCCAAACAAAGTTTTATGCAAATCGACTTCAAATGTTTCATCCGAACTCGATTCGCTTATCCCTACCTCTCCTGTCAAAGTGGAGAGGCTGCGGCAGTTGCAGAGAAAGCAGAGCCTCTAGGTGCCTCCTAGAGTCTCATTTACATGTATTAAAACATGATCTTTCTCAGCAATGCGGGCACATATAAACATTGGACCAACACAGACGCCTTCAGCTGCCAAGCGCACATGTAACAGGTCAGCCGGTGTCATAGGGACAAATCTGCTGACAGACTGAATGTTCTGTTTGCGGTGCTGATGATGGGGCGCTCAGAGAGTGTGTCCTCCACCGGAGCCATCATCTACTACCAAATGTAACCTGGTAATAACTTCACATTCACCCACTGCTCTTGCTTATTGATGGAGCTCCTGGAGGAGGCATGCTGCTCTATGAACTAATGGGGTAAATCAAAATGGATTTTCAGAACCAGACAACCCTTCTAATAATTTCTGCAGATAAATGACTCTAAATCCTAAGTGCATCTATAAATTAAAAAGAAAATGCATCCAAGACCAGGAGCCGGCAAAGAGAAGACTTCAAAGGGAGGAACCGCTGACTAAGAGACAAAACCAAGGGACTGATGAAGTAAGATAAGACGAGTTTAGTAATGCTTGTGCTTAGCAATATGGCCCTGAGTACTTTACAAAGGACCATTTCCATGGAGTAATGACAGTAAACGCAAGGGGGAATTAGAGAAATGATAGCTCATTATATGTTCAAGTAGCTTAGATATAAAATGCTGCAGTTAAACCCAATGATGGACAGAGCAATGAATGGAGAGTGCCGAGAGTTATAATGATGGGTTTGACATGTTCTAATGAAGATGGGAATATGACAGTAAAGGAGATATTAGTGTCTAAGTAGTGTATTCCTCAAGGGTGAAAAAGATGTGAGAAAAAAAAGGATTTTATCAGAATAGATCATGTGGGGTAAAACCACTTTTAGGCTTTCTTCACAGTTCAGCTTTTTTGTTTTCTTTTTTTTTTTTTTGTGCCTTCTTTTAGGTCTTTTTTAAGCTGCTATTTTCAACTTCTATAGAGATGCCTAAAATAAAAAAAAAACACCAGAAAAACTCTGCATTATCCAGAGCATGCTGAGCTTTATAAAGAAAAATTGGCAGAATGTTAAAAATGCACAAATGCAACATAAAAAACAGCATGAAAAGTGCTTTGTCTGTAGTGCATTTCTCAGCGTGAGAAACCACCCTAAGTCAGAAATAACTCCTAATACTTACAATTACAAATGACTAGAGGAAGAGAACATTTGCTGAATATCTCTATATTTTCTTCGAGCACTTAGAAGTAAATGGGAGTGGTGGCTGGTCATGCGCCATGTGCTTACATTAATATTAATGGGGAGCACGCTTGGTGGTGGCCAGTCCTCCAGCCACCACATTGCGGGGCTCCGTTCTCGATATAGTTCAGCGGTGGGACCCGAACCTATAAGACAATGGGGGCATATCCCAATTGTCTGTGATGAGACAACTATTTTAAGTCTCAAAATTGTATGATGCTCTGTGCATTTTGACCACTTTCTATCATAGTCAGCGATTTGTGTTACTGTAGCTCTTCTGTGGGATCAGACCATACGGGCCATATGGGCTAGTCTTTGCTTCTCATATGAGTGGTTATTTATCCTTCCTTGGATCACTTTTGGGAGTTTCTTACCACTTCCTACTGGAAACATCCCTCAAGTCCTGCCATTTTGAAAACACAGTTGTCTACCCATCACAATTAGGCCCTCGTCACAGTCACTTACCCTTCCGATTTCTCCTGCTTTCAACACATCAACTTCAAGAACTGTTCTGATAGGAGGTCCCAGATCCCGACTGCTAGTTTTCCCCAACATGCCTACTTGCCAACATGTGAATTCTAAACTGTAGGACCTTTTACGCGCTCTCTCATTCTACCCAAGTACACTCAAAAACACAGCTTTACTTGATGTCAACCCCATTTAGGTGCTGCTTCCATGAAAAAGTATTCAGAACGTTATGCTTTAGATAGGTATAATGCTTAAGGTAAGTATAACATATACTTCTAACATAACATCAAACTAGATGGACCATGTGGTCTTTTTCTGACGTCGTTCTTCTACATTTCTACACCCAATGTAGAAGTTGCATCAATACTCTAAGGGTACACATCAAAGTTGGGAATCTGGTCATCTATTCTGGCAGAGGAACAGACTACCAGATTTTACCGTATCAGGGATTATCAGACATGGCCGGGTCCCATTGACTATAATGTGATCTGATGGTAATGCCGGTCAGTTTCCGGCATAAATGCCGGCTTTTGGCCGGACAAATACCACTGCATGTAGCTTTTGTGGTCAGTCTGACAGACGCCATTTATGCTGAAAAAGGCTGCCGGATTTCTTAAAGGGGTTATCCAATACTAAAAACTGCCCCTCATATGCCCGGGCCCCTTACAGGGAATATATTTACCCCGCTCCCTGCACCGCTCCTGGTCCCCGCACCGCCGCTGCTGCTTCTCCCTGTGTGCAGATGAAAGCATCCGGTCTCCTGGGGTAGCAGCCAATGACAGGCAGAGACTGGGACGAGCCTCCCTAGCGTCACCCGCCAGTCGGTTAAGTATATTCCCTGTGAGGGGCCCGGGCTTATGGGGGCAGTTTTTAGAATTGGATAACCCTTTTAATGCTAATGTGAACCTAGCGTAATAGTTCAGTCTCAAATTTGTGCACCTGTAATTTTTCATAAATTGAGTTATGCAGAAGAGAAAAAAGACGTTCGATAACAGTATTTTCATAAACATGTCTGACTGACAAATCTATTAAAAATGCTAATATTTTATTTCCTGCACTGTTAGTACTGGAACAATCTAAGCTGACAGTAATATGTAAAGATTTACTTAAGCGGTACATCCAATTAGAAATAAATGAATCCTACCCTTTTACACTGTCTCAAAAACAATGAAGCTGCAGATGAAACATGTAAACTACAAGACAAAAAAAAAAGGCAAAGCGTTCATAATTATTCACTGGCACCAAAAGCAAATAAATGGAAAACTCAATACCCTCATTAATGTATTTTGTCAGCGTAAATTATATTTTGTCAGAGCAGGTCCTCAGCGAGTTCTGTAACTGAATAGGGTTTATTTGTCTCACATTATGCCGCTAATGATTATGACTTCTGCATACAACGTACTCGTATTCAGGGCATTCCACTGAATGAATCATCTTCAGTAGATCATCAATGTCTACTCGTTACCCCCTAGAGTGTTCACAAAACTAATATAGATCTTCTGAAAATCACTCAACCCACTAATGCCAAGGTTTTATATAATGTACAGGCCACCTTGAAGCTGCTATAGGGTCCATGGCGGTCCAAAGTGGCCTACTCCTTTTTCCTTATGGCCAGTGTGAACCTGCCCTCAAGAATGGTGCTGGATAGCCATTTTCTGAAGGTGCACCCTATTTAGCTTTGTTACTGTCCTCTATGTCTGCAGCAAGCTCCAGCGCACCGTGTTCTGACAACCTTCTGTCATAGCCAGTATTAACTCTTTTGACAATTTGTGTTAAAATAGCTCTTCTATCTATAGGCATCAGAATTGATAATGATGACCTATCTTGAACTGATGTACGGTGTTTTCACATAGCCTAAGAAGAGGCCGCTGCGCTCAGGGAGTGCCGGCCTCTTCTAACGGCGGGGGTCCCGGGTTTCAGACCCTTACCGATCTGATATTAAAGACCTATTCAGACATAATCCCTTTAGGCTCTCTGATCCAGTCTTGTAGCCATCACGATTTCTACTTTCTGCCAACACATCACCTGTAACTCAGGGCTAATTTCAGTAATATTGAGGTGTTGATGTGATACCACAATTATATCTCAGAAATGTAAATTTGAATCATTAGAGATAAGGTCTTTATTATGCACATATTGAAAAGATTTGGTTTGCTATTAAATTAAAGAACTATAGCTCAAAAAGGAAAAAAATGAATTAGTCTGTAAAAAGCTTCTAATTTCAGCATGATCTACACACTACACGTGCTGAAGACTATAAATCATTCTATGCTTAATCTTAACGAACAGTGAAGTTTGTCATAGGAGATTACCTGCAGCTGTACATCTTGTTACATCTCATGCGCACTACAACAATGGATGTATACAACTATACACTAACAAACAAAAGGTGCTAATAGCTACAAAAGACGTGATGGGAAGAGATCTTAATGCCTAAGCCCCTGGTGCCTAATAGAATCATCTTCTTATTTAAAGGGAATGTGTCATCAGAAAATGGTCTGTTGTTTAAATCAAGTTTAATCAAGTTAAACATTTTTGTTAAGAACATTTGATGATTTTGGTGATATTTGGTTATTTATATTTTTTTCTGTCTATACTATCTATAGTTAAAAAGAATTCTAAAATATTTCAATTCACACTGGCCACTAAAGCCTTATAATAGTTGTTCACATCCTGTTCTTCAGAGATCACTTCTCAGCAGTCAGAACACATACAGTACAAGAAAGATTACTGTGGAAGATAGCGCCCCTGTATAGGTAACACAGGAGCCACTGTTCACAGTAGATGATATCACAGCTTTTCTATTCCCTATCTCTGCACAATGGCCTCTGCACAGGTCACAGAGCATGTCTAGAAAACTCTCCCGTAGAAGTCAAAGAGTCAATGCTTGTACATTGTGCCTAAGGTCCATGTGGATGCTGCAAAGCGTGTCTCTAAATGCTATTAATAGCAGTTCAGGCAGGATGGTTACCCCATAATATAAAAAAAAATCATAAAATAATATATAATAAAATAAATATTTTCCAATTTAACAAATATAGTTGATGCATTCCCTTTAAATTCAAATAATATCCGCCATTGAAAACGATCACCAGTGGTATTTATTAATGGTTCTGGTAGTCTTCTAAGCAAGTACTGATTTCTCTTTCCTTCTCATTATGTAGTTATTACCCACGGACCTCCTTGGAAACCAGGAGCAGTTTATCTACAGAACCACTAAGGTACTGTGAATGACATTGTTCTAACCAGGCAGAATCCTCCTTTATCTGCTCAGCATGACTCATTATGAAGTTTGCTTGATCTGTCTGTTTTAATATACCTTGGCTGTATCTTCCTTAGCTATTAGCAGTCTTGGCCGATTACTACTCTTGAGTAAGTCAGGATAAACCTTCTTTAGAAAAGAAGGTATCCAACATTCAAAAATGTACAATCGTGGAGATAGGGACAGTGAAATGTACAATCCTGGAGATAGGGACAGTGAAATGTACAATCCTGGAGATAGGGACGGTGCAATGTACAATCCTGGAGATAGGGACGGTGCAATGTACAATCCTGGAGATAGGGACGGTGCAATGTACAATCCTGGAGATAGCGACGGTGAAATGTACAATCCTGGAGATAGGGACGGTGAAATATACAATCCTGGAGATAGGCACAGTGAAATGTACAATCCTGGAGATAGGCACAGTGAAATGTACAATCCGGGAGATAGGATCAGTGCAATGTACAATCCTGGAGATAGGGACAGTGAAATGTACAATCCTGGAGATAGGGACGGTGAAATGTACAATCCTGGAGATAGGCACAGTGAAATGTACAATCCTGGAGATAGGGATGGTGAAATGTACAATCCTGGAGATAGGGACGGTGAAATGTACAATCCTGGAGATAGGGACAGTGCAATGTACAATCCTGGAGATAGGGACAGTGAAATGTACAATCCTGGAGATAGAGACAGTGAAATGTACAATCCGGGAGATAGGGTCAGTGAAATGTACAATCCTGGAGATAGGTAAAGTGCAATGTACAAGCCTGGAGATAGGGAAAGTGCAATGTACTATCCTGGAGACAGGTAAAGTGCAATGTACAATCCTGGAGATAGGGACGGTGAAATGTACAATCCTGGAGATAGGGACGGTGAAATGTACAATCCTGGAGATAGGGACGGTGAAATGTACAATCCTGGAGATGGGGACGGTGAAATGTACAATCCTGGAGATAGAGACAGTGAAATGTACAATCCTGGAGATAGAGACAGTGAAATGTGCAATCCTGGAGATAGGGACAGTGAAATGTACAATCCTGGAGATAGGGACAGTGAAATGTACAATCCTGGAGATAGGGACAGTGAAATGTACAATCCTGGAGATAGGTAAAGTGCAATGTACTATCCTGGAGATAGGGACAGTGAAATGTACAATCCTGGAGATAGGGACGGTGAAATGTACAATCCTGGAGATAGGGACGGTGAAATGGCCACACTGGATCACTGTACTTTTTTCAGATCGCTTAAACGGCTTCAGAGTCTATTAACCACAGGAAAATGCATTTCATTAAAGGGGCTTTTAAGGAGTAAAATATTAATAACCTATCTTCACAATAGGCCCTCAATATCTGATCAGTCGGGGTCTGACACCTGACACTCCAACTGTCAGCGGTTTGTGGCCAGTGACTTTACGTTCGTCAGTCACATGGCCTACATGCAGCCGAGTCCCATTCAAGTGAATGGGCCTGGGAGACAATAGCAAGCACGGCCACTATACAATGCATGGCGCTGTTCTTGATATGCTATGGGGAGGCTGAGGCCCTCTAGCTCTAGTCCTCTGCAAACAGCTGATCTGTTTGTTCCAGGAGTCAAACCCCCATCAATCAAATATTGATGACCTATCAGACACACCCATCAGCTGTTTTTTTAGGGGTACATTAAAAAGAGGACAATGCCTTGTATCACCTTTTGATTTGGACCTTGTAATGCATGTGATTAAAGAAAAACCTGTGTGGCAGTAGCACATGTCAAAGGATAACTACATTTGTCAGCATTTTTATTTATTTTTTCTAATATTTTAATGATGAAATCTCAATACAGCAGCAAGTCTGCAGCAAAACTTCAACGGACAGGGCATAAATCCTACACATATAAAGCATGCCATAAACATCACATCGCTTTAAGCCGCATTGTATCAACAGGATTGTGTAAAATAAATAAATAAATGAATAAATAAATAAAACCCGATACAATGTAACAATGCATTACCATCAAAGTTTAATGCAGTGTCTGTGTGAATGTATGCTTACCTTGTTAGTTTTATATTTTATACATCTATGGCCTGAGAAAATGCCAATTCACAATCTTTTTGGTCTGTGAGGTTACCTTCAGAATACAATAGATTGAATAGCTTGATCTTGCACAGTTTAAAGGGGTTACATTTCCATCAAAAACTCTAGCTCCCATTATTTATTTATTTTCAAATTTACCTTATTTTCAGTTTTCTCTTATCTCCCATGCTTGAATTCTACTTCCTGGTTTGTCATGACATCAGCAGATCATGTGATAGTAACCATGCCCCTTGTCCTTACCAGTGACACTTTCTACGTCCTACATTAGAAGGCTACAATTCAGGACGTAACCTAGTGCAACTGAAAATCGAAACTGATTTGCCAATTGTAGGGTGCAATGGTAGGCTAATAACTTTAAAATAAAGCAGTTTTGATAAATGGCGATATTTTTGGGAAAGTGATATAACAGTGATATCTATTTGGCAGGATCCATTTATATTAGTGGCACAACCCCTTTAACGGGTATTCCCATAGTAGTGGCATATCAATAGGATATGCCAATTGGATATGCCCTCACTTTATATTAGTGGGGGCCTGACCTCTGACACCACTCCAATTCATAGAATCAAGGGGCGGTAGCACAGATTCACCCCTGTGTCCCCTTTACGTCTTCCCTGCAGAGCAGCTCTCCTGCTGGGAACTGCATCCAGCTCTATTCCCTTGCAGAGCCCTGTGCTGCAGCATCCCTGGTACACGGAAAGACTGTGAAGGGGCCGCAGCAATAAATGAGTAATATTGCCCCTTATGCTCAGGGTCAGGGAGGAAGGGGTCCCAATGATCCTAACTCCACTAATCATAAAGTGACATGAGATGGGAATTTCATTATTATATTTTTTATGATACATTTTTTGTACTTTTTTGCCCAAAAGGGTTGTAATCTATCAAACGTAACCCCTGGAATTCAACAAAGCCCCTAGCTAGGCATTGGCCATTGGAATTCCAAATATTACCCTTTGTTTCAAAAAGAAGTCTTTTTAGACACAATAATCTGCTTTGGTCCATCTGCATAAATCAGACCATCTATCAACTTCTCACGTCAGAAAGCATCGGGGGAGATTTATCAAACTTGGTGTAAAGGAAAACTTGCTTAGTTGCCCCTAGGAACTAATCAGATTACACCTTACATTTTCCAACAGAGCTCTGAAAAAATGAAAGGTGGAATCTCTTTGAAAACTTAAGCCAGTTTCTCCTTACACCAGTTTTGATCAATCTCACCCATTGTCTTTTCTTGGTAGGTTTGGGGGCGGGCCAGAAAGATCTACATGGAACAGGAAGTGGCTAAAGAATCTCTTGGTGACAATTGCAGATCACACAAGATGATGGAGCGCTACTGTTGTCACCCAGCACTTGCATGTTAGACAACAGACCAGGCAAATTCCAGGAAATGTCTTATACTGCAAAAATCCAGGAAAACTGCAAAGTCTTCAGTCATTAGGTTTCTTTTTAACATAAAATTCTTATGACCTACCCTTTCCAAATCATCAGTTAAATGGGCAACTGATATAATACATACAAAACCCTCCACCCAAAGGTGCCGAATGTCACGTGGTCAAGACATGCATCCTTTTATTATTACACTTAAAGGGATGATAAAATCATAAAAAAATATTCAGAAAGGGTTAAAAAAAAAAATAACCATTACCCATCCTCACCGATACCATGATGATGCCTCTTTGATACGGTTATGGTCACTGCTGTTCTCCAGGACCTCGCTGGACACAGGAAATGTGTGTGTGTGTGTTGGGCTAGCACCGGGAAGTGGAGAGCGGCAGGGACAGGAGCAGCATCAGACTAGCGGTGAGGAAGAATGGGTGAGGGTAAGTAGTGATTTTTTTTTTCTTTTTCATTTTTTAATCTTTCAGGCCCCTTTAAAAAATGTACCTCCATGGAAAACCCCTCTAAGCACTTCTGTAGAAAATTCAACATCCTACTGTATACATGGAAAAGGAAGTTGACTAAACATAATCAGCGGTAGATTATAGGTTTATTGCCATAAACCTTTCTCAATCGCCATTAAAGGTTATTCCAATTATATCAAGTTATCCCCTATGCACAGGATAGGGGATAACTATTTGATCAGCGGGGTCCTACTGCTGGGACCCCCATGGAGCATGACAACAAGGGCCAGCGCCCCCCCCCTGGAAAGAGCGTAGCGGCTGGTCTCACATTCATTTCTATGGGTGTAACCGCTCTGTTCTTTTCGGTGGATACGGGTCCCCTGTTCTCTTGATCAGTGGTGGGTCCCGGCAGTAGGACCCCTACCAATCTAATAGCTATCCTCCATCCTGTTAATAGGGGACAACGTTATACAACCGGAATACCCCTTTAACTAGTGCTATACATTGTGCTAGTATGGTACCAAATAGGGCCCATCATGTGTAAGACTCATACACTGACACACAAACATTCATTTACCAATGTCACGCTTCCCCCGGCAGTTATGCCTTGTTATGTCATATGTTATGTATTATAGGAAGACAAGGGCCTGGTTTAATTAAACTAAAGTGTTCCAAGTGCTCACACGTAACCGCACCGTACATGACAAGCCAGCTCTCAGCTAATGTCATCCACAGTGTTTTACATAATTTAGGCACAGTGCATAGAAATGTAATTTGCTTCATCTTGAAGTCTGGAAATGCATGATAAAATGGGTGTCCCTTTGTCTCATGCCTCGGTGATTATTGCTTTCATTTCCTGTAGCGTCTGGACATTTTTTATTACATCTCGCTTCATCATTTGCAGTTTTAAAAAATGTAGCAGCATTTCTCACATTTTACAGCTATATCGGTGTTTAATTCTTCATAAATATTAAGTACTAGAAAATGGGATTACACATACGATTACATAGACACATTCATCTGTGTCAGTCAGTACAAGAGAATATATCTTCAGTTTATACTATATAATGTAATGAAAAAAACTAATATAAAAGCCAGAACTAAATCATAACAAGATCCAGTCGTTAAACATACCCAGTCCCCAGAGGAGCTGAGCAGATTGATATTTAGTTGTCTTGGAAGAAATTCTGTATAACTAGTATTTTAATCATTTAAATCTCTGCTCTTTCTATGCTCAAAGCCCATCTGTCAGCAGCTTTGTCCCTATGACACTGGCTGACCTGTTACATGTGCACTTGGCAGCTGAAGGCATCTGTGTTGGTCCCATCTTCATATGTGTCCACATTGCTGAGAAAGATCATGTTTTAATACATGTAAATGAGACTCTAGGAGGCACCTAGAGGCTCTGCTTTCTCTGCAACTGCCGCAGCCTCTCCACTTTGACAGGAGAGGTAGGGATAAGCGAATCGAGTTCGGATGAAACATTCGAAGTCAATTTGCATAAAACTTCGTTTGGATACTGTACGGAGTGAGTGCTCCGTACAGTATTAGAATGTATTGCCTACTGTAAAAAAAACTTTTCCTGAACTCGGGTTCGATTCTAAGGTACCATTTGGAACCGAACCAGAGTTCAGGAAACGTTTTTTTACAGTAGAAATCAATTTATGAAGTTATTACCTGAAGTCTCGCGAGACTTTGCGAAGTAATAACTTCGGCTCATAGGAGCCAATAAGTTCTAATACTGTACGGAGCACTCGCTCCGTACAGTATTCAAGCAAAGTTTTATGCGAATCGACTTCGGATGTTTCATCCGAAGTCAATTCGCTCATCCCTATTTAGGTGCAACTAGACATGACTTTTTTTTATCTATTTTTTGTTTTGTTTTTAGCCGATTCTGCTGTGACATCTTGGTCAGTGGCGTAGCTATCGGGGAAGCGGTCCCATTTCTATCATTAGCATTGCGTAAACAGGTTGCTGATTTCGTCTTCGCCTCCTATCAGATCCTAGTTTTGCTGCCACTTTTCTATTAGAGCTTTTCATGATCCATGCTAGCCTATATCCTGCCAGGCGCTGTGCATCGTAATCAGCTCATTTGCAATCAGAAGAGAAATTCATGAAAAATTAGCCAGAGATTGCTCGTGTGGCACCTCTGTGAAATTTGCATGTGTAGTCTGTGCTCCTGTTAGCGAAATCCACCTGTTTTATATGATATTGAATTCTGCTTCCAGACTAAAATCATTTACATTTCAAATTTCATCAGCAGTAAAAACAACTAATAGCAAAAGTAAAAGACTGCAGGGCTATAAATCTCTATGGGCATTCACATCATCAGTTTATGATCGGTGAGGGTCCAATTTCTGGGGCCCCACCTATCCTCCAAATGCAGGATATGCAGTGATTTCTTTCCGGCACAGCGGCACCGCAGACACGCCTCTGTGCAGGCGCAGAACTGCACCATGGCTACATTCAAGAGAATAGGGTTGGCTTCAGTTCTTTGCGCAGCAAGGTGGCCCTCAGCGCCACTATGCAGGGAATACTTAGAAGATGACGTAGCAGTAAAGTAGTGCCTCAGCCCCTTTTATTCTCAGGAACAGTGGGGGTCCAGGAGATCTGTCCTTCTGATCAGAAAGTCATGGTATATCCTATCAATTTATATGCCTTTATATCTAATGCAAATCTCCAAACGAGGGTTTATCAGGAGTAAAATATTGGTGAGCTATCCTCAGGACACGTCACCAATATCTGATTCCAGGCATCTCCGCTGAAGAGGTTGTGGTGCTCCAGGGAGCTCTGCAGCCTCCTTACAGCTCACCGAGCACAGTGCCATACAGTGTATAGTGGCCATGCTTGGTATTGCAGCCCAGGCTCATTCACTTGAATAGGACGGAGCTGCATATAGGCTACGTCAGTGTTCTCCAACTCCAGCCCTCGGGGCCCACCTTTGGTCATGTTTTCAGGATTTCCTTAGTATTGAGCAGGTGATACAATTAGTGTTGATGCATCAGGACTTACCTCAGGTATTCATTCTGTGGGATATTCTCAAATCCCGACCGGTAGGTGGGCCCTGAGGACTGGATTTGGGGAACACTGGGCTACGTGACTAATGAATGTGATGTCACTGGTCTAGAAAGAGGCCCTTAAAGCAGCTGATCAACCAGATATTGATCACCTATTCCATGAATAGGTCATCATTCATCAGTATTGTACTCCTAAAAACCTCCTTTAAGGGCTCATGCACAAGAATGTATTTTTTGTCCGTGTCCATTCTGTTTTTTTGCAGCCCATATGCGGAACCATTAATTAAAAGAAAACGGAAATGACTCCATGTGCATTCTGTGTCCGTATGTACGTAAGTCCATTCTGCAAAAAAATAAATAAAAATGTCCTATTCTTGTCCAATTTGTGGAAAGGACAGGCATTGTTACAATGGATCCGCAAAAAATAACGGATATCACATGGATATCTGTTTTTTTTTATTTTGCTGATCCATGTTGTGCGGACCGCAAAATACACACAGTCGTGTGCATGAGCCCTAAGGTTTCGAGGCAGATTTTCCTGCAGATTTTTCATCCAAAGCCAGAAGTGGATCCAGCAGGGAGGAGAAGTATAAATCCTTCCATTATATTTCTGTTTCCTTCTGGCTTTGGCTGAACAACCTCCAGGCAAATCTGCCACAAAATCTCCTCCAAAAACTCAGTGTGAACCTGCCCTAAGAAAGCATTTTAATAAAACAAAAACGATCGTAATAAAGCTCCATTTTTGGAGTGGCTTTCAAGAATATATTAGACAACTGCAGAAATATCGCTTGCTTAGTATATTATTATCACAAAGTGCAGTCGGAGCAGCGAGAGTTTAAAATTTCTTCCAGCGCTGCGGGTTATTATGGGATCACTCTGGAGGTTAAGAGGAGCATTTTTAACTGCGTGATAATAGTGGATTGCTATTAAAGCCATAAAGAGATCCTTCCAGCTTTGTCTATTTTAGTAAATACATAGTTAGGCAGATATATGCCAATACTTGTGCCTAGAATCTGTGGCCATTGTGCCAGTTTTTCTGCCGCATGTCCCTTGCATGGCAGCTTTCTTTTTTTTTTTTTTTTTTTCAGCAAAGCAAATGAAAAACAGTGATTCAGTAGATGGCTATTGGTAACAATGACTTTTTTATTTAGAACAGTTTTTAACCATGAGGCATATTGACATCATCATTGGTTTTATGCATAGTAAAATGTATTTATAGCAGGAATACAGCCTGCGGTTATATGTATAACCATAGAGAATAAATGGAGTAGTAGCATGCATGTTCGACCATCTCCATTCATTCAAGGGACTCAGAACCCTGCTCAGATCCAAACTGTGACCCCTTGAAACAGCTGATTGGTGGGGGTGCTAGGAGTTTAACCCCCACTGATCTGATATTGATGACCTGTTCTGAGGTCATCAATATTTAAGTACTTGACAACCCATCCCAAATCTAGAGAAGGCGAAGACCTTTTTTTTAGGTTCACTAATCAGGCTACATCCAGCCCATAGAAATCTATAGAGAAGGGAGGGTGAAGAGGAAGGGGGAGTTGCTGGAGCAAGGCAGAGAGACACACAGAGAGGCTGCTGTGGCTTCTATTACATTTTCTATCTCAGCCCAGTTCTGGATTTACAGCTACTCTGCTTAGGCTACTTTCACACTAGCGTTTCTGCTGGATCCGGCCTTGCTCAGGAAAAATGCTTCCGTTACTGATAATACAACCATTTGCATCCGTGATGAATGGATCCGGTTGTATTATATTTAACGTAGTAATGACTGATCCTTAAACCCTTGAAAGTCAATGGGTGACGGATCCGTTTTCTATTGTGCCCGATTGTCATAGAAAACGGATCTGTCTCCATTGACTTGCATCCCATGACGGAAAAAAAACGCAGCTTGCTGCGGTTTACTCTGCGGTATTTGAACACAAAAAAAAGGTTTTTGGAGCACTCCGTTGTATTCAGTTACGTTTTGTCCACATTGTCAATAATGGGGACAAAACTGAAGCGTTTTTCTTCAGTATTGAGATTCTATGACGGATCTCAATACCGGAAAATAGAAACGCTAGTGTGAAAGTAGCCTTAATACTGCTGTACAATTGCAGCAAACCTTTGAATTGACACATACTGCAACAAAAGTTTATATTTTTTGTAACGCTTTGTCCTCCATACTGCTGATGTTAAAGGGAGATACCGTGTAGGAATAACATTTTGTGCTCATTTAAGGCCTCGTCCACATTTCCGTGTCAGAGACTCTTCTGTTAAAAAAGTGCACGTGTTTAATCCGGGAAAGATCCGTGGTTGGTCCGTGTGTCCGTTTTTACCATCTGTGTGTCATCTATAATTCATTGACGTTGCTCAGCTGAAAATTAATTTCCAAAGAATCTCCTATCAGTCTTCAGTGAAAAACGGACGCACCACGGATGCGATTCATGTTGTGTCCGTGATTTTCACGGACCCATAGACTTCAATGGGAGTGCTTGGTCTCCATCATGGATCAAAGTAGTGCATGTCTCCTTGGTTTTTTTATTGACCCACGGTCAGTAAAAAAATACTGAAATGTGAATCAATCAATGGGTACGTGTGGACGGGGACGAAATGTGGACGAGGCCTTAGGCCTCATGCACACGACCGTTGTTTTGGTCCGCGTCCGAGCCGCATATTTTGCTGCTCGGGAGCGTAACGCATTTACTTCAAAGGGGGCCACAAAAGATGCAGACAGCACTCCGTGTGCTGTCCGCATCCGTTGCTCCGTTCCGTGGCCCCGCTAAAAAAATAGAGTATGTCCTATTCTTGTCCGTTTTGCGGAAAAGAATAGTCATTTCTACAATGGGCACCGTTCCGTTCCACAAATTGTGGAACGGAACGCGGAGCAGCTTTCGTGCTTTGCGGATCCGCGGTTTGCGGACCGCAAAACACATACGGTCGTGTGCATGAGGCCTTAGTGTATGGGAGAAATCATAGGAGCTAGTCTCTTACCTGTTCCTCCCTCTCCCCTCTCAATACACTTCTGAGGGCAACTGTAACTTGATCTGCCAGTGAAACCTAAAGTCCATCTTCACTTTGGAAAGGGGTTTCATCAGTGAATGCGGAATGAGTGAACAGTATGAATGCGGTGGGGCGGGTTAAGGAGAGAAACCTGACAAGTGGAGAAAGAGGCAATATTCTCTAACAAAACATATTGCAAAGTTTAATATCTTTGATTGTACTCTTTATTTATGGGGGGGGGGGGGGAAATTAATCTCAGGTAAATTTATTGTAAACATCAAAAATTTCCACTACTCCATTAAATGAAGGCCAGCGGCAGGCGCCTCTTTCTTCCCATTATATGTGTACAATTTAATGCACTGCGATACACATCTAGCAGACAGAGAATCTGTCTTGTAAATCCTTGAACAAAATAGGTAGCAGCCCAATATCTCTTTCAAAGTCTCTGAATTATTTTGTCTCGGATCGTGAGATGCAGCCTAATGCGTTTTTATTGAGTTGTTTGAGGGAAATGAGAAATGTGGAAACTCAGCGGCTGCTGCTGACAAAAGTCTTCATTTGCATTCCCGTGCTGGCAGATTATTGCTAAGTATTAGTGACTGGCAGCTAATTCACCCGCCGCTTAACAATAGCCGTCCCAGGCTCCGAAATGTGAAGGAGGCGATAAAGTGCACTCGTTTCTACATGGAAGATCGTGTGTAGTGGAGGCCAAAATTACAGCGCAAGCACAATCTAGGCAGGGGCCGGGGGATCTCTTTAAATCTTTCCATTAAAATAATCAGTGTTTTGCTGCATTTCCACCCTAATTATATGTATGCGCTTCACTGCTGAATTTTTGTTGTCATTGCTCCTCCATAGTAATTAGCATCACATATAATCGGAGAAAGACGCCTATTATATTCTTATGTAAATACACCAATTTATTTTATCTCGTTATGTGTACTGTATGAATGTGATTACGGTCCGTATTTCAGCTGCAATACTGATAGCCGGTAAGGTTGTTTTCACTATATAGGTCTCAAAAAGTTTCTAATCTGATGTACTTATGTTTGGGGGCACCTATTTCCAGGCATAATTTTAATAATTTCACATATATACCTTAAAGGGGCTGTGCCACGAGTAAATGGTTACTTTTGTAATTCATTTTAAGTTACAAAAATGCTTCAGTTGTGAGATATTCTCTTTACTTCATTTTAATGGCGCCCCCTGGTGTTTAATCTGTAATAGTAATGTGCACGTCCATCTACTGAGGTGGTCGCATATGCTCAAATCCATCCTTCAGCTGTCACCAGCCATATGTACTGTTAGAAGCTGTGACAGTTACAGGGGGAGAGCAGCAGCAGAAAGTACACGCCCCTGAGCTTTCCAGCTTGAAATAAACCTAGCAGGGCAATGAATGGGGAGATCGCTGGATTCATGTGAGGTACAGGAATGGTTCCAGCTTTGGTAAGGTAAGACCACACGATCAGGTTTCCGGATGCAGTTTTGAAAGTCAAAACCAGGAGTGAATTTAAAAAAAGAGAAGTCGTATATTTCTGTACCGTACTTTCGCTCCGTTTATGATGCACTCCTGATTCTGGCTTCCAAAACTGCCTGCAGAAACCTGACTGTAATGCCCTCAGTCTGCCTCCGTAAATAGAAGAATCATAACTACCTGCTCCCCACCGCTCTGGTCCTCTGCGCTAGCTCCCACATATTCAAGTTCTGGTCTCTGGACTGTTTACATCCGGCGCTACATGGGCATGGTCACATTCTCCGCTGAAGCCAATAACTGGCTTCAGCAGTGACATGACCACAAGCGGCGCATAACCTCTGAAGCCAGTTTTTGGCTGCAGAGGAGCATGTGTCCATGCCCTTGCAACGCCAGATGTAAACAGTGCAGGGACCAGAACATGGACATGCGTGAGCCAGCACGGAGCGGTGGGATGCAGGTAAGTATGAATCTTCTATTTACAGAGGCAGATTGCTGGCATTAGAGAAAATAAATGTATTCCCGGAGAACTCATTTAAAGGGAATGTGTCACCCACATTTGTATCTGCCAGTTAAAACCAGATAGCGACACTTTTCGAATCTTTTTATTCTCTTTGTCTTTAGGCCTCTTTCACACTAACGTGTGTACAGGCCGTTTTTTTTTTTGGCGTTCCGTAGACGGTCTGTATACGGAACCATTCATTTCAATGGGTCCGCAAAAAAAAACGGAAGGTACTCCATATGCATTTCGTTTCGGTATTTCCGTTTTTCAGTTCCGTGCTCCGTTCCATCCTATTGTTGTCCGCATCACTGACAAGGATAGTACTGTTCTATTAGGGGCCAGATGTTCAGTTCCGCAAAAAATGGAATGCATGCGGCTGTCATCCGTTTTTTTTTTGCAGACTGCAAAATCATACGGACATGTGCAATAGGCTTCTTTTTCCTGGACATGATTATAGGGGGGGCATCTTTTTCCTGGACATGATTATAGGGTGGGGGGGGGGGGGCATCTTGACCTAAGCTTTTGTTAACAGCATTTAGAGATATACTTTACAGTAGCCACGATGGACAGGAGCCGACTTCATTGACTTCTATCGGATAGTTTTCTAGGAATGCCCTGTGACCTGTGCAGAGTGGTGAATTTTTTTGAGATGTGTGTGTGTGTATATATATATATTGTGGGGGGTTGCTCTGGTAGACAGCGGTGCGGGTGCAGTATAGAGGCAAAGAGAGTCCAGGTAGTGCAGCAAACAGTGTTTTATTTCACACTTGCACAAACAAAACTCAAAACAGTCACTTAGTGTTACTTCACACACAGCAAAAACTTGAGGCAAAACAAAAGTCCAAGACTGAATCAAATTCACCTGTGTGGTTTAGGTGCGTGTTCACACCCGGCTGTCAGCCCAGCCGCAGGAAAGTCCAACCTCAGGCTTCCAGGCAGACTGCACGCCTCTTTGCAAGCTCTTGCTTCCAGCCCTGAGAGCTCCACGGAACACCAGCAGTTTCCAGGTTAAATCACCTCAAATCCTAGGTGTTAGTTCACACCTGGCTGAATGCTCAGCAACACAAAAAGTCCACTGACCGTCTTTAAATGGCCTGCTCTTCTGACACACAGGTCTCAGCTTTTCAGCCCAGCACAGGGCTCAGATCCCAAACACAGAGAGAGTTTGCATAAAACCCAGCTGTCTTTTAAAGGCACCTAGGCATTAACCCAAAAAAAACCCGGACCGGCACCTAAAATCCGGTCCAGTATTTGCCCTCACCTGGCTGCAATCAACCCAGCAGCACAGGCTGAGAGGAAAATACCTGTTTTTTACCACCAAACCTCTCACTGTGTCACAATATATATATATATATATATATATATATATATTTATATGTACAAAATATATATATTGGTGATATCTGCCATTGTAATCCTGCCTGTGATGATAAGGAGATGACTGCTAAAGAGTAATCTGTATAGACCAAGAAGTGGCTCCTATTATTACGTTTGGTGACCAGTTCGAACACTTCAGAATTTTAAAATGTTTTTTAAATTCTGGAGAGTGACAAGGAAAATTAAATAGAATATCACCAAATTTTCTTAAAAAATATGTTAACATATACAAATGATTTAAACATTAGGTCATTTTCTGATGACATGTTCCCTTGAAGACAACCGCGAGATTATGGCTCAATACCAGCCAATACAATCTAACAAGATCAGCATTTCCACAGATATTAGCCGTTTCGTGTTTATGGTCCTTTTTAAGCAGATGACCAATTCTTAATCAGACCAATTTAAATCGCATTGGGTTTTATGGTCTGCTGATCTGATTGACTCATACCTGATCTGCCAGAGATTTTGCAGAGATGATTCAAAATGTTGGGCTATACTTTTATAGATTATAGAAACTGTTTTACTGTGGTATGCCTGGGGTGGGGCCCTATCAAGCCCGGCAACATGCATAACACAATATAGCAATTACGTTGAGACCTCTTCAGTAACGTTGAGCAAATCGAGCCTCGGATCCAAGATCCGAAGTCAATTCGTTCAAAACTTCCTTTGAATGCTGTATGGAGATTCATCTCTGTACAGGATTTAAATGTATGGGCTCCGGCGAGGGAAATTTGTTATCACCGAAGTATCACAGGAATAACTTTGGACTTCAATTTTTAAACTTGAAAAACCAATTTAAAACTTGGATTCAAAGTTGGCTTCGGTACTGAAGTACTAGCCGGTGTTCTGCCAGATTCCTATACCTTAGCAGAATGCTATATCCGGAAGTGATGCGGCTGCACCAGCATCAGCTAGAGGACGGTGCGTGCGGCGCTGGGGGTAGCTAGAAAAGTGCGCACGCGCGATGTACGGTTTCGCGCATGTGCATGAAGTGGTTGCTTCTCCCGCAGCGGTGCAATAAGCTTTACTAATCCAGTGGATGTGCGCTTGCGCAGCGCCACACACACCCTCCTCCAGTTGATTTCAGTGCGCCGCGTCACTTCTGGGTATAGCATTCTGCCAAGTATAGGAATCTGGCAGAACACCGGTACTGAAGCCGACTTCAGATCCAAGTTTTAAACATTTTTTTAAGTTTAAAAATCGATGGCCGAAGTTATTCACCGAAGTCTCTCGAGACAAATCTCCATACAGCAATAAAATAAAGATTTGAACGAATCGACTTTGGATCTTAAATCCAAAGCTCGTTTTGCCCAACACTACTGTTTAGATTATGGTTTCTATTAACTGCCCTGATACCAGCCATGTGATGCCACTGCTGCACCCACTTGGTCAGCATTATTAGGGCACCTATCAGATGCCCTCTTTCATAGAGTTGAGGAAAGCGTCAGAGCTAGCAGATCAGACGCAGGACTGCCAGGGGTGCACTCAGACAATCAGATGATGTAGTTCAGGTTGACTTTATTAGTTAGACAATAAACTAGATCTGGTTTGGTGACAAATCGACTATAATTCATCCTCCTCCAGTATATCTTCTGTAAACTTCGCCGATGTCTAGCATACACACGAGTAGTATCAGCCGGCCTCTCCGTATCTTCGGCGCATCCAGCGCCCAATCTAAATGTAAGACCGCTTCCGAACTGTCTTATATCTAGACCATTTTGGATGCCTAAAACAGGCATAGAAAATGGTAAATGAGATGGCCCTGCCAACTCATAGCGGTGCAACTAACAATTGTACCACCATCTACGCCTGAAACACGCCCAATTTAGTCATATTTCGGTTTAGTAAATGACTCCCAAACTCTTTAAGAAAAGCAATTCTCTGAGATATTTGTTCAATAGAAACTTATAATCAAGTAATTATAACTTAACTATAAGGATGGATGAATATTTCATGAATTGTAGCAGCACGATTAAATCATCATCAGAACGTGGGATTGTCACAATTAAGGTCCTGATCCTCTCATCCAGAAAGACTCCTGACTTCACAATCTCATTAAATAGATACTAGAAGGAAGGACTTCTAACTGCAGAGAAATAGGGGCTGGAGATGGGAATTGCTGGACCCGACTCCTCTGAATGATATGACTTACCGCCTATCAGTATAGAGGATCAGTGTATACATTGTGGTCTACAGAGATGCTTCACAATGTACTCGGGTCCTGAGCTCGGTCACATCTGCAGATGGTGTATTACAGTAGTGATCATACAGATACAGAATGAGACAGAAATGCTCTTTGGAGCTGCTGAACAGGTTTACTACAAGCAGAAGAAAAAGCTAACAGATGGAGAGCTGGGGCTAAAAGAGGATCTGTACTTTTCAATACGGTAGCTGTATAATGAGAACTTTCCAATCTTCAGCCTAGTTATAAATGCCCGGAACACAGTTATTACAGGGAGACCTCTGACCTGTAAGACTCTGTGCTTTATTCCAATCAATACAGAATACTACTTGTATCAACAGCATCTGGTGCAGTGATAGATAGAGAGATAGATAGATAGATAGATATTAGATAGACAGATATTAGATAGATAGATAGATAGATAGATAGACAGATGGATATTAGATAGATATAGATAGAGAGATAGATAGATATTAGATAGGCAGAAAGATAGATGGATAGATAGACAGATGGATATTAGATAGATATTAGATAGATATAGAGATAGATATTAGATAGACAGAAAGATAGATGGATAGATAGACAGATAGATATTAGATAGATAGATACAGGAGCGCGTAGCTAGAAGTGACTGGGCCCCACAGCAAATTTTTGTATGGGCTATCCTTCCCCCGCGCCTGTATCAGAGCACTCCCGTTTCAAAAATACTGCTTTCCCGAACATCAGCATGGTGTTAACCTTACTACAGAATTCCTCCATCCTTGGGAGACACGATTGGATCCAATGAAGAGCAATCAGTTTTCTTGCCACATATAATAACCTCCCTATTGCTGTCTTACCCATCTCATCTGCACCAACATCCATCATACAACCCAAAATGCAAATCAGAGGCTCACGAGTAACTCTTATTGAGAAGACCGTCTGAATTGTATCCAATACACTCATCCAAAACTCGTCCGACTTTGGGCAGTGCCACAGCATATGTATTAGATCTGCAGGTTCCATAAGAGACCTTGGGCTTTTAGCATCAGTTCTGACACCAATACGATGTAAAACCACTGGGGTTTTGTAGACCCTGTGTAACATATGTTGTGAAAGTTTCCCACCTTCATTCAAGGACGATTTTGGAACTGCCTCTAAAATATCTTTCCATTGTTCCTGTGTTAGTTCTCCTATATCTTTCTCCCAGGCTTTCATTCTGGATAGTGTGTGCGATTCCAGAAATATATCTAGCAGTGCTTGATATATTGTGGATATTATTCCCCTCTTGTCACCTCCTGAGATCATTAGATTCAAGGTGGCATCCCTCTCGGCTCCCACAGTCTCATTTTTAGTCATAGAGTTGTATGCATGCCTTATCTGTAGGTACTGGTAGAATTTTTCTCTTGGTATGCCATATACCTCCTGTATATTATCAAATGTTCTAGACACCCATTTATCCATTAAGTCCCTTACTCCGATCACTCCTTTGGTTTCCCAACTTCGAAACCCCTTCAATGTTAAGAACTCAAGAATCATACGATTGTTCCAAAAGGGAGAATATTCTGTAAGGCCTGTAACGCCCCTCAGTTGTTTGGCCTTTTCCCATGTTTTTCGCATGAGCCTTATGAGCGGATTCTGTACATCTACCATTGCTATTCTCAAGCCTTCTAGTACCCACATGATGTCTTTACCTCCTAGTTTTTGGCACAGAATCCTACCAGTCATATCACTCATGTTTGGGTCTATCCAACCCTTGAAATGTTGGCATTGTGCCGCTAAGTAGTAAATCCACGGGTTAGGTAGAGCTAGACCACCCTCCGCTTTTGCATATTGTAGAGTTTCCAATTTAATTCTGGGATGTCCTCTCCGCCATACCAATTCCCTAAAAATAGTGTTAATCTTCTTAAACTTGTCTAGCGATATCCACACCGGGGCATTGTGTAATACATATAAGGGCCTCCCAAAACGGTCAATCAAAGACATGGCCTCCGACAGAGATACCGACGTATCCCCCAGAAACATCAGAGTATCATCTTCATATAGAGCCACTTTGTTGTGCAGTTGGCCATACTGAAAGCCTTTTATTGTCGTAGAGCATGTCAAAACCGTGTTTTGAAGACTTTTTTTGTTTATTTATCTTTATATAAAACATTGGGAAGGGGGTTGATGCTGTCTATAGCTTGCACTAGTGCTTATTATGTCACATATAAACGCGCACCCTCTGCATATATAAGAGTAACAAAATAAGCAGTAGTAAATGGCAGAACAGCAAGCAGAGCAGTGCAGATAGGGGCCAGGGGGGCGCAGACAATGGCCGGGGGCACAGGCCAGGGGCTGCACTGAAAGAGCCATGGTGGCGCACACAGGGGCCAAGGGGGCACAGACAAGGGCCAAGGAGGCGCACACGGGGGCGCACCAGGGCCCTCGGACACAGACAGGGGCCAGGGGGGACACGGAAAAGACCAGGGTGGCGCACACAGTGGCCAAGGGGGCAGAGACGAGGGCCAGGGAGGCGCAGACAGGGGCCAGGGGCTGCGCTGAAAAGGGCAAGACAAGGGGGGCAGTCAGCGTGGGCACAGACAGTCACATGATGTGCACTGCGCTGCTGTGCTGCTGCCGTGCTGCTCCTCTTACCTGCCGCCGCCGCGCTGTTTCTCCTGCCTGCCGCTCCCTCCTCAACCTCTTCAACTTAAAACAGCGCGCTGCAGGCTCCTGCACTGTTTGGCTGGCCTGGTAGTAAGATGACGCGGGGGCTGGGGGTTGTACTTGATGATGGTCTGGCCTGGCCTTAAAAAACTAAAAAGCATGTTGAAAATTGACTGACCACGCTGCCGGGCGCGGGGCCCTTTGTCAACCCGGGCCCCGAAGCAGATAGACAGATAGATATAAGATAGATCGATAGATAAATAGACAGACAGACAGATAGGTAGATAGATATTAGATAGATAGATAGACAGATAGATAGATTTGATAATAGACACATACCCTAATACAGTAACAGCAACGTGTAGAAGATTCCGCAAATCTCACATACACTTTGCTTTTTCGTTCCGTGCAGACATTCACCGGCTGTGTAGATTTTGAAATCTGCAAAACGTCAGCTCTTTATGCAGTTCTTTTGTGTGGATTTCACCCTTTTCAGTGCAAGGGTGAGATCTGCAGCAAAACCGCATCAAATCAAAGCGTTTTTTTTTTTCGGGGGGGGGAGGGGGGGTTTGTGCAGAATTTCATGCTGAATTTCTACAAGACAGCCTGCATCCCTGTGCAGGTAGCCTAAATGCCAGTAACTGTGTCGGATAGAAAAATGTATTTTCTTCAGTTCCCGATACCATACACACCTGGCTTCTTCCTTCTGTTTCTATCTGATCTTCCAATGAGTGTGCTCTGAAAATCTTGTCTGTGCTCCTTGGTGATAGCGGCTAGGTCTTGCATCCCTGCGAGGTGGAAATCCTCTTCACCACCGGTGGCTAGTACTTGGATCCAAAAAGTAGAGGAGGTCCGGAGAATGGAGGAACTTACCTCACAATTACGGGGGAGGCATAAAAAGTTTCTAGATGCATGGGCTGCATGGTTTTCATTCCAGGACTCACAGGAGTACCACAGTTTTTTGTCTATATGAGAGGTTACTGGATCTGTGTTCCCCCCTTCCTCCCATTTGGGTCTTGTAAGTGTTCCTCTTCTTTTTGTTTGTCTTGAGTGTTGTACTTGAGTTGGTCCCGTTGACCCTTACCCCCTTGGGTCATGTTGAGCAGAGCTCAATTTCAGTTGACGACTGGACCTATTCGAGGTTTACTGGTTTGGAATTATGTTCCGACTTGGCCAATTTTGTTTGGGCGGCCAGGTTTTCATCCCTCTCGGTCTCCCCATTAGGGATATCGCTCAGAGACCTAAATATTATCAGTAGAGGGGCATCTTGTCACGCATGATGTGTTTCTTTTATTTTGTTGTGCAGTTTATCATGCTTATCATTTCATTATCGCACATTGTACTTTAAAAACACTGTTTTGTGTACTTACATGCGAGTCACACTGTCTATTTTATGTTTTATATAAATAAAGAATTTAAAAAAAGAAAAATGCATTGTTCTCTGCTAGAAATATAATGGATATGACATTTCTTCTGTAAACATAATAAAACGGACAATCCGTAATTGTAAATGTCCACATTACTACAATAAAACATTTTTACTGCCCTTTAGTTTTATTGGTTGGTAATTTTTAACACCACTGGCCTTTCATGCAAAGGAGATAAAACAGACTAAGAGCTGTTATATGTAAGAGTGACTCTTTTTTAGTAGTGTGCATTATCTGGTATTTACTATGTTTTTATGCAGTACATGTTTCTTATTGAGTGAGTTTGTAACTGGGAGCGGTGAAGAAATCCTAGATTTCCCCTCAACCATGAACTGAAAGGTAAATAATTTCCGCTGAAAGCTGATTCTCTGAACTTCCCCATACAAAGTACAGTAGATATAATAATTGTGCCTGTTTATTTTAATGGGCTGCGGGAATAACCATTGCCAGATCCCTAGCGCATTGTCTCCTGTAATAACTAGGGATCAGGAACGTTGAAACCCCACATCCTCCATCCCTCTTTCCCCCAGCGTCTTCCAAAGACTAAATTGTTTCCGGATCCAGCTGAATTTGTCCGTCAGTCTTTTATCATATGGCACATGGGCTTGCACAAATCTTCATTGCCATTTGTTCGCGCTGTGGGGAACTTTGCTCAATAGTGTCTTAAAGGGGTTGTCCCTCGAAAAATATTCTACAGCTTTCAAACCAGCACCTGGATCTGAATAGTTAGGTAGGTATGTAGAACTGCCATTTAGGAATCAGTGGGAGCTGTAATGACGGTGGCCATGTTGTCACCTAACTTTCCCAGAAGCAGATATAACGAAGATGCTTCCGAATACAGTTTTCCAACAACTTAAAGGGGCTATTCTTGAGGCTACATGCACACGATCGAATGTGTTTTGCGGTCCGCAAAAAAATGGATGACGATCGTATGGCATCCATTTTTTTGAGGATCCGTTATTTTTGCCTATCCTTGTCCGCAAACTAGAAAAAAATAGGATATACTGATGCGGATAGCATATGGCGTTTTTTGCGGACCCATTGAAATGAATGGGTCTGCACCCTATCAGCAAAAACACCGGAACGGATAAGGAAACAAGTCGTGTGCATAAGCCCTGAGTCTGTGACCCCCATTCTTCAGACAAACCCCACCACTCAGACATATCCCATTTATGTGCCCTAAGCATCCTTTGTCTACATTCTTAGATACTAGTGATTTTTTTGTTGTACTTGAATGGTAGGTATATTTTTATTCTTAAGCCTTTCCTTTCCATTATTTTACTGTTTTCCTTACACTAGAAGCGCTTCTATGTTTCCCCAGCCTTCAGCATTTGTGTACACGGCCCCTCCCAGACCTGTCTTTGTGCGGAGGGGTCTCTGTCAGGGTCTGCACATTACACAGACGTTATTCCCCTGAACGGCAGGGAAGGCTGTCATCCAGGTCCCTTTTCGGCTGTTATCAATGTGTTCCTGTTTCCTTAGAAACCAAGGAGGGCCAATCCCAGGGCCCCTGTGTCTGGCTGGGAGCCTGTCCCTCTGTGCAGCATGTGGCTGTGATGATTAGCTGTTCACACAGACCTGACCGACAACATGTGCAGGGAATAAGAATCAGGGAGGGACGCCTGGTGACATTTCATTTTTTTTATTTTTTCCCTTTTTTTTTGTCCCGGGCTCACATGTCCTGGTACAATGGACTGGACATGTCCGGTGACAGCGAAGTGAGCCGCCCTGCTGATTTCTTCTACAAAAGATTATAATTTGGAACGCCTTTGCCTGAGGATTAACAGGAAAATGACCCTTGAGGACGATCGGAACCTGTGCGGATTAGTTAGATCTCCCAGAAAAAGATCTCAATAACTTCCAGTTAATATGAAGAGGTCGGAGCAGTCATTTGGAGGTGTCCTTCTGGATCTGTCTGGAGTTGGTTGCTTCTTGGGGATGCAGAGTTCTCCCACGCTCCTGTGCCAATGTGCAGTAAGGCGCCCTCTGGTTTTGGGTGGTGCCATCTAGGTGCTCTTCACCGCTCGCTATCAAAATGATGAAGTTAAAAGCGTTCTGTCTGGATTACTGGCAGTTTCTGTGTCTTCAACCCCTCCATGGGCTCTACAAGAGGTATGACAAGTCAGTATCACCAGTGTCCAATATGTGAGATGTTATACAGTATGTGTATGTTGGAATTGAATAGATTTGGTCTATGCATCCAATGAATGACTATTAGACATGCAGAGTATAAATCGGCTTGGTGGATATTACCCTCTTTTTGTGAATCCGTGCTATATTATGTTGTCCCCTAAAGCATCAAGTTCAAGGGTTTCCGATCGGAGGATGTCGACAAGATGGAGATATCTCCGGCGTTGGCTAATAAATAGTTAATCTGTACGAGGCTCCGGTTCTGTGACAAAGCATCTTTGTGATTGATGGTGAGCAGGGAGGAGGGAGCCGTGCATTCATATTCATGAGCACCAACCCATCCTTTATATCGGCAGATATCAGCAGATTACACACCCACCCTCCACACAATAGATTGCAGGCAGTCCGCCTTTCTGTCTGGGCGCTTCTTCCGCTGTTAGTTAACTTGCCCTTAGTGCTGGGGTCGAGCGGGGAAGTATCGCCGCCACCGCCACCACTCGCCAAACTAAATTTAGCCTGGGAACTTTTACGTGTGATAACACTTAGCATATCTACTGTCACGTGGACCTCGGTGACTTCCAGAAGCCATGTGATGAGGTCCACTTGATCTCTTTGTACCCGTGACAAGCAACTGGCTTCAGGCTGGGATCACACAGGCAGTTTGTCTTTGCAGTTTTTGGTGCATTTTAAAAATAAAAATCCAAAGAGGTAGAAACGTATGAAGGAAGGAATCATACTTCTCCTTTCTTTTATTTCTACTCCTGCCACAAAAATTTGTGATTCCAGCCGTAGGCCTCATTCAGACGTCAGTGTTTGGTCAGTGATTTCCATCACTGATTATGAGCTAAAACTAGGTGCGGTGCTAAACACAGAACAGGAGCAGATCTTTCCCTTTACCTTATATCTGTGGAGGCTCCGATCCTGGTTTTGGCTCACAATTAGGCCACATGCACATAACCACTCTGTGTTTTGCGATCCGCAAATTGCAGATCCACAAAACATGGATGCCACCCGTGTGCATTCCGCAATTGGCAGAACGGAACGGATCCATAATAGAAATGCCTATTCTTGTCCTCAAAACTGACAAGAATAGGACATGATCTATAATTTTTGCGGGGCCACGGAACGGAGCAACGGATGCTGACAGCACATGGAGTGCTGTCCGCATCTTTTGCGGTCCCATCGAAGTGAATGGGTTCCGCATCCAAGCCGCAAAAAAATCCTGCTTGGATGCGAACTCAGACAACGGTCGTGTGAATGAGGACCTTACTGAGAGAAATCGCTGACCTAAATACCGACGTGTGTATCAGGCTTTCGACCTCATGCACATGACCTTGTCCATACTGAGGTCTACAAACCACAGATCCGTAAAATGCGTATTCCTTCTGAGTGAACGCCGCATTTTTCTCATCCATCACTAGAAATGACTGTTCTTGTCCACGATAGATACAAGAATAGGACATGTTCTATAATTTGCGGACCTATGGATGCGGACAGCACGCAGATGGCACAGTGTGCTGTCCTTTTTTTTTTTTTTTTTTGCATACCCATAGAAATGAGTGAATCCTTATGCGATCACCAAAAATGCCGATCGGACACAGGTGCAAAATATGGTCGTGTGTATGAGCCCGTAGGGTATGGTTCACAATAAGCAGCCGGGGTGCGGTTAAATCACATGCGGTTTTGCCATGGTTTTTGATGTGTTTGCACAGTTTTTACAGGTGAAACATATGGAATAAATGTGTCTTACCTGTAAAAACACAACAAGAGAATAACAAGCATGGCAATTCCGATTCCTTTATTAGTGGATACACAGCAATGCTAGACAGGTACGGCACAAACTCGGCATGCGACCAACAATCGTTTTGCATCCTTGCGCCAAAACCACCTGCTTTTTTCTGATGTGGTTTTGCTGCGCTCATCCACTACCCATAAATATACCTTTAGGGCCTATTTTCCATAATTTTTTCTGTCCTAGGGCATCAGTATGTCATTTGTTTTTCACATCCATCACCTTAGAACAACCCATGAAAAATAGACTGCATACTGTGCTCCGTATGTTGTCCATTTTTTTAGGCCCACTGGGGGGGGGGGGGCCATTTATCAAACTGGTGTAAAGGAGAACTGGCTTAGTTGCCTATAGCAACCAGTCAGATTCCACCTTTCATTTTTCACTGCTCCTTTGGAAAATGAAAGGTAGAATCTGATTGGTTGCTATGGGCAACTAAGCCAGTTCTACTTTGCACCAGTTTGATAAATGACCCCCACTGCTTGAATGGGCAAATGTAGCTGGACTAAAGTAGTGCATGCAGCAATTTTCTCTGTACTGACTGAGGGTGCATGTGGAAAATCTGAAATTCGAATTGGCCCGTTGACATCTCTTGTGTCAATAGGCCCTAAGACTGCAATCACACAAGACTGTAGGACGCCGTATGCGGACGCATGGTCTGCGATTCGCATCTAATGGTCCGGACCTCAAAAAAGTAGTGCTTCCGTGGGGTTCCATGTCTCTGTTCCACACCACACCTTCCGGATTGTGGACCCGTTCAAGTGAATGGGTCCGCATCCATGATGTGGTGCACAAGCGGCCGGTGCCTTTTGCGGACCTGCTGTTTGCGGGCCACGACATGGCCACGGCCAGGCAATGGCCACGTGCATGAGCCCTTAGAGCCCCTACACATACAAAGCTGCTCTGACATTTTTCACCATTAAACAAACATAGTACATAGAAACCAGTCACATTTTTTGTGTTTTTATTTGTTTTTTCAAAAAATGGATATGTAGATAAAAAAATTCCTGAGAGAGAGACAAAAATTAGCTAGCCAGAAAAAAAAAGTGTGTCCCCCGCCTTTCATATTTCCCATAACATCTGGAGCTGGCGTTTTGTTTTAGTTTTTTATTTAAAAAAAAAAACACAAAGGCAAATATGCTGATAAACACCACAAAATACCTATATCTGAATCCACCCTTAGGCTACATTCACACGTCCGCAAGTGTTTTGCGGATCCACGGAGCCGCGGATCCGCAAAACACGGACACACCGGCAATGTGCATTCCGCATTTTTGCGGACCGCACATTGCCCGAACTCCATAGAAAATGCCTCTTCTTGTCCGCAATTGCGGACAAGAATAGGACATGCTCTATTTTTTTTGCGGAGCCGCGGACCGGAAGATCGGCGGCGTGCTCCGCAAAATCGGATGCGGAGAGCACAGTGTGTCCGGATTAGGTCCGGATGCGTTGCGGATGCGTTCAGTGAAAACTGTGCGATTTCACAGGGAAAGCCATTCAGTTTTGCTTGCGATTGTGTTCAGTTGTTCAGTTTTTTCCACGCGGGTGCAATGCGTTTTGATGCGTTTTTCACGCGCGTGATAAAAAACACTTGCTTGCGGATGCAATGCATTTTTAACGCAGCCCCATTCACTTCTATGGGGCTAGGGCTGCGTGAAAAACGCAGAATATAGAACATGCTGCGATTTTAACGCAACGCACAAGTGATGCGTCAAAAAAAACGCTCATGTACACAGACCCATTGAAATGAATGGGTCAGGATTCAGTGCGGGTGCAATGCGTTCACATCACGCATTGCACCCGCGCGGAAAACTCGCCCGTGTGAATGCAGCCTTAGGCTGGCTTCACACGTCCATTTAACAGGGACGTGAACTGTCCGTGGTAACCTGGGCTGTATTCCTGCTTAGAGCAGGAGCGGACGGCGTCATTGGTTGCTCTGACGCCGTGTGCTTCCTGCCGCTGCTGCAGTACAGTAATACACTGGTATGATCTATATGAGTGTATTACTGTAGTGCAGCGGTGGCAGAGAGCGCACGGCATCATAGCAACCAATGACGCCGTCCGCTCCGACTCTAAGCAGGAATCCAGCCCACGTTACCACGGACAGCTCACGTCAGTGTTAAACGGACGTGCGAAGCCAGCCTTAAGATAATCCTAATTCGATATCAGGTTTTTTTTTTATTTAAAGGACGTCTCTGCTTGAGCACAGGTGTATCCATCCACAAATCTGGTCATTTACTTTAAATATGGCCTCTGGGCCTCAAGCACTGAAATTATCAACCCCCCCCCCCCCCCCATCTAAAACAACACCTTGCTTGTTCACGCTCCCAGGGTTCAGGAGGAGCACCAGCTGCCTGTGTCATCGCTCATTGTTGTGCATAGATGGAACTCAATTACCCTTTGTTGTCCAGCACGTGTGAGCTTTAAAGCCACTCCGAGTGGAGAAAGAAATTAGGGACAAGATGTAGAACAGAAGACTGGAAAATTACTAATGCATCCAATTTGCCGGCAATTAAAACCCAGAAAGTGATTTCATAGTTGGGGGCTCAAAAGAGAAGCAGACTCCACGTAAAGACAGGAGACAGGTGATGCATACAGCATTGGGAAATAATAATACCATATGTAAAATGTTAATAAAACATTTACTTAATTACGACGGATATGCTACCCACTGCCCTCCTTAAAAGGGATGTCTGGCAAAATGTAAGTAAGTAGACTCCCAGAGCACTAGGCTCGCACCTACTGCTATACTGTACTTATAAATGTGCCCCCCAGACGACCATCTTGGGGAACACAGCTGCAGAAGGTGCGATGGGTGTGATTGTGTAATTATGTCGCTCCCTTGGGCATGTGATGTGTACATAGATGATAGATCCCTATAGATTTATCCCATGTGTATGCACCACACATAGGCAAAAATAACTCTTAGCCCTCCCCCACAGCTGTGGTCCCAGACGTGTATTTTCCTTAAAATTACCTTATGTTCGCCTAAAGATACAAATCCTTTTTCTGTTCTAGTTTTACTTGTCTATGTGATATATTTACAGGCTTAGGCCTCTTTTACACGAGCGATACGGATTGGCTCAGGATGCGTTCAGGGAAACTCGCACCATTTTGCAAGCAAGTTCAGTCAGTTTTGTCTGAGATTGCGTTCAGTTTTTTCCGCGTGAGTTCAATGCGTTTTGATACGTTTTTCACGCACTTGATAAAAAACTGAAGGTTTGAAAACATCTCCTAGAAACCATCAGTGAAAAACGGATTGCAGCCGCACCTGCTTCCAGATGCAATGCGTTTTTCACTGAAGCCCTATTCACTTCTATGGGGCTAGGGCTGCGTGAAAAACGCAGAATATAGAACATGCTATGATTCTTACGCAACGCAGAACTGATGCGTGAAAAAAACGCTCATGTACACAGACCCATTGAAATGAATGGGTCAGGATTCAGTGCGGGTGCTATGCATTCACGTCACGCATTGCACCCGAGTGCAAAACTCGCTCGTGTGAAAGGGGCCAGTCAGAACAACCATGTTTTATATAACTAAAGGGAGCATCTAGTTCTAAGGGCTCATGCACAAGAATGTGTGTCGGCTGGGCCTGTGTTGCGGACTGCAATGCACAGGCGCCAACCGTAGGAACGCCATATGCGGATACAGGACCCATTCACTTGAATGGGGTCCGCGATCCACATCCAACAGTCTGCACCACAAAAAAGTAGTGCATGCTCTACTTTTTTGCTGTGCGGAGGCCTGGACAGAAACCCCACAAAGCACTCCGTAGTTCTTTCACGTGGTTCCGTGCCTTCGTTACGCACCTACCGGATTCACTTTGCTTGAATAGGTCTACATCTGTGATGCACAAACGGCTGGTGCTCGTATACTGTGGACCCGCTGTTTGCGGGCCGCAATACAGACACGGCCGGGTATGAGCCCTTACAGTGTCGCACTAGTCATTGATAACTGGTGACCATGTAATAATACCGTGTCCTCCAGAGCGAGAGCTGCTCTTTCTAGGGGCTTCATACTTTGGCGTAGAGAGGTATAGTAAATGGGGACACCTGCCATGATGTTGAGATGATAGGGCATATAGACGTGTGTTGTCTTAATTTTTACAAGCCAAAAAAAAATAAAAATAAAAGAATTGGTTAGGCTATAATCATGTCTGTGTCCAGTTTTTGACCATTGTCTCATCCGTGACGGTGTCCGTGAAGGGTCGGTTTTTGGTCCATGTGTCTTTTTTGTGCCCGTATTCCACTTACACTGGAAAGAGGGATTTTCACAGCATCCCCTCCCAACGGTCAGTGAAAAGCACTGATAACACGAATGCCGTCCATGTTCTGTCAGTGGTTTTCACAGAACCATGGACTCCAATGGTTGTATTTGGTTTGCATTCTAGGAGAAAAGTAGCATGTGTCTCCTTTGTTATTGTACTGGAAATACAAAAATGTGTGAATAAACGTACTGGAGCCAATAGAAATGTATGCTGCCAGTGGTGAACATGGCCTGCACATGTCCGCGATTTACTGATATGTGAATAAGCCCTTACTTTTTAGGGTGGTGTTTTTGATGCTTTCCTTTTTGGCCAAAAGCAAAACTGGGTTGGAATGGAATAAGTAATATAAAGGAATGACTTCTGCAGTACTTCTTTTTCTGCCTGCTGTCTCCTCTTTTGGCTTTGGTTCAAAACTTTTTTTTGTTATGGCCTCTTATGCATGTCTGGTGTTTTTGTTGTTAAATGTCTATAGGAGAAAATTACCAGACAATGAGGGGATCAACATAAGACGATGCCAGAGCATGATGTGATTTAAACAAACAACAACACATTGACCCAAGAATGCACATCAAGGGTTAAAAAAAACAACACTGCTAAAAATTGCTTGTCCTGTGTTTAAAGACTTATGCACACGACTGTCGTTTTGGTCCACATCTGATCCGCATTTTTTTTTAAGATCGGATGTGCACCCATTCATATCAATGAGGCCACAAATGATGCGGACAGCATACAGTGTGGGCCGTATGTCCATTCCGTAGCCCCACAAAACAAACATAGGATATGTTGTTTTCTTGTCCATTTTGCGGACAAGAATAGGCAGTTTTAACAGAGGGCAGGAGGGACTGATCCGCGAAATGCGGAACGTACACAGCCAGTATCCATGTTTTGCGGATCCACAATTTGCCCTCAATGACCCCTCATACTGGATTTCTCATAGACTTCTATGCGACTTCTAGAGCTGGCCGTTTGTTTCTAAAATAGTTGGCAAAAACACCAGCAAGAAAGATTCACCTGAAACCGCAAAACACCACAAAAATGTAAAAAAAAAATCTCTCAAAACTGTGAACCCACCCTAAGGCCACTTGCACACATTGCGGAATACACGCGTTTTTTCCACTCGGATTCTTATTCGGGAAAAAAACGCAGCGTGGAACAGTACCAGCAAAGTGTATGAGAATACACAAATCTCATGTACACATTTCCAAATCCGCAGCATGCCAATCACATTTGCCGTTTTAGCTGCAAATTTCACCATTTTCAATGGAAGGATGAGATCTGCGGCAAAACCGCATCTAATCTGCAGCAAAACCTGGTTATGGGAATTGCAGATTTTCGTGCAGATATGGTGCAGAAACGCACAGAAATTTTTGTGGCTTTTATATGTGTTCACCTGCATTCGTGTATGGGGATTTTTAGGTAAAAAGCACAAGAAATGTTTTACTCAGGGATGCTGCATAGAACATAGCTCGTTTATATGCCCTGTCCGTACAGTCAGAATTCCTTTAGGAGAACGTGCGGATATGAATTAAACATGGTGCCGCATTGGACGTGTCTTCTCTAGAATCCTGGCACTTACCTCATTTTATTGCAAAATGTAAATTGTGACAACACTGACCCGAAAAAAGGTGGCAGAGATCGCCTGTGCTATCGAGTCCCAGCTGTATTTGTTAGGCGCTGGATTTTAGCCAAGTTGATGACAAGTAGCCCTCTTTGCTTGTTGTATGACAGCCTTGTCTTACGGACTGAACAGTATAGCATTTTTCTAGTGTAAGTAGCGGCAGATTTATAACATCTTTTCATTCATTCACAATTTATCTAAAATATTTTAGTCTGCTTCTCCCATTAGGAATTAATGAATCGCCAGCATGCTGGTAAAGCTGGCGGATTTAGCTCCATATGATGTATCTGGCAGGGGCATGCTATTCCCAAGGAATTGGTACCATTTGGCCAGAGTACAAGTGTCAGTGGAATGGGAACTGCTGTGCTCTCATTTGCATATTTGCATATTCATGAGCTATTATGCTAGTCGTTGAAGTTTTCCCACTGACAGATTTTTACAAATATTTTGACAGCCCTGTAAATAAAGCATAAAACCGTCTGCATGTAATGTGAGCCAGATTATTATAAGAGGGAATCAGGAAAATGAATGGCTCTTCTCGGAAGGCAGAAGGAAATCCAAGCTCGGAGCATGGTCAAAACTGCTCATCAGGCTGCAAAGACCTCGTCGTCTCATCCACATCACTATGTTCTGAAGAAAAATATCAATATGTAGTTGTTTCTCAGGAAGCCACGTGTTGGTGGAGAGTTAATGTGTATTTATTAACTGGACATGTACGAAAACTGGTAGCTGTGCAAATAAGATGAGATAAAATGGGACTGGAACACCACCTGGAAATATCCCACAGACCTAAAGGCATCAACTTCCATCATCTTCTTCAAGAACTGTCCCATAAAAAGTTCAAGAGTGAAGGTAAACATTAGACTAAAGTCAACTGAACCTCGACAATTTTGGTGAGACCAGTCAAGCATCCAATGCTGGTTGCTGTGTATCAAATGTTGCCTGATCCTCTTGTTCTCAAGCAAAATAAACTTGTGCTGGAGGAGTCTGGCAACTTCTCCCCCCCATCCCCATTGAGAATCAAGCCTACACTTGTATGAGGGTGTTGAAAGGAATAGTTGTTGACCAAAGAGCTTTCAGCCAACAGTTATTGAAGTATATACCTTGTACTGATCGCAGCCGTGCTTATGGAAATTGTGGTTGGAAGATAACTGTGGACCACTCAGGTTGTGTTTCACATAGATAGGGCAAAATATATCTGCTTCAATACATTTGATGTTAGAGAAAAGTTGTCTGAGCCCAATTCTGCGGGATTGGCCAACTATCTCTTAGGTGTGGAGGACTATCTCAGAGGTATGGGTAGATCCTGAGTAAAGAAATAGTGATGTAAGATTTCAACACGCTCGATCCTTTACCTACAAGAGATAAGCCACTGGCAGAGGTGACTGGCAATGGCGCACTCCTCACCCCATTGAAAACACATGCGTGCTGTGGTTGAGCTCACTGGGCATGTTTATGGAGGAGTCAGGAGGAAGAGTTGTCAGCTGAGTGTGCTGTTTCAGCTAGTCTTTGGCTTTTTGCCTCCATTTCTGTCCACACATAGTTAATCCTGGTCATCGAGGGTCCCATCCTCACTGGCAATATGACATGAGTGGATAGGTCCCCTTTTTTCCTAGAGTTGGGAATGTTCTCATGATCTGGTTCAGCAGCAAACAAAATATTCTATCTAAAACCCACAGTTGTCAGAAAAATATAAAGAGTTAATGTAACATGGTCAAGAGACCTCAAATGAAACTAGAGACCAGCCTTAGTTTTGCTTCTGGATTTGTTGTATGCTACTTGAGTGAAAAAATGACGGAAGGCAATCAATAGGGCATATGTCGATTCACACATTTTTGGTACTTACGTTGCAGAAAGGACGGTTCTCTTTGACTCTTTGACGTGGTCTCCAGATGTCTTTCTCTTGCCTATATTAAGACAAGTTGCCCATTTTCTCCTTATGTCAGCATAACATCAGTGCTACATGCCGTACTCTCACAGACTATACCGCCTTGGATCTACTATCAAATATGTGTATACAGTATATCTGTAAATAGTTGAATTATCAAACTTCTAGTATATAATTTGGGTTTGGATAAGGATGAGGTAACTTTAGATATTTTTGGTAATTTGTTTTGGTCGAGGTGTGGGTGCAGTTAGATACAGTAAGGTACGGTATATTAAGTGCAGTCCAATCATTACAAATCAACTCTCCATTGCAATACACCCTTAATGTCTTATTAAAGATATCGCCCCATTCTGAATTCAGCTGATTGCTCCAGGTTTTGCTCCTGGCCAGACAGGCATCTCCAGCTGCCACTGCAGGGGAAATGGAGTATTACATGGCAGCCATTCAGATTAATTACTTAATATGCACTTATATAGCATTGCTATATTCCTCAGTGCTTTACAGATATTAGCTTCAAGCTGTCGCCGATGGGGCTCACAATCGTAGTTCCCTATCGGTATGTCTTTGGAGTGTGGGAGGAAACCGGAGTACCCGGAGGAAACCCACACAAACACGGGGAGAACATACAAACTCTATGCAGATGTTGTCCTTGGTCGGATTCTAACCTAGAACCCCAGGGCTCCAAGACACCAGTGCTAACCACTGAGCCACAATATAAAATAGCTTGAATCTGCCAGAACGGGGGCCCCTTGTACAGTTTTTCATTCTGGCTAATAGATGTTCTGAAAGGAGGACCCCACCCACCGCTATCAAGGGCTTGACTTCCTAAGGGTATATGCCCATGGTGTATATTAAGCATAATACAGAACCAGAGAAGTGAACGTGATTTTCTAAATCTCAGGTACACGGTGCGGATATTGACCTGCATTGTGGATTTTAAAATCGGCAGCATGTCAATTGTTTGTACGGCTTTTCAGTGCCGATTTCACCCTTTGCAAGATCTGGGGCAAATCCACTTCGAAATCTGCAACACAATATGCAGGTATTCGGAAACGCAGCATGAAAATCTGCATAAAATATAATGTCGTGTGTGTATACCCTAAGACAGGGAGATGCCCATGTGGGGATCAGGAGCGACATGGGTGCTAGGGAGTGGGGTAAGTATATTCTGTATGAGGGGGCCCAGGCATTGGGGGTCATGTTTTATAGTTTGGATAACCCCTTTAAGTAGACAGACTTGTATGAGTGGTAGTCTTGGACTTGCAAGTTGAAACAATGGTAGGTCCCAGCCTGCAATTAGCAGTAAACTGCAAGAACTACCCGCGTCCACTGGCACAAATGTTTAATGGCACCCTTAAAATAAAAAATAAAATAAAAAAAAACATTGGTTACTTTCTGCACAAGGGCCTGTGTTCACATTTCAGTGTGAAATTGCTTCTCTCCTCCTAGTTATGATGGTACCATCTGGGGATTATATTGATCAGGAGTATATACTACACAAAGGGCTTTCTAATTAAAACTGCAAAGTCAATATAGAGACAGATGCAGCCAGGGCAATGTGCTGCATTATCAGGAGCAGCTTGTAATACGTAGAATTTATTATCACTTCCATCCACACATCTCTGTGAAGTTCCCGTCCTGCTGGTTCCGTCCCGGCGGTCAATACATTAATCTCTGTTACTGATCACTGTTCCATTAACAAAAGTTTCTGGAGTGATGCTCTGCCGCAGGACCAGGAATTAGGCCAAAGTTCTTTCCCTCTAGCTGTGTACAATGGAAAGTGCTCTGAGAGCATGGGAAGAAAGCGACGCGTTTCTTACTCCCAATCCAAATCTTTCAAGACAATTTTCTGCAGTTTGCTTCCGAATGAGTTCCGGTCTATGCCAGCAGGGAGATTGCGGCTGGAATAATGAGGAATTAAAGTGAAGCTCAGGTTTTCGGTTTACTGTCGATTGTCCTGCCCCAAATTCCGTACAGATTATAAATGATGTCTTTAGATTTCGCAGACCTCGCCTCTGTAGTTCGGTGATTTATGCTGTCATCTCTTTGAACCGGATAGACTGACGGCTTGGGGATTGCTGCATTAATTACATGGAGACCACTGAAGCGTGAAGGAGAATTATCATTAAAACATAGTTTTGCACTTTATGGTTATTTTAAAATGCAATCTTCTGAGGCTTCTCTTTTCGGTCATGTTCTCACTTTGTAAGAGTGAATGTTTTCCATCCCGTTTTACGCATCTCGTTCTGTTGACCCTAAGCTTTGTGGTCCAGTGCTTCCATTTTGATTCTTTCCTCTTCATTATCATGGTACCATCTGGGGATTAAATGGATCGGGAATCGCTTCCAGGGAAGGTGTCCCTATCCATTTTTATGGTGTTCACAGGAAAAAGAATGAGTAGAAAGTCTTACTGGGTTTAGTGGTGGAGTGGATGGCCGATTTTTAGAAAATGTTGCCCTCATATAGTCGGGAAGGGCACTATCTAAGGCCTCCTGGGGAAATGTATCATTGTGCTATGTATGAAAGTTGCAAATTTGCTGCAAGTCCAATTTTGCACCAAAATATGCAACTTTCTCCCCTTTTACCAAAAGTGGGAAGGAAGAGGTAGGTCACCGGCAGGATCTCTGCCTGACACAGTATGTGTGCTATATTACACCTGAATCTGAAATCTATGCTGAGATAGATTTACCGTAATTTTTTGGTATACGTACCTCCTGAGGATGCACCATAATTCAATCATTTTGGCACATCATACACCATCAAGATTTCTTGTTAATGCCATTCTTAAGAAATCCCCCCCTACCCCGTCACATATACGCTGCAGCCCTGAGTGTATTCACTGGTATGTTCTTACTCTATAGAAAAGACTGTCCAGTGGTTCAGTGGTTAGCGCTGTTGCCTGAGGTTCGGGGTTCACATCCAGCCACAAGCAACATCTTCATGAAGTTTGTGTGTGTTTCCCCTGGGGCCTCCCCAAAACCACACAGATGGTTTAATACCGAATTCTGATTTTGAGCCCCAGTGGGGTAGGAACTGATGTGATTGACGACAATCCCGGATACAGCGCGGCGGAATATACAAGTGCTATATAAGGCTAGCTTCACAGCTATGTTCAGTAAATCCAGTCATCTGTTATGGTAGTAGAGCAGACTTTTGGAATTACTATATCCGGCATAGCTAGACACCGCAAGGGCTTTCCGGATCTCCATTTACTATAATGGGATCCATCGGGTGTCTGGCACAAATACCGCTGCATTTAGCCTTTTTTTTTCTGGTAGAAAGCCAGCATTTCCATTATAGTAAATGGGTATCTGGTGGGCCACGGCAGTGTTTGGCTATGCCGATTACGGTGATTCCAGTAGTCTGCTCCTCTGCCAGAACACGCTACCAGATTTACCGAACGCAGATGGGAACGTAGCCTTAAAAGGGTTTTCTGAGACTTTGCTACTGATGACCTATCCTTTGAAAAGGTTTTCAGGACCCCGGCTGTTCAGCTGTTTTAGAAGGCATCGGCACTCGCAGTAGCACAGTGTTCTTCTCTGAGCTTACCAAGCACAGCGCCATACATTGTATAGTGGCTGTGATTGGTATTGCAGCTCAGCCCCATTCCCTTCAATAGGACTGAGCAGCGCCTAAGTCACGTGACCGATAAACGCGACCTCACATGGCCTGTGAGAAGGTTGCGGCATGACTGCAACCACTGGTACCTTTTCAAACAGCGGTTCGCGGGGGTCCAGCTAATTGTATGGTTGGATTTCTACATCACAATTTTTTCTCTGGCCTCCGCAGTCACATGTCGTTCAGTCATGACCATTGGGGCCAGTGATCGGCTGTAGTGGTCACATGAATCATGACCGCAGTGTCAGCATGGGAGCAGTGAGACGATTAAAAGGTGTGTTTTTGTTTTCTTCATTTCATTCATCAACGAGCTCTCTTGCACTATTTAAAAATTCTTGGACAACCCCTTTAAGGAAAAGCCATCAATAGATATTTCTGAATTCCACTATGGGCTAATACAAAAAGCTGAAAAAGATTGCTTGTTTCATCTACGGCACATCTTTATGTCTACGCCTGAGAAAACGCTCAAATGACCCATCAAAAAATTGCAATAGTAAAGGAAGGAGACAGACGGATTTGGTATTTCTTGCTATTTAATGCGCCTAACATGTTTGGTTCTCTTAGTTCTCTTTTTATGGGTTTCCTCTTTAAGATATTTCATAACAATTTGCTAACAAGACTTTAATCAGGAATTAGATGGCCTACTTACTGATTGTTTTCCGTGTGTGATTTTCATTGCCAAGCTGAGAAGATCCAGGAGATGAGGCGCACGCAGAGAGGACCCCCTGATAATTCAGCTGTTTTTACAAAGGGACCTTAATCCGGAACTATTTTCACAGTATTCTTCCCATTGCGTAGATTTGGTTATTGACTGCTCCAATCTTAACCTTTAAATGTGTTTATAATTAATGTACAGAGCTCGGTTCCTCTGTTCTCGCTAATGATTTGTCTAATTGATCGCTGGCACTTTCAAGTATAAAACAGCGTTTGGATTAATTCCATATCCTTGAGTCAGTCAGATGCTAGGTAAGTGGAAAGTATTTGTAAATCTCTTGTGTTCCTAAGGAGAAAGTTCACATCTTGGTCAGATATCCCCCCTTCTACTCCACCTTTCTTCTCCTCCAGTTTCTATCCAAAACAAGGGCCTCATGTATAACACGCCGTGCAGACATGATGTGGAGCGGTAAACACGTTTGTCACATGTCTCCCCTGAGGAAGCTGACGTGAAATACGTGTCGGGGTGTTTTCTTTTTGGAGGTGCCGATCCGGGTCTGTATTTCACTTGACACTGTATTAAAACCCTTCGGAGTGACTTGGTTAGACGTAATACATACAGCTGATGGTGAATATTCTGGTGTTGGAATGTCAGATTCTTGTAGGTAGGAAGAATAGCGATTGCGGTTTAGCTCAGTGAAGGGAAGGGCTCCTTCTGCTGTGGATGAAGGCTTTGTGCTTTCGTCCCTTTCATCTCATTGATGTTTCCTTTTCTGTCTTCTATTTTTAGGCAGGGAGATTGCGGTGCATTGCAGCACTGCTGCTGAAGCCATTTATGCTCAGTCTGTTCATGTGAAGAATGGTTTTGAGCGGTGCTTCAGATGCTCTGCTGTAAACGGGGGACGTGAAATCATTATCTTGCCATATCTTACTCAAAATAAGATGGATGTCTCACTTATGTGAAAACTTTTATTAAAATGTATTTCACTTATATAAGCATTAAATTGTAATTGTAAATGAGAGCAGAATTTTCTAAAAGAGGGATAGTGTTACAAGTGGCTAGTGGCTCTGGTATGGTAAGTGTTCACTTTAAACCCTTAAAGGGCTTTTACAAGATATTTTTACTGAGGACCTATCCTCTGGATAGGTCATTAGTATCTCCTCGGTGGGGGTCCGTCACCCGGGACTCCCACCGATCAGCCGTTTGAGAAGGCATCAACACTAGCAGTGGCCTTCTCTCAGCTCTCCCTAGGCCATGTAATGTTACATTCATTGGTCAAGTGGCCTGGGCGCAGCCCGAGACCCATTGAAGTAAATGATTCTGGGCTGTAATACCAAGTACAGCCGCTATCCAATGTACGGCACTGTGCTCGGTGAGCAGAGAGAAGGCCGTGGTGCCACTTTAAGTGCCAGTGCCTTCTCAAAAGGCTGAACATCAAGGTTCTGGGTGTCGGACCCCCACCGATCAGATACTGATGACCTATCCAGGAGATAGTTCATCTGTAAAAATATCTTGGAAAACCTTTTTAAGGATGTAGCCTAGTTTGGTCCTTAAAGGGATATTCCTGTTGTTACAAGTTATCCCTTATCTGGGAATAACTATTAGATTGTTGGGAGTACTACTGCTGGGACCCCAACCGATCATGTGAATGGCATCCTTGGAGCTCATTGAAATGAACAGATCGTCAGGTCGAGTATAGGTATGGGGTCCCCATTTTCATGATTGGTTGGGATCTCAGCAGAAGGACTCCGATTGATCTAATAGTTATCCCCTTGTAGCAACCGGATTACCCTTTCAAGGGCAGCAGTTTTTGTTTGTTTGCATTTTAAAAGCCATAACTTCTTTTCTGCCGATATAGCCATATGAGGTTTTGTTTTATGCAGTACAAGTTGTACTTTTAAGTGCACCATTTTGGGTACCTCAGATGTATAAGTTTTCGTTTTCTGCTGATGGAGTTATGTGAGGGCTCATTTTTTTGCAGGGCGAGCTATAGTTTTTATTTATTCCGTTTTTTGTGTATGCAGCCTTTTGCTAAATTTTTATTCAGGGTTTATTGGAGATAAGGTGACCAATTCTGGCTTTGGGGATTTGTAACATCATATTTGAATGTTTCAGCCATTTGTGGATATGGTGATACCAATTATGTTGATATCTTTTTATATATATATTTTTTACATTTAAAAAAAAAATATTGTTAATGTTATTTCTTTTATAATGTTTTTTTAGTCCACTCAAGGGACTTTTGTCTCTTGTACTGTACACTGTAATATTTCCATAACAACTACTTTGCACACCGCAATTGCATTTGTGCAATGATGATGCGAGGAGAACGGAAGCTCCCTCCCTCTGTCTAACTGCTCAGGTGCCATGGTTGCTATTGACTGCGGCATCTGAGGGGTTAAACTGCTGGGATCAGAGGTAACCCCGGCAGTGAGAGCAGGGTGTCACTGTCTATAACACTGCTAGCACTGGCAAGTGATGGCATGAACACAATGTTAACTTGCTACTTACATCGATGTAATATTAAAGCGCTGAGCAGGAAGGAGTTATTGGGGAAACTGCAACTAACAGCATGCACTTCTTCAGCTGTTGACGGAACTGCCTTAGAAGTGGATGGAGCTTGCTGGGAGTTGTAGTTTCACAACAGCTGAAGGGCTGGGAGGTTGTTGACCCCTGTTCTAAACAAATTGTCATTTAAATGAATTGGTTTTTTCTTCGAAGTAATGTCAGAGTAGATTTACAGTAAATTGAATTCCAGTGTCGCCTAAGGAGTTCATTTACTCTGTAGAGTTTATTCTGGAAACTGGTGGTGGTCACGTACTCTACAGTCGTGGCCAAAAGTTTTGAGAATTACATAGATATTGGAAATTGGAAAAGTTGCTGCTTAAGTTTTTATAATAGCAATTTGCATATACTCCAGAATGTTATGAAGAGTGATCAGATGAATTGCATAGTCCTTCTTTGCCATGAAAATTAACTTAATCCCAAAAAAACCTTTCCACTGCATTTCATTGCTGTCATTAAAGGACCTGCTGAGATCATTTCAGTGATCGTCTTGGTAACTCAGGTGAGAATGTTGACGAGCACAAGGCTGGAGATCATTATGTCAGGCTGATTGGGTTAAAATGGCAGACTTGACATGTTAAAAGGAGGGTGATGCTTGAAATCATTGTTCTTCCATTGTTAACCATGGTGACCTGCAAAGAAACGCGTGCAGCCATCATTGCGTTGCATAAAAATGGCTTCACAGGCAAGGATATTGTGGCTACTAAGATTGCACCTCAATCAACAATTTATTGGATCATCAAGAACTTCAAGGAAAGAGGTTCAATTCTTGTTAAGAAGGCTTCAGGGCGTCCAAAAAAGTCCAGCAAGTGCCAGGATCGTCTCCTAAAGAGGATCCAGCTGCAGGATCGGAGTGCCACCAGTGCAGAGCTTGCTCAGGAATGGCAGCAGGCAGGTGTGAGCGCATCTGCACGCACAGTGAGGCGAAGACTTTTGGAAGATGGCCTGGTGTCAAAAAGGACAGCAAAGAAGCCACTTCTCTCAAAAAAAAAACATCAGGGACAGATTGATCTTCTGCAGAAAGTATGGTGAATGGACTGCTGAAAAATGGGGAAAAGTCATATTCTCTGATGAAGCCTCTTTCCGATTGTTTGGGGCATCTGGAAAAAGGCTTGGCCGGAGAAAAAAAGGTGAGCGCTACCATCAGTCCTGTGTCATGCCAACAGTAAAGCATGCTGAGACCATTCATGTGTGGGGTTGCTTCTCATCCAAGGGAGTGGGCTCACTCACAATTTTGCCCAAAAACACAGCCATGGATAAAGAATGGTACCAAAACACCCTCCAACAGCAACTTCTTCCAACAATCCAACAACAGTTTGGTGAAGAACAATGCATTTTCCAGCACAATGGAGCACCGTGCCATAAGGCAAAGGTGATAACTAAGTGGCTCGGGGACCAAAACGTTGACATTTTAGGTCCATGGCCTGGAAACTCCCCAGATCTTAATCCCATTGAGAACTCGTGGTCAATCCTCAAGAGGCGGGTGGACAAACAAAAACCCACTAATTCTGACAAACTCCAAGAAGTGATTATGAAAGTAAGGGTTGCTATCAGTCAGAAATTGGCCCAGAAGTTGATTGAGAGCATGCCCAGTCGAATTGCAGAGGTCCCGAAAAAGAAGGGCCAACACTGCAAATACTGACTCTTTGCATAAATGTCATGTAATTGTCGATAAAAGCCTTTGAAACGTATGAAGTGCGTGTAATTATATTTCACTACATCACAGAAACAACTGAAACAAAGATCTAAAACCAGTTTAGCAGCAAACTTTGTGGAAACTAATATTTGTGTCATTCTCAAAACTTTTGGCCATGACTGTAGAGATACTGTATGTTTGACATAAAAAAATAGTTTTTTTAAAAAATTTTAACTGGATCTTTCCTTTAAATTATTATATCTCAGTGAAAAGAAAATTCTACAAGGATTATGGATATTTCCCCACTACCTTCCTTGGTGTGTTGTAGTCTGTAGAACTTGAGACACAAAGTACCCATGCCATGGTGCAGCATGTTGAGGTTTAGGGCATGTACATGAATATAAAGGAGCATTTACACGCACCAACTAAGCAGGCAGTTATTGGAAAGGAACGTTCCTTCCCAATAATTGCCTGCTCGTCAGTGGAGGTAAAGAGCGCCATTTACATGCAGCAATCACCTCCGCTGTATGGGGACGAGCAATGGCTACTGCTGTCTCTTGTCCTCATGCATCGTTTCGCTGGTTACACAGCCCGATCTGCTGCACAGAAATAATGATTGGGGTGTCTGCATAAACGATGATTGCACCCGGAGAACAAGCTTTTTACCCCATGTAAATCTGCCTTTAGTTGCACTTACCGTACATGCAGTGGCTTAACTAGAAATGACTGGGCCCCACAGCAAATTTTTTTATGCCCCCCCTCCTCCTGGGTGGGCCCCTTCTAAGTTCGAGGCCCAAAGCAGCCGCTTCCCCTGATTCCCCTATAGCTACGCCCCAGCATACGTGTATTTGAGGACAATCGCGCTTATCAGGATTGTGTAGACAGTCCTTGTCTTCTCAGTGGAGAACCTCCTCAGATATCCAGGAGACTCCTACTTTTTGCATAATAAAAATAATTACTTTATTTGTTTTGTAAAAATGACAGTAAATGTTTTGCATAAAATAATTGATACTGGACGATTCTGCCTGATATTCCCATGAACCGGTCTGAGTTTATCTGTAACTGGTATGTTTACTGCTCGATACCATTATTATAGCGGTATAATGACTTAAGCAGGTTAATTGCCGTACTTCTTGGCTTGTAGCCATTTCGTTTAGCTAATGACGCTCTAATCACTTCATCTGCATGCAACTGAAGACTTTCCAGTCAGGCTAAGAAAAGTACGCAATACAATAATTGCGCCTCTAAGTTCGAGGCCCAAAGCAGCCGCTTCCCCTGATTCCCCTATAGCTACGCCCCAGCATACGTGTATTTGAGGACAATCGCGCTTATCAGGATTGTGTAGACAGTCCTTGTCTTCTCAGTGGAGAACCTCCTCAGATATCCAGGAGACTCCTACTTTTTGCATAATAAAAATAATTACTTTATTTGTTTTGTAAAAATGACAGTAAATGTTTTGCATAAAATAATTGATACTGGACGATTCTGCCTGATATTCCCATGAACCGGTCTGAGTTTATCTGTAACTGGTATGTTTACTGCTCGATACCATTATTATAGCGGTATAATGACTTAAGCAGGTTAATTGCCGTACTTCTTGGCTTGTAGCCATTTCGTTTAGCTAATGACGCTCTAATCACTTCATCTGCATGCAACTGAAGACTTTCCAGTCAGGCTAAGAAAAGTACGCAATACAATAATTGCGCCTCTAATTTTATGAAAAATAGTAATTAAAAAAAAGTGGTATAAACTGTCAAACACTGATTATTCAGGTTTCTAAATTATAGGTCAATAAACCTGATAATTAAAAAAAAATGCTGTTGTTTATGAATGGTATATTGATATATGGGACGGCCGTGCCCGTTCTGCGGACTGCAAACTGCGGATCTGCAAACACGAGCACTGACTATGTGCACTCGCAGTGTGGACCCATTGACTTTTGACTTTTGCGATGCAGAGACACGGACCCGGAAGCACACAGAAGTCTTTCCATGTTCTTCCGGGTCTTTGCCTCTGCGCCGCAAAAGATAAGGCCGTCCTATCTCCGACCACATCTTGCGGATGGCAGACACATTGAAGTCAATGAGTCCGCACTTTGTTGTAGGGTGCACGTGGCCGGTGCACGTGTTTTGCACACCTGTCACTCGTTCGTGTGAATGCGCCCTTAAACTGTACAGTTTCAGGGATAGCTCAATGCATCAAGTATTCTCGCAGGTGTCCAGTATGTCACCACCATAAAAACAAACACGATTCTGGGCCCATGCACAAAAAGATACCATAATATGGTGCCCATTGACTTCTATGTGGTTCCATTATACCTCCCGCCTAGCTGCCGCATCCATGTAGAGGATGGAGAGGTGACCCTTCATGTACACTGCGCTCTCCATTCACTTCAATAGGAGTTATGGAATCGGCCAAGCAAGTGCGCTCAGCTCCAGAACTTCTTAGAAGTAAATGTCTATAGGTCCTATAGAAGTGAGTGGAGAGAGCCATGCACACGTGCTGCCCCTTCTTCATTCATTCATGCCTGGTTACGGAATATCCCTTCATACGGTCGTGTGAATGAGCCCTTAAACAGGTCCGTACCCATTCCACAATGTTTCGGATTGGGTGCGGGCCCATTCATGTCAATGGGGTCGCAAAAAATGCAGACAGCACACCGTATTCCGTTCCGTGGTGCTGCAAGAAAAATAGAGCATGTCCTATTCTTGTCTGCAGGCATTTCTGTCACAGTGCCGGCCATGTGCGGTCTGCAAATTGTGGAACGCACACAAGCCGGTTTTGCGGATCCGCAGAAACACTATGGTTGGAGTGTTAGAGGTAATACTGAGCCACCCTATTTTAGATGAGATGTATGGTGACATGAACCCACACTAGCAGGCGGCCCCCATTTTGACTTTTGCTGACTTTTTCCAGGCAGTGGGGTATTAGGACATCTACCTGCAGATTGTCCTAGTGGACTGTATACTAGCTGTGTATGCTAGTGCTGAGGAAACAACTGGACTCTGAGTGACCTCCATCACTATAGCTCTCGTAGTCTCCAGAGTTGTCAGTGCTTTCATCTGGGCGACTGCTGGGGCAGAACAATTCCAGGTTCCACCCGTGGTGAGCTCATTTCTAATTAGTTCCAGATCTTCCAGTGCTTTTGTTAGAAACATACAATCTGCTGGCAACAACGTCCTTTTAGGTTCTTTCATTTTTTGTAAATCTGCGTAGTCATGCCTTAGCAGTTCAGAGTACCATGTACGTCAATTACCCTTTACACTATCATTCGGGAATGTGTCCAGGGAACTCGCTTGTTTAAATCTTTTGAGAACTTAGGGTTTAAAGGGGTTATCCAATAACTAGTGTAAAAAAAGGAAAACCGGACACCGTATAGTACACGACAATCTCTTTCTAACAAAACTACAACCAGCCCTGCACCTCACATGGATCCAGAGATCTCTCCATTCTTTGCTCTGCTAGATTTATATCATGTTGACAGCTTAGGGGCATGTCTTTTAGGCTACATGCACACGACCATTGGTGTTTTGCGAGATCCGCAAAACACGGAAGCTGCTCCACGTTCTGTTCCGAAATTTACGGAAAGCGGCCCATTATAGAAATGCCTATTCTTGTCCGCAAAACGGACAAGAATAGGACATGCTCTATTTTTCTTGCGGGGCACGGAACGGAGCAACGGATGCGGACAGCACACTGAGTGCTGTCCGCACCTTTTGCAGCCCCATTGAAGTGAATTGGTCTGTGCCCGAGCCGCAAAATATGCGGCTCGGACGCGGACCACAACAACGGCCGTGTGTATGAGGCCTTACGCTGCAGCTCAGGCTGGCATGTCCCTTCTGATGCAGCTATCTCCCTATCACAGCTCAGGATTCAGTTGAAGGATGAAATCTCAGTGAGCAGGTCAAAGAAATAAGGGGACAAAAACAAACAGCAGGTGGCGCTATACTGATATATTTTATTGTATAACTCAGTGGCTATGCTAAATTTTTCAGATCCTGGTGCTGGTTTGAAAACTGTAGAATATTTTTCATTGGACAACCCCTTTAAAAGCAGAGTTTTCATCCCATACACTGAGCCAAGTAATGTATGTCTGCATGTTTACATAAGTTAGTATATAGACCAGGTTTTGCGGGGATATATCCTTATAGTACTTAAAGCGAACCTGTCACCTGGAATTCACATTATAAACCAATAAAAGTACCTTATAGCTGATGACCAGTGTGTTGTCCTCATGTTTTTTTCCGCTTTTCTGCACCTATAATTCATGAAAAAAACGTCTTTTAAACTGCTCTTTTTCTACAGACAAAGTCATGATAGAAGTCAAGGAGGCAGACACTCCTTGACTCCAGGATGTGCCTCCCCTGCCCTAACCCCGCCTATCAGCAGTTTAATTGACACTCGGCTCCCTGGCCGGGACCGCGCTTGTACAGGCGGCGCATGTGCCGTCGCCCTCCTTTGCAGCGCGGAGTCAAGCGCGATCCTTTCGCTTATGGACGCATGAATCCTGAGGATCCGGGCGCGCGCGCGTGAGCGACAGAAGACTGGCCGGCGTCAGGGGACGGCGCATGCACGAATAAGCGAAAGGATCTCGCTGCAAAGGAGGGCGACGGCGCATGCGCCGCCTGTACAAGCGCGGTCCCGGCCAGGGAGCCGAGTGTCAATTAAACTGCTGAGAGGCGGGGATAGGGCGGGGGAGGCACATCCTGGAGTCAAGGAGTGTCTGCCTCCTTGACTTCTATCATGACTTTGTCTGTAGAAAAAGAGCAGTTTAAAAGACGTTTTTTTCATGAATTATAGGTGCAGAAAAGTGGAAAAAAACATGAGGACAACACACTGGTCATCAGCTATAAGGTACTTTTATTGGTTTATAATGTGAATTCCAGGTGACAGGTTCGCTTTAAATTCTATTACTTACCTAGCATTCCCCGATCCAGCATTGAGACCCAGCGATCATTGTATGAATTTTCACAGCTGCCCCGACTTGTCTATGTGATTGACAATGCTGGATAGGCACAAAGGCAGATACAATATTCTTACCATCAGGCTGCATCTACTGTTACTAAGTAGCAGAAGCTAGTATTCTTAGGCCTCCATGACGGCCAGGGATCCTTCAGAAACACTGTAAGGGCTACGTATACGAACCATTCATTTCAATGGGTCCACAAAAAAAAAACCAACAATGTACACCGTATGCATTCCATTTCCGTTTTTCCGTTCTGCAACATTTTGAGTCAGGTCCTATTATTGTCCGCAAATCACATTCAATGGCTCCATTGAAGTCAATGGGTCCGTATAAAAAACGGAATGCATACGGAACACATGTCCGTATGTCATCCGTTTTTGCGGATCCGTGCTGTAGAAATGCTATGCCCAGCCCATTTTGCACATGTGTTTGGTGTTTGCAATTATTACAAAGTTCCTGTTTTTACGGAGAAACGGAAACACAACGGATCCAAAAAACGGAACACCGGATCCATGAAAAACGGACTGCGAAACCATACGGTGGTGTGAACAAGCCCTTAATCAAATCCTGTGGAGAATACAGGGTTAATCCCCGGCTGATCTATTCCATTTTCTGCTGGTGATTGGCTGAGAGGGCAGGACAGGGGGTGGAGCTTAAGACTCCTTTTGTCCCAATTGTAGACAGGACAGAGGTGGGAGGATCCCGCTGCAGCCAGTTGTCTTACAGACAGTGGGCAGGCAGTGAGGGGACATGGCTGATCTCTTGGGATACAGAGAAAGTTTCTTTATATGTTTCTCTGTTTTAATTGTAAGCTGATGTCAAATTGGCAAAACAATTATCAAAGAAAATGGGGAGATGAAGGGACAAAGAACTAGAATTAATTTAATTTAAAAAAAAAATGTATTTCAGTATTTTTGTATTTAATGCTCCTTTAAAAAATTTTTCGGTCTTATTCACATAGTCCATATTATCTCCAAAAACAGGAATAGATGTTGTCGCTGGAAGGCAGGGTGCATTTTCCCTAGATGGCGCTAGATGTGCTTCTTGTACATGGGGCTGTAACACAGCGGCCTAAGGTGTGCCCTCCAGGTCCCTCATCCAGTGTTCCTGAAGAAGAACATTAAGACAAAAGGATTCTAGATGCTGTATTTTCCATTTCAGAAAATCACTGGCGTGTCCTTAATATGGCTTCATTTCCTTGTACTAAAAGCAGATTACTGTGCCTAGTACATTGAGCGGTGCAGCCTCACATTTCCCTGGTTCATTTAAGTTTCAGGCTCCTTGTTTGCTTATTGGAAAATGATTCATTAGGGCGCTCGGCCTGGGAAAGAGTTTATTACACAGCCGTCAAGTCAGATAGTGTGCAGACAGCCGGGGTCTTGTGCAGCCTCGAGTAGATGATTTCACTTGCAGTTTTTGAGAGGCGACGCTGAAGAAACCTAATAAAGGGACCTTTGGATGAAATCTTGGCTAAAGGAAAAAAGCCAAACCAGTCATTTTGAGGTTATCTGTTTTTTCCTTCCTCGGAAAATGTGCATAATATTCAGCGTAACACAGATTCCTGTAAACCATGAAGAGGTAACATGAGACCAGGTTCCAACTGAAGTTTTGGTCCCAGAAGTCCGGGGATTTCTACAAGTTATGGAATCTACTGCATCTTTGTGAGTCCTGGACTGATCTCGCCTTGTATCTTCAGTTGTACCTTACTAAGTGGATTTTGCAGGAGATCTTGGGCGGTCATGAAGGGGGATGGAGGACCCATGTGGAACCTAATGTGGAAATATTGCCTGTCTGTCAGAACAATAAGGTAGGGTCCTATTTTATGAATAATTCTTTTTCATAGCGACCGTCAATAGCATTTGGTGGGGGCATTATGGGGTAAGTGCTGTCCTGCAGATGGGTCGCTTAAGCCTGGAGCTATTTTACTTGATTCATCGAAGTGAACCTATTGACTGAAGGCATCAGAGGAGCTTCTGTAAATCTGGATTATGTATGTCAGAAGACAACTTAATTGAGATTACAGGGTGCGACCATTGAAGACTGGAGCAGTAGTAACATTCTTAATGTATGTCGGTATGAATGGTCTCTAGATTGACAAATTAGATTGTGACCCCAATAGAAATAGGGACCATCCTATACAGTACAAAATGTACCAGCACCAGGCTCTTTCATATATACGGCCACAATACCTGGATCTCCTGCTGTAGACCTGTCCTGGACTTAAATTATCATAGGATCCTATAGTGATCTAATTCCACTAAGCAGAACAGTGGGAGGTCAGAGTATTTGGGCTTTGATATATAATGTTTCTATAGGGACATATAGTGTCCATATCACAGGCAAAATACTCTGAGCTCCCACCATAATCAGAAAATTTCAGAAGTAATATGTTCAATCTTTAAAAAGAAAAAAAAAACACGTAAAAATGTCCATGTATGGGAAATGTCCCCTACACGAGAATGCATACAGCTATTTGCTCACATATGTGTATATTGCACAATGACCACAAGGTTTTTGACGGTGTAGCCTAGCAAATGTCTAAGATTGCTTTTTTGCCTACGGAGCAAGTGAGCACATACACATCGTTGTAATGCATACATCCCAGTACTCTGATGAGTGTTGTGCTCCGTGCCACGCTCTCTCTGGTCTTTTCTGGTGGAAGGAGAATAAACAGGTATGTGAGCAGCCGATGAAGTCATAGTGGTGACAGCGAGTCGTCTGGACATGCTGACAGCTCCTCATTGTATCCCAGACGCTTACTATGTAAGGAAATGTATACATTGCTGGCATAGTATAACCTCCTACCACTTGTCAGGGTGATAGGTAGTCTCGCTGGTGTTTAGGTAAATCACTTCCACCCCATGGACGTGGGTTTTGTATGACGGGTGGTCAAAACCCATAATAGAAATGACATAATGCCTGGTACAGAGCTTATGATCAACACCATGAAGTCAACAGAATACAATAGAGGAACTGAAGCCAAGAGAAATAAATGATCTGTTAGTGGGAAGATAATTTAGTGGTGTAGACAGGTCTATATTAATGCGTCTGCGGTGGTTTGATGACTGAAATGTGTCAGTTCAGCAATTATTCCGTGATAATAATTAGTGGAGAAACATTTTAGACGTCAACGTAGCAGATTCCCAATAGAAAAAATGTATTCTGCAATAAACTGGTGCTGAGTGGCTGGGCAACTGGGACGCCTCTAAGGGTTCAAAAGTTGGGGTGACCCATTGGCTCTCCTACTGTCTATATAGTGTAAGGAACAAATTATTGGATCCTTATCGTAATTGTCAATTTTTTAAACCATTTTAATATATCCATGTCTGTGTTGATTTCTTAAGTTTTCCATTTTTTTTCCAAATAGTGCCATATTACAACATTGTACTTCTTTCTAATACACCCCCATTTTCCATTCTGTACTATTGAAGTGATCTCACCAGTCCAGACATAACCCATCTCTACTTCCGTTTTCATGGTAGATCGCAGTGCAATACATAAAGAATCCAAGGTCCCTGTCGGCCGCTTTCCACCGCAAATGTACATGTTGTCAGCGTGGACTGGCTCTAGCGGTGTATCTCAACAATGCATGCGCAGTCTGAGCCCCACATGTGGGGAGAGCAGGCCCAAAGCACTGGAGTCCAGGGCTCACTGCTGGCGCTCACATACCGGACATGGAAGAATAAAAAAAGAGGCATGTGGTGGGTGAAAAAAACTACGAAGATTTGTCAGTATTTACCTTTAATAAATCAGTGTAGATAAAATTATGACTGCCTGCAGCCATCACTAGGGGGAGCTCGGGAGCTTATTGTACACTTTTCAAGGGATTTCCTAGACTTTAAAGGGGTTCTCTGCTCCTTTACTATAAATGGCTTATCCTCAGGATAGGTCATAAATACTGGCGGAGGTCTGATATCCGGCACCCCCATTGTCATCTTTTACGAGTAGCTCCTGTGCCAGAACTACACAGCTCCATCCATTATGTAGTGGATGGAGCTGTTTATTGCAGCAGTTCTTCCCTTTACTTCAGTGGGAGCAGTACTGCAGTAACCAGCTCCGCCCTCTGCACAATGGATGGAGCTGTATAGTTCTGGTGCCCACTTCCGGCACTGACAACCAATCGGTGGGGTGTCAGATACCTGCTGATTAGATATTAATGGCCTATATTTAGGATAGGCTTTCACTAGAAAAGGTGTCGACAACTCCTTTTAATATTGATGACTTATGCCATATCAGATCAGCGGGGGACGGTCTCCAGACAACCCCGCCTATCAGATTATTGCAAAAGTCACACCCCAGTGGAACCAGACACTGCACCTTTAACACATAGAGCTCGATGAGAACAAAGTATGTAATAAACTTCCTCTAATGGTGGCAGAATTTTATCGTTCAGCTCTGTCTATGCAGGGGATTTGGAGCATCACATCAGAGAAACAGACCTATATTCAGTATAAAGAATAAAATATAAAATTAATAAATGAACCAGGTCCGGATATTGGACCTAAGGAGGACATGGCGTTATAAGGCAGAGACTCATATCTACATTTTTAACAGTAAGCCCTTGCTCCGTGGCTTTTTTGAAGTTGAAGATGTGACCTCCTTACACACACTTTGTATGTATTCCATACATAATCACCTGCAGTACAATGGGCTCCTATCTGGCTCTCAGTTCTTCTTGTATCGCATTGCTGGGATCCATCAAATGCCAGATTATCTGCGTCACATGGTATATAGGAGTCTGCCGCACGTACGTGATTCTGTATTTACATCTGACGGCTCCACTTTGTGTTTCGTGTTGATATTTTCCCTTTATCCTCCTTTCAGACGGATGATAAGTGTACAAGTCGAGAGATCAGGCGGTTCAGCATTTACATAAGCAGTGCTGAGTTTTCTGCGCAGATAATGTTTATAAAACCTTTCACATCATCCAACTCGGCAAGAACACAAAAGGGAACATCAGAACATTGCTGACTGTGTTCAGCCTTTGTACGACAAGCGTTGTCTCTGAATCCCTGCCCAAAAATGGGTCTCCGTCAGGTCTCAGACTACACATGCGGATCTCATCTCGGTCTTAGTTCCACGTTTGCCAGGTCTTAAAGGGGGTTGTCTCACTTCAGCAAATAGCATTTATTATGTCGAGGAAGTTAATACAAGACACTTACTAATGTATTGTTATTGTCCATATTCCCTACTTTTCTGGCTTGATTCATTTTTCCATCACATTATACACTGCTCGTTTCCATGGTTACAACCACCCTGCAGTTCAGCAGTGGTTGTCGTGCTTGCACACTATAGGTGGTGAAGCTCATCAAATGTCACACAATTACACCAGAAGTTGCAAAAATGCGCAAAATGTTGCACACTTGTAACATTTTGTGTCCAAAAGTGGCGTACCAGATTTCACTTTGCCCCCTTATGACAACATTTTAAATTATGTTACAGTATATGGATTCCCTTGATTGATTAAAGTGTGGTTTATGTAGGATTATTCATATTTTGTCAGATAATTATAAAGGAATCTTGCAATCCTGGGAGGAGTAATTTGCTTCATTTGGATCTTAACAGGAAGGGCAGCAGGAAATTACATACGTTTCTTAAACAGCAGGACCCACAGACTAAGGCCTCTTTCACACAACCGTATGGTTTTGCGGTCCGCAAAAACGGATCCACAGAAAAAACGGATGACAGCCGTGTGCATTTCTTTTTTTGCGGAATGGAACATTTGGCCCCTAATAGATGCGGACCAGAATAGCACAAGTTCTATCTTTTAACGGAAACACGGAAACGTAATGCATATGGAGTACTTTCTGTTTTTTTGCGGACCCATTGAAATGAATAGTTCCGTATACAGACCGTATACGGAATGCAAAAAACGGCCCGTACACTCACCAAAAAAAAAGTTTGCGTGAAAGAGGCCTAAGGGCTCATGCACACGACCATATTTTCTTTCCGTTTACGTTCCGTTTTTTGCATTCTGTATATGGACCGTATACGGAATCATTCATTTCAATGGATCCGCAAAAAAATGGAAGGTACTCTGTATACCTTCCATTTCCCTTTTTCCGTTCCGTTAAAAGATAGAACATGTCCTATTATTGTCCGCATAACGGACAAGGATAGTACTGTTCTATCAGGGGCCAGCTGTCCCGTACCGCAAAATATGGAATGCACACGGACGTCAGCCGTATTTTTTGTGGATCCAGTTTTTGCGGACTTCAAAATACTGAAAGAGCCATACGGTCGTGTGCATGAGCCCTAAACCTGAGAGGCTCAACATGAACACACTGCTTTTAAAAAGAACCTGTGGTACAATATAACACATTATCAGCTTGGTTCATTAGTAGACAGTGATGTGATAAAAATGGCGATGGGATGTCTACAAGCTGACATACCGTACACCCTTAGTTCAAATTTAGTCTACTTTCACACTCGCGTTTTGGCTTTCCGTTTGTGAGATCCGTTTAGGGCTCTCACAAGCGGTCCAAAACGGATTAGTATGCATTCTGAAAAGGATCCGCTCAGAATGCATCAGTTTGCCTCCGTTCAGTCTCCATTCCGCTTTAGAGACTGACACAAAAACACTGCTTGCTGCGTTTCGATGTCCGTCCGATAAAACTGAGCCAAACGGATCCGTTTTCATTGACACAATCTGGCACAATAGAAAACGAATCTGTCCTCCATTGACTTTCAGTGGTGTTCAAGACGGATCCGTCATGGCTATAGAAGACATAATACAACCGGATCCGTCTTGGCTATGTTAAAGATAATACAAACGGATCCTTTCTGAACGGATGCAGACGGCTGTACTATCTGAACGGATTCGTCCATCACGGATCCACACAAAACGCGAGTGTAAAAGTAGCCTTAGTTTTCACAATTTTTGAAACCATCCCTGAGATTAATAGGTGGGAGGTTGGAATATGTTCCAGGTCAACATAAAAGCGTATTTGTGTGGAGGATATTGAGCCTCCCTCTAAAACAGCAAAGGCCTGGGCACCGTGCACTGTGCATTTATAAAACGAATGAAGAGACCAATTTATAGGGAAGGGCGGAGTGAAATCGCTTGAAAAGAGGAAGTATTACAGCATGGATAAATATGTGAGCAGAAAGTGGTGCACACAAAAAGTCCTATTTCAGAAAAAGGGGGTCATTTATTAAACAGAAATAAGCTGTCTTACATTTAGAACTGGCGGAGGATCAGCTGAACTTATGTAGAGGCCGACGCCTCTTCAAAACTCAGGCAGATCCACCACCAGCAGGGCCTTATTAAGATCGTTGTCTAAAACGCCGTCTTATTTTTTTCCTTTTTTATTTTATTTTATTTTATTAGCAATAATAATTCCTCACAAAATAATACACCAAAATTACAATTTCAATACCCCTAAACCCCCCGCCCATTCCCTCCCAAACTCCCACACCTTTGCGATGCGTCTCCCATTCCCGCAGCAAGTTTTCATAGAGAACTATAACAATCAATGATCTGATTGCTATTCTCATTCATTCCAATGCAATAGAAAACTGCATATTTCCTATGAAGCCTATTACAGGCTATGGCTCCATAGAAAATACTATACAGCAGCCTGGGTTTCATACATAGAGACCCAGCCTGCTGCAGGTACGCTCCAGCTCCTCCGATCGCCACACGGTTTGTGTGCAATCAGATGCCATGGTCAGGATTGACCCCGGCATCTGAGGGGTTAAATGTCCGCGATCGTCATCACTGCCGGTTGCGGGCATGAGCTGCGGGTGTCTGCTTCAAGAAGCAGGCGGCCACCCGTGGCTATAGGGCCCCAATCGGGCAGGAGAGGGCGCCATGTTTGGGGAGCGGACACAGGACGTAGCTGTACGTCCTGTGTCCTTAAAAGGTAAAAGTTATTTTTTACTGAGATGCTATTATCTGGGTCAAGTTGGTATTTAGTCCGCAAGGACTGTTTGTATATTATTTTACACAACCGCATCCTAACGGAACAGTTGCATCCTGATGTGCAAAATCAAAACGGATCTGTTTAATTCTGGTATTGAGATCCTCTGCCGGATCTCAATACCGGACTATAACAACGCAAGTCTAAAAGTAGCCTTACACCAGACGAAGTCTCCAATGGATCCTATTGAACTGCTGCATTATTATTCTGCTGAACATCATGAATTCATTTTTTATTTAGTACTACATCTATTTTATCAGTTATATAATTAACAGATGGTGGAATTGGCATCCAGAAAACAGTTACTTCACTCAGTGGAATCTGCACAACCACAATGTTACTCATGACTGAAAGTCTTGTTCCAGCGAAGCCCTAATTATAGGGGAAATAACCGGCATTACGGGACGTTTGTAACTGTATCTGTTTTCTCTTGTTTTTATTTTCCACTTTGTAATTGATACATTTTAAGAGATGAGGCAATTGTTCCTTGAACAGTAAGTGTGCCATCAGTAAAGTAACTAAGGACAGCATCTCTCCGAGCAGGATTAGAATCAGCAAAAGTCATTTGACGAATACGTAAAAAGGAGAAAGCATGAGCACAGAGACAATAGTTATAAACCTAACACGTTCTGAAGTAGAAAGTGATGTTAAAAATTAAAATAAATTAATCAGTCTCTGCATTGTATCACAATTTACTTCCTACAGGGGCAGAATCCTATGACAGAGGGGCCACTGTGCAAGAACAGTATATGGGCCCCTCCTTTTCCAGCTCCTAATTTGGTAAGTATGGTATGTACACCCCAGAGTTTACTTGACTGAAACTAGTTGTTATATCACAGCTGCTTTACTGTCTGAGACATTCATATCACAGCAGCTAAATGACTAAAACTCATTTGTGATGTCACCATAGCTTGGTTAACTGAACAGCTGTGATGTCACATACATTTGTGATGTCACAGCAGCTTAGGCTAGTTGCACACTAACGCTATACATCCGGCAGGCTTTGCCAGCGGGGAACAGCCTGCTGGATGTCTTTGCACTCCGGTATTGTGGGAGGTTTGTAAATCTCCGTCCGGCCCCATTAACTATAATGGGGACCGCGGAGATCCAGCCACATTCCCTCTTATATTCCAAAAATTTGCCTGGAAGAAAAGCGATGTGCGCATATTAGCCGGAAGGTTGCTGGATCTCCGCCGGTCCCCATTATAGTTAATGGGGGTGGACAAAGCCTTACATACCTCCGGCAATGCCGGAGTACGCAGAGGTCCGGCAGGCTGATCTCTGCCGCTAATGTGAAACAAACCTTACCTGCCAGGAACCCACTGGTAATACCATGGTAGCCTACCTGATCGAAACCCAGTTGTGATGTCACAGCAGTCTACCTAGTGAAAACACACTTGTCACAGCAGCTTACCCAATGGAAACATATTGTGATGTCACAGCAGTATACCTGACAGACATTTGTGATGTCACAGCTACTTAACGGGCTGAAACTTGTGTTCTCACGGTAGCTTATATATATACCGTATTTTTCGCCCTATAAGACGCACCGGCCTATAAGACGCACCTGGGTTTTTGAGGAGAAAAATAAGAAAAAAAATATTTTTAACCAAAAGGTGTGCTTTTGAAGTAATGGTGGTCTGTGCATGACAGTATTATGGGGGGGATCTGTGGATGGCACTGTTATGTGGGGGAGATGTGGATGGCACTGTGATGGGGGATCTGTGGATAGCACTGTGATGGGGGGATCTGTGGATAGCACTGTGATGGGGGGATCTGTGGATAGCACTGTGATGGGGGGATCTGTGGATAGCACTGTGATGGGGGGATCTGTGGATAGCACTGTGATGGGGGGATCTGTGGATAGCACTGTGATGGGGGATCTGTGGATAGCACTGTGATGGGGCAGTTTATGAATGACACTGTAATGGATTGGATCTGTGGATGACACATATATTGCATCTTATGCTATATGTGTCATCCACAGATCACCCCAATACAGTGTCATCCACAGGTGCCCCCTTTCTAAAACATCTGGCCCATGGTTGCTAGGCGGAGCTGCAGCACATGGCGGGCGTCGCCGCTAACAGCGTGACTGCTTAGTAACATTTAAAATCTTTAATTATGTCCCCTTATTTCCTAAAAGCCCAGGACAGTAGCGCCTGCTAACCTGCTATACCGATCCTCTAGCAGGCAGAGCGGTGCGGCAGCAGGCTGGTGTGTAACGCCCTCACTGACGCCATCTGCCTGCTCCTTTCACTTTATGAATGAAGCAGGAGGAGCAGGCAGATGACGCCAGTGAGGACGTTACACACCAGCCTGCCGCCGCACCGCTCTGCCTGCTAGAGGATCGTATAGCAGGTTAGCAGAGCGCTACTGTCCTGGGCTTTTAGGAAATAAGGGGCATGATTAAAGATTTTAAATGTTATACAAGCAGTCACGCTGTGAGCGGCGGGCCGCCCGCCATGTGCTGCCAGGCCCGCCTCCTCCTCCATGCTGATACATCGCATGCTATGCGATGTATCGGCTTCAGCTATAGGAAAATGGTAGTATTCGCCATATAAGACGCACTGCCATTTTCCCCCCACTTTTGGGGGAAAAAAAGTGCGTCTTATATGGCGAAAAATACGGTATATGTGCAAACACCAACAAAAGAGGGCTTCTTAAGTGGTCATCCTAGACCAATACGTGTGATCTGAGAGAATGAACAACTATTATTTTGGCGACCCTAGCCTGCAGCGCTCCTGTGCTGATGCATATTTGTATACAGTATGAGACTATACAAACTAAAAAAACTTCCTATCAATGCCTCACCTAAAAGGACATGTCCACTGAACAACTTATATATAAAACTAATGTACATAAAAAGTTGAGTAACTTTATAAATACGTTGCACGGATTGAGAGTTATGGCCTGTATTATAGTCCAGAGCTGCATTAACAGTTCTGCTAGTCGTCATCAGAAACAGTCAACAAGCTATTAATCTAAAAATTAATATTTGTTTTCCCGTCATTAAATGACTTTACTGTGCCTGGTATTAAGATGAATTTTTATGTAAATGAGTTCTGTATGTAACCTGTAGAAGGGCTTTGAAGCAGGACACAAGCTGTGACCAGCAGGATACAAGGACATACATAGCTAATTCTTCTAGTGTCAAGGCTGCAGTAGAGTATGATGGGTGAGAACAGGTACTTACTGGAGTTTAGTTAGGAAGTCCGTGACCTCTTTACCCTCTGTGCCAGTGCCCTGTTGGCATGAGGGGAATGCAGTAAAGCCATAAAGTTCAGGCTGATAGTAAGCTGAAAAAGACGTGCTACTTAATGACAGTACACAGTATTGGGAACCTCATTAATCAAGTATTAATGAATCTGTGGTATTTCAAAAACTCTAAAAGTTGCTAGGAAAACGGTGACCTCAAGAACACTGCTGAGTTCTTGAGGTCATCAGGAATTTTTAAACTAGTTAAAAAATCTTCGTGGTCTGAACCTGTAATAAATGTAACACTGTCCTGCTCAAGGGCGTGACATTCATCGTCACTTGGTTTACGAATGGCAAACCAATAAATTGATCATTAAAGTGTCTTTGTGACTCTACAGTGTTACAGTTATATGGTAGGTAATGGTGAAGTTCAAATCACCACTGTATGAAAGGGTTTGCCCGGCCCTGGAGCTCACTCCTGGGATCCTCCCCTGAACGTAAAAAAATCCCACTCCCCTGGCTGCTGTTCTGTTCCCGGACCCTTTCGTCCCTGCAGGACCAGGGAGCAGGTTGGTCCTTTGACTGCTGGGGCCACAGCAGCTTGAAGACTACATCACAGCAGTGACTGGTCATAGAGGTCATGGGAGCAAGCTACGGCCAGGTCCTGTGGAGACCAGAAGTTGCTGGGAATGGTGCAGGGATGGAACCCGGAGTTGTTGGCTCCAGACCCAGACAACCCCTTTAAAGCTTCACAGTATAATAACTTTAAGTAAATATAGTCAATTGCATCAATAACATTTTCCCATTATATTTCAAAGGTTACCATGTAGAATATGTAGCAGACACTGCCTGAATTTTGAGAGCCTATTGTATAAATGGGTTTTCTAAGTGTTTTTATGGATGACCTATGCTCCGGATAGGTCATCATTTTATGATCCATGGGGGTTCGAATCCCAGCACTCCCACTTATAACTAGAGCCCCACAGCCTTCTCACAGCTCACTAAGTACAGTGCCGTACATTGTATAGCGGCTGTGCTTGGGATTGCAGCGCAGCCCTATTCACTTGACGCTGTACCTAGGCCATGTGACTGATGTACGTGACGTCACTGGCCTAGGAAGAGCGTCTTTAAACAGCTGATTGTTGGGGGTTCAGGGAGTTGGACCCCCACCAATCAGATACTGCTGACCCACCCTCAAGATAGGTCAACAGTATAAAATAGTCAGAAAACCCCTTTAATACAGGGTACAATAAACAATGTTGTGGGTCAGTGAGGGCAAATATTAAAATTTTCCTCCACTGTGCAAGGTAGTTGGATTTTTCCATGGCTTAAGGGAACAAATCTTCTATAATAACATTTTAATAATATTTAACATTTTATTATATTGGGGAATTGCTTTTTGAATATAGCGTATAAAGTGAGACTGGGCTCAAACTTTCTTAGACTAGGTTCACATCCGCAGTGGAGATAGTTAGGTGCCCCCGTTTTAGGTTCTGTCAAAAAAAGCAGGAAAGAATAGCACAGCGTGCTGCACCCTCCGGCACTCCACCTGTTGTGAAACTACAACTCCCCACATGCACACTAGGGCAGCTGTTCTTGGAATTCCCATAGAAGTGAATGGAGCATGCTGGGAGTTGTAGTTTCCCAACAGCTGGAGTGCTAGAGGTTGCTGACCCCTGGGCTAGTGAGAAGGTATAGGCAAAATTTTAGTATTCTTGACTTTCAAGGTGGTATTTTTTGTAAATTCCAGACCAATGGGATCTGCTACATAGTATAGGGGGAAAGAGTAAAAAATTGTTGGCGTAGCTCACTGAGTGGTGCAACTAATTGTATGTCTATATGTATCCATATGTGCTGCGTGCTCTGCAAGCCTCACTGTTTCAGTTACGACCTTGGCAAGAAGCATAAGCAGGTTCTTGGGCAAATCCTCTAAAGACAGGAACGTGTCCTTGCCGGATTATTGCACTTATCTGGCGTGCAGTGCTTAATGTGTATAATTAGTTTATAAATTTCAAAGACTGATGCCCCAGTGAGTGTTGTGTTCCATAAAGGTAGATGGAACTTCTCCCTGTGCCAAGCCGAAGCACAAACGTCCAACTCTGGAGCCCTCACTCCTGTCTCACCACAATGTTGGACTTGGGCAAGGATGATAAATGGTTTGTAGGACATGGAGAGAAATTGGAGGGCAATGGCAGTAGTTTAAAGTGTGTTGTGGGCAACAGAACGTATGTTGGTTGCTACCAACTAGAGGAATGGACATGAAGATGGCTCAATTTTTATTTTGTTACGGGGAACTTCCAACACGGTGTATATCTCCACTACTCAAAATCTGTAGTTAGTCTTCTGAAGTCTAGACTGGCCATGGACGATAGATAGCTGTCGGCCAAACTCATGTTCAGAAGACAGTTCTCTCTTCTGACTCCCCCCAATAGAAATGCATGCGTGTCTGAGGGTGCATGTGTCCTCAGCTGGGATGGAGAAGACATTGACTGTGGTGACTTCTCCCCTAAGAACAAAGGGATTTTCAACTGCCTGATGTGTAAATGATATGTTGTAGAGCTGAGCGCCCGCGTTGGCAGCATTTTATGCCCATATCACTTTTAGCCCTTGACAGCTCTAGCCTACTGAATAATGTAGTGGTCTGCTGGAAGGGGTGATGGAGGCCTTCTTCCCTTATGTCCTTTCTTTGACAAGCACTCCATTTCTGCCTTCTTCCTGACTCCTTTTGGACATGTGTGGCCAGTTATGTTGACTTTAAATAAGGAAACTTTGAGACAACTGCAAATGTGTAGTTTCCCAGGATGGTAAGTTTAGCTCTGTCATCTGAAATGAAGTCCTTGTGTGCCGTGAAACCTTAGACCACAGACACATGATCCGGCTCCTGTATTGTGTGTGTCCCTGTTCACAAGCAGCATTTTTCCGAAGAGCCATGATATTGCAGGGCACCTATCCTTACCGAGTGACCTTCGTGTTCCTAGGCATGCTGTATTAGGATGCTGAACACAGCCACATTGACACCGGGTTCTTCTCGCTCACAGTATCCATCAAGCCTCAAGATTATCTTTTTTTTTTTCTGATTTGCTTTGTTTTTCAAGGGCGGATTGTTCAAAGGCCCTTTCTTCTTCCTGCAAACAGTAATCTCTTCTCAGGGAGGTTAATTTAGGGATCAAGAAGTTGCAGGAAAGACATTTAATTGCTATGGGGAGGGAAGAGATGTTTAGTGTCAATAGTTAAGCTGGATCTACCTCGCCTGCTGTATGGGATAATATCCAGGGCAGCGGTAAGTACATATCATGGCTTTACTTATACAGCTTGTTCTTTCTTATATACAGCACTGTGTAAATGTTTTAGGCACTTGTGGGAAAATTGCTGTAAAGTAAGAATTCTTTCAAAAATAGAAGTGTTCATAGTTTGTTTTTATCAATTAAAGGGGTTTTCCAAGTTTTTTTTTAACTGATGACCTGTCCTCTGGATAGGTCATCAGTATCTTATCGGTGGGGTCTGACACCCAGGACCCCCGCCGTTCAGCTGTTTGAAAAGGCAGTGACGCTAATGTAACACCCCAGAGTGGTGTTACCACTTCTGCACTACTATCTTTTATGGTCTAACCTGTATGTCACCTATATATTTATTTCTAGGTCCCTCAACACTGTGCAGTGATAATAATGTTATGTAACTGTTCATGTAATGTGCCTGGTTCACCAGCAGGTGACAGCAAACACAGCAGAGCTATAGTTAGCTATTCCATTTACCCCCAGAAGTGGGACAGTACTGCTTGCTACCAGAAGGAGGCGGGGCAGTTCTGCTTTGTTCTGGTCGAGACTCCATGTTTGAGCTGCCAGGATTCTAACCTATTCCTTGGCTGAAGATAAGTCCGACTAAAAAGTGAAGTGCAGCATAAAGAAGAAGCCAAGTTACAAGTCAGCTTGTCAGTACAGCAGAGTGAGAGAAGGATAGAGCAGAGTTAAGTTTGCCTGCCAGTTTAATGCTAATGCCTGCTGGAACCAAGACAAAGCCTGTAAACGGTTTGAAGAAACTTTATTCAATATTGCTGAACGGGTGCGGACCCATTCATTTCAATAAGGCTGTCTGCATCCATAGTTCTGTTCCACGGCCCCGCAAAAAAATATAGGGCATGTCCTATTCTTGTCCGTAATTGCGGACAAGAATAAGCATTTTCTATAAGAATAGCGGCCATGTCTGGTCCGCAAATTGCAGAACGCAAACACAGGCCGGTATCCGTGTATCCAGAGCTGCAATGTGTGGACCGCAAAACACATACGGCCATCTGAATTAGCCCTTAATGACACTGGCTGTATGTTTGGGGTCCTTGTCCTGCTACAGAATAAATATAAACTATTAACACTTCTATTTTTGAAAGCATTCCTATTCTACAGCATTTTTCCCCCACAACTTTTGCACAGTCTTGTAGATGTGTGGTTAAGTTGTTTGTTTGCTTTTTAGAAGTCAATAACCACAGCATTTCTGCAGTTCTGAGTCATATCACGTGGTATTTATGTACAGATCACTGCCCACGGTGCATCAATATATCCGGGGGACGTGGCACAGTGCACACAGCAGCAAGAAAAGATCATTGACATAACTGGTGATGATTGCTGGATTATGACCTCCATACCGGGCGGGTGGGCTGCACAGTTTAAGGGTCCATTCACACGCCCGCAAATTGCGGATCCGCAAAACACGGACACCGGTTATGTGCGTTCCACATTTTGCAGACCACACATGGCCTGCGCTTTAAATAGAAATGCCTTTTCTTGGCCGTGTCTGCGGACAAGAATAGGAAATGTTCTATTCTTTTGCGGAACGGAAGTGCGGATGCGGACAGCACACTGTGGGCTGTCCACATTTTTTCCGGCCCCATTGAAAATGAATGGGTCCAGATCCGTTCCACAGCGTAGCAGAACGGATCCGGATCCATTTTGCGGACATGTGAATGGACCCTAATCCGCACATGTTTAGGCCAGGAAGAATGCTTTGACATGAGCTGATGATGAGCACAACATGGAGCAGCATTATTGCATTATATAATATTGTACTTTGTTATTACCTCAATGATATGGCAGTATGAAATTGCTGGGGAAAGTGACCCTCCTGCCACCCACTGCCATTGTCAGCCAGTACTGCACTTCTAAGGCTACTTTAAAACTAGCTTTTTTGCTGGATCCGGCAGGGTTCAGCAAAAACGCTTCCGTTACTGACAATACAGCCATCTGCATCCGTTATGAACGGATCCGGTTGTATTATCTTTAACATAGCCAAGACGGATCCGGCATGAACTCCATTGAAAGTCAATGGGAGACCGATCCGTTTTCTATTGTGGCAGAGAAAACGGATCTGTCCCTATTGACTTGTATTGGGGTCATGACGTCTTGCTCCGCATCCCAGAACGGAAAGCAAAATACAACATGTTGCGGTTTGCTCTCCGGTATGGGATCGCAACTAAAGGGAATGTATTTTGGAGCAATCAGTTCTGTTCAGTTCAGTTTTGTCCCCATTGACAATGAATGGGGACAACACTGAAGCGTTTTTCCCGGTATTGAGCCCCTGTAACGGATCTCAGTACCGGAAAACTAAAACGCTAGTGTGAAAGTAGCCTAAGTGTATGTCCATCTGTGACATTTTTTACAGTTTGTATATAGAATTAATAACTTTGGAAATTCGCTGCATTACATATTTTGCCTGGGTCTCTACTAATCCTGAGTTACCCCTGTGTTAGGATGAATTCAGATACCATAGATTTCTCCCAAGCATATGGCCTAGAACAGGGATCAGCAACCTCCGGCACTCCAGCTGTTGTGAAACTACAACTTCCAGCATGCTCTTTCCACTTGTGTGGGAGTTTAGAGAGCAGCCAAGCAAGTGTGCATGATGGGAGGTGTAGGAGATTGCTGACCCCTGGCCAAGAAGAATGCATTTGCCATTTAAAGGGGTTGTCAAGGTTCAGAGCTGAACTTGGACATATCCCCGTTTTCACCCAGGTAGCCTTTCTAACATGAGCATCGGAGCATTTCAAGGCTTTTTCTGGAGATCCGGTGACATCACCGACACTAATGAGCAGGCTTTAGCAGTGCCCTAGCTGTCACCAGTGACCTCCCTATCTCACGGTTTCCATAGACACATAGCTATGGTTCACCTGATTAACACACTGTTTTTCTTTTGTTGATCCAAGGCTCTGTTCCCAAGATATAACCCTTTTTCTTGATATGCAAATTAGACCTTTAGTGCAATGAGGGTGTCACTATTGCTCTTGGTGCACCCAAGCTCCGCTCCTTTCTGTGGCTAGCCCCGTTCCTGCTTTGCCTCTGCCTGGACCTGTCAATCAAAGCAGCCAGGGAGGGACTGGCCACAGAAAGGAGCAGAACTTGGATGCAACAAGAGCAATGGAACACCCTCATTGCCCCAAAGTGTTTTAATCAGATAAACAACAGCTTGTGTCTATGCAAACAGTTAGGGCCCTTTCCCGGTAGCGTTTTTGTTTTCCGGCATAGAGTTCCGTCCTCGGGCCTCAATGCCGGAAAACTACTGATCAGGATAATCCTAATGCATTCTGAATGGAGAGAAATCCGGTCAGGATGCATCAGGATGTCTTCAGTTCAGTTCCCAAACTTTTTTTTGGCTGGAGAAAAATCCGCAGCATGCCAAAAATCCGGAGGACTTGCCGTAACGCCGGATCCGGAATTAATGCCCATTGAAGTGCATGGATGCGGAATTAAGCTAAACGTCGTTTCGGCGCATAGCCGGATACGACGTTTAGCTCTCCGCATGCACAGAAGCAGTTCCGATCGGGGCCCCAGTGTAAGCTGGGGCTCCGATCGGTTACCATGGCAGCCAGGACGCTACTGAAGTCCTGGCTGCCATGGTAAGTACTTTGCAGCAGTGTACTTACCTGCGCTGCTGCCCCCAGGCGCTCCTTTATGACGTCACAGGTCCGGGATGTTTTCAGGGGACTTGCGTTCTGTCGGATCCGGCGGGCCTGAAGTGCCTGCCGGATCCTCAAAAAGCAAGTCTGAAAGCACCCTTAGAAAGGGAGGTTGTGGTGACAGATTCTCTTTAAATAGGGCCTGTCAGCTCCCTTGACCTAGTAAATATGCATATTGCCTATAAAATAATAATTGTGGAGCATCTTTTCTTAGAACTGTTCACTGGTCTATTCCTATGTTATTCCATCTAGAAACACTAGATACACTTTTTGACAAGATGTTTGGTAACACCCAGTTGTCAGTTCATTCATAAATGTCTATGAGAAATAACAAAGGAATAGCACAACACACAGTTTTAAGGAAAGATGATCCTGAATTGTTATTTCTTGGGGGAAAGAAGAATTTACTAAAACAGACATGTCAGGAGAGCTGGCGGATGATTTACAAAACAAAGTACCATCAAGATGTATGCCAAAAGAACACCATTTTGGCATATGTTGGGTCCATAAAAGTCTCAGGAGATGTTTGATGTATAGTGTATATGCAAGGAGATCTGCGGAGCTCATAGTATTACCACCGGACACTCCCAAGGGTGCCCTGATACAAGGAAGGATATGTGCAGAAGGTCAGCAAGGAAAAGGAGCCTGGGAAGAGGACCCTTGTGCCTTGTACAGCAGACGCTCAGTTATATTATGCAGATCTCTCCTTTCCTATAACTATCTAGCTGCAGTTCATGCACAGTGCACCCTGCTGACTATTGCCCTCAGACTTTGGTTACAACATAACAGGCAATTTTTCCTCCTCTTTATGACTTTGCAACTTCATTGAGTCTCGAGTGATTGTGACAGGCCACGTACATAGGTACAAAGTCTCCTGGATTACTGTGGAGTTCTCAAGAAACAGCATTGGGTCTTCAGGCTTTCTTCAGTCCTGGCACAGTAGTGCCAAGCCCTTGCGTACTGGCATACAGGAAAGATAAGGATGGTTTATAGAGGGGAGCTTCATGACCTTTTCCTACAGTGCCCTCCCCAGTCAGAAGATGAAAATGCTCCGGCCTCACCACTGGTCAAAAAATTATTTTGGTCTATTGTCTTCTAATAGGTATACCAAGAAAATAACCACAAAATGTGCCACATTTTAATACTTCATACAATCAAAACCACCTCTCCAGCTGTGCCTCCCCACCATCGGATAGGTACCTCCCCAATGTGGTCCACGTCACAATGGTCTACTTCACAGTACAGGAGATCCATGATCAGGTATGAACTGACTGCATCATAAAACACAGTGATACAGTCAGTTCAGAGAGTCGTGGTCGTGTGCATGAGCTCTTATACATGGAAGGTTGTCAATCTGCGATAGGATGGCCCACTAGGGTGACTAAGCTGTGAAAAAGCAGAGATTTTAAACTTTTCCCACAAAACTACATATCAATCTGCTCAGCTCCTCACTAATGGTAAAATATAAAATGCACTTAAAATAGCACAGATTCTTTTTGTGGTGGTTTTCTTCACTTTTGATGGTTTAATTTTGGATCAATGGTATATATTTTTTTCAAATTGCATCACCCGCTATTTCTCTCAGGCTTCTCTTTAGGACTGGGATAATATCTGAAAAAAAATGTTTAACAAAATGCCACCCAATAAAATCTTGAAATCATGGCAAGCCAAATAAAAAGGTGTGATTAAAATGTGTGAAAAAAGCCTTAATCTTGTCTTCTACCTGCCTCCTGTAAAATGTGAAAGCAAAAAAAACAAAAAAATCAAACCTCCCCTCTTCCTTAAAGTTATTCTCGTGTGTTAAGACCTGTGTTTTGGAATAGCATTTTACAGTTCGGGTAGATTTATCATTACAGGGACACTTCTACCAGAATGGGAGCATTTTTTTTAACTCAATATTTATAAAAAGCTATTTTTTTTCCCACTAGAATTTTCTTTTCATTTCAGAAGTTACTATACCACTGAAAGTTAAATCAAAAATACTGTCCTTCAGCACAGAGAGGTAAATCTTCTATATGGATAAGTAACCCTTTGTCAGTTTATTACTGCTGCGAGAGAAAGATGATATCTGTTAGTAAGATAGTAGATTAGTAGAATAAGGATAACATTATGGAAGCTCCACTGTTCTCGCGCTAGGCCTGGATAAAGATGTCATGAGAAAAACATCGTACTTATTAGTGTAAGGTGTAATGCCTTCAAGGCCTCATTGACATCTCTGTTAGGAGATCCGGCAGGCTGTTCCAGGACAGAGCATCCTGCCGGATCCCACAGGATCTAGCATTGCTAAATCCTCTGCTTCACTGCCAGATCCCCATTGACTGCAATGAGGTCAAGCAGTGATTCGGCCGCTTTCCCGTGTAAATGTCAGGTTTGGGCTGGACAGTTGCATGCAATGGTTTTTTGTCCGGCGACAGCTGGCATTTGCGTTGGATCAGGTCTTAGTGACATGACATCTTTGACTGAGGGGGCCCCAGCTCTTTTAAGAATGAAGGGGCTGCAGTGCTTATGTAGCATCGCATCCCCTTCACTGTGTTACCCTGTGCAAGCTGTCCGTACCTGTACTGTGGACCGCAAACAGTGGCTCCGCAATATACGGGCAGCGGCCTTATGAACCCCGTATCACGGATGCTGACCCATTGACTTGAAAGGGTCCGCAATCCTCAAGATACGGCACGGTGGGGAGGCATAGATCGGGCTTTTTGGTACGTGCCTCTACACCGCAAAAGATAGGACATGTCCTGTCTTTTGCCATATATTGCGGATTTTAGACCCATTCAATGGGTCCACGCCACAAGTACAGGATTCACACGGCTAGTGCCGTGCACCGACACAGACGTTTTACCGTCATGTGAATGTACCTTTAAGTCCTAAAGGTCAAAGCCCCACTGATCATAAAGTGATGGTATACTCTACCTATGTGCCATCACTTTATAGGATGGGATTTCCCTTTAAATAATGTGGCACAGTGGTCACATTCTCCTTTGTGTCTGGCGATATTACCCAGGATGCTCCAGAGACCATAGCGGGGTTCAGTGCAACCCAGGAGAAGACACAATTGTTGTTTCTCATGTAAACGTTATTAATATACTGACCATTTTCCATTATTATTTTTTATACTACTTGCTATACAGTTATAGATACCTGCCTGTAAACTGCGCTGACCAGTGGTGCTGAGAGTGGACATTGCTGAATATATGACTTATTTTTTATTTAATGGTATGCTAAGGGTTAATTCAAAGAACGAGGAGGGGGAGACATGGCTTTAAAGCATAAACAGTATGTCTGTGGTAGTGTAGACCAGTCCCACAGGGACTGGTGCTGTCCCTCAACAGCTGCGCCATGTAATTATCTCCTATTTATTTGCAAAAACTCATTGAATCGAGTGTGAAATATTTATGGGGCGAAGATTAGAAAATCACGGTGTGCTTCATCAGGTCACGGACCCTTACTGCAGCTTTGCTTCCACTGACTCTGTACAGTATTGCAGCTATTTTGAACACAATTTATGCAATTTTAGAGGATTGTTTGTAATATGAAGAGGAAGGATTATAATATTCTGTACCACATATTTTTCCATCAGAAAACACTGTGTATAGTTATTACTATCCTGCATCTAGATCAGGTGAATGAGAGCTGAGCTGCAGTAACCCAGTACGGCCACAGCACTCTGAATGGAGCTGTGCTTCCCGCTCTGCACTTAGTGGTAGTTCTGGCGTTGATGGCTACCGCAAACAGCTGATATTTGGGGTGCCAGGTGTAAGGGTATATTTAAAGGGGGTGCCTTACTTCAGAAAATGGCCATATTGCCTCCTTTGCTGCCTTGATTCATTTTTCCATCACTTTACTCACTGCTCACTTCCATGGTTACGACCACCCTGCAATCCATCAGCAGTGGTCGTGCTTGCACAATATAGGAAAAAACGGCCACACCGCCGGGTTTCCTGATGCAGTTTTGGAAGCCAAAACCAGGGGTGAATTCTAAAAGGAGGAGAAGTCGTATCTGTCCTTTATATTTTCTCCCTTTTATGATCCACTCCTGATTCTGGCTTCCAAAACTAGATCAGGAAACCTGACCATCTGGACATACCCTTATAGTCCAGATTAGATAGATAGATAGATAGATAGATAGATAGATAGATAGATAGATATGAGATACATATCTATCTATCTCATATATATCTCATATCCATCTATCTAACTATCTATCTATCTATCTATCTATCTATTTCATATCTATCTATCTCATATTAGATAGATAGATAGATAGATAGATAGATAGATAGATAGATATGAGATACATATGAGATACATATGAGATAGATAGATAGATAGATAGATAGATAGATAGATAGATAGATAGATAGATAGATAGGAGATACAGATTAGATAGATAGATAGATAGATATGAGATAGATAGATAGATAGATAGATAGATAGATAGATAGATAGATAGATATGAGATAGATATGAGATAGATATGAGATAGATATGAGATAGATATGAGATGAGATTAGATAGATAGATAGATAGATATGAGATACATATGAGAGAGATAGATATATAGATAGATATTAGATGGATATATAAATAGATATGAGATAGATAGATAGATAGATAGATAGATAGGTAGATAGATAGATATGAGATACATATGAGATAGATAGATATTAGATAGATAGATATTAGATAGATAGATATGAAATAGATAGATAGATAGATAGATAGATATAAGTGAAGAAATTCCACGGCACATCCAGAGAGTAAAATGAAAGTGGTAGCTTTATTCACCAGACCGCGACGTTTCGATCCACATGCTGGGACCTTTCTCAAGCAGTGAAAGGTCCCAGCAAGCGGATCGAAACGTCGCGGTCTGGTGAATAAAGCTACCACTTTGATTTTACTCTCTGGATGTGCCGTGGAATTTCTTAACTTATATATGGTTAGGAGGTGGCTCGCCCCCTCAGCTGCAGGCACTCCACATTTACGTAAAAAAAACGCTGTGCTGCCCAATTTTTCTTTTTCTAGATAGATAGATACTGTAGATCAGGCATGCACAACCTTTTCTGGTTGGGGGCCACATTGTCAGCCTGAACCAATTCCAAGGGCCGAAAATAAAACTTAAAGGGGTATTGCCAACTGAAATACTGTATTTTTGGTATATTGAACATACAGTATATACTAAAAATGTCTAGTTACAGTTCTAGGACTCCCATCTAATAGGAGAATATATGAAAGAAACATGTAAGAAGCCATAAGACATAGACCTACATGTCTTTTACCAGATGTTTTGGGGCCGCACAGAATGGTATCAAGGGCCGCATGTGGTTGTGCACCCCTGCTGTAGATAGATATGAGATAGATAGATATTGGATAGCTTTTCTATCTATCTATCTATCTATCTATTTGTTCTAATCCATTGGTTTATGAAATGTGGGACAAAGTAAATGTTCGAAAACTTTTCCACTTCATTTTACAAATAAAGCAAATTTCTTTGAAAGCTGAGAAATAAATAATACACTAGAAATCTGGCAGGGAAAGGGCTGCTTTTATCATGGAAGCTGGGGGTCTCCCAAACCAGGGGCACTAATTGGGACAGCTGGCCGAGGCTCAAGTGTTAGACAGGCTGTAAAATGGGGGAGGGATACAGGCCGCAACAATGACTTGAAGGAATCGTATGAAACGCTGCCAAGGGTATTGTTTCCTTGGATGGCCTTCAAACAAAATCATATGTTACTATCCGTTCAAGGATCCTTGTCAGTTTGGTGCTTATGAAGGAGGCGCCGCTGCTCTCTCTGTATGGATAAGCGGTATTATGGATATTAAATGGTGATGACATATAAACTGCTGCAATTAGATAAATCCGCTCCTTTCTTTCTTCTGCTCTCCTAATAGCTCACAGTGTGTCCTGTGTATTGTTGTTACTCTTCTGTATGTCCTGTATATAAGGGCTCATGCACACAAGGGTAGTCGGGACCCGATCTTCTACTCCTGATTTGGTGCTGCCCAAAATGAGATCAGTACTGGTCCCAGCATCAATGAAGATAAATTTGTCACGGCTGCTGTCCACCCGAAAAGTGGTGAGGGCAGCGTAAAAATGTATTAAAATGTTGCATCAAAAAGTCACAACACCACGTTTCTGGCGTAGGGAGATGATAATTTTCCCCTGTAGCGCCTATTTTTATGGCAATTTACAACTGTGTCGCATTACGAAATGTGGGTGATTGACTCAGAAAGACTTCCAGCATCGCAACTGCCGCCATCGGGTAGGAAACTGCATATACAACTGTGGGATCTGCTCTACCATCCTTTTCCATTCGGCATTTTTGGACTATGCAGAAGGAAGACTGGTATTTGCGTTTTTTTGTTGCAATACGTTAAGATATGGGTTGAACATATCTAGAGGGATTACAATGACAGACACCACTAAAACTCAACCTGGGGCATTGGTCACACAGGGCAGTATTGTGACCCTACTGAAAAGTTTAGAGAAACACTCAGTAAAAAAAAAAAAACTCTACTAGTTATTGAAGGGGCTACCCCATGATGGAGTTTGTATGTTCTCCCCGTGTTTGCGTGGGTTTCCTCTGGGTACTCCGGTTTCCTCCCACACTCCAAAAATATACTGTACTGATAGGGGGCTTAAATTGTGAGCACCACTGGGGACAGGTTGATGCAAATATCTGTAAAGTGCTGAGGAATATAGTAGCGCTATATAAGTGCATATAATAAATTTAAAAAAAAAAATTATATATATATATATATTAAAAAAAATATTTTTTAATCAGACATTATTCAGTGGTCTATTGCTTCATTTACACTGCTAGATTTTTTCAAGCTGGCAGCTCATGGGGCATTTCCTTTCTCAGGGGATGTGTCCTTTCTCAGGGAGCACGTCCTTTTTGCGGCAGACCTCTCCCTGTAACTGCCACAATTTCTAAAAGAAGATTCGGCTGGTGGCAGCTGAAGGATGGAACTGAGCGTGTGTGTCCACCTCATCAATGTTACTAAGGTGGACAGAGAAATTAAGAACAAACAGCGCTATACAGATACATTTTATTGAATAGCTCGGTGGCTATACGAAATTTTTAATTACATGTAAAATTCACATCCAGGAGCTGGTTTGAAAAATGCTGAATATTTTTGTGGGCAACCCCTTTAAATAAAATACCATCCATTCAGACAATACGTGTTTTTCTTCAGTTTACTTCTGGACTTGAGCCAACACTGATTTTTAGACCGCAAGAAGCAGCTGGTGAGGTGTCCACATATTAATCAGGAATGGAAGACCGCCTCACACATGTCGTACTCCAGTGCACATGGTAATGCGGGGACAGCACCTGAGCCTCCATGACTAGCTGGGCTGTACATCAGTGATGGTAGTGATGATACTGGTGAGTGTGATGCTACCACCCCAACCCCCACACCTCATATCATCATGATATAACAGTGCAATATTCTGCCCCCAGTATAGCAAATGCTCTATTGTCCAGATTTCCGAAATTCTCTTGTAATTAACGGACTTAGAAGAGCGCTACACTGCGTACGGTATATAACCGACCAATTAATTCTAAATTGCAGCCAAATGTGACTCATTTACTTTTGGATCTTAATTTTTACAGATTTGTTTTTGCGCTCCTTAGAACCATCTTGCACATTATTACATGTTGAAAATCCTCTTTAATGAGTCCCTTGCACAGAGTATCATTAAGGAGGTCTGAGATAATAAACAGATCGCAGGGTAATGAGCTGCACGGGATGAATGGCCGGCAGTACAGTTGGCGTCTCGTGCACTCGCACTCGGCATGCAGAACGTGCTGTTCGCTCATGCGTCATGGAAGTGTTTGATAGGCGGATGGAGCGTGGAAGTGTTGCAGTGGTTTGGGCAGCTGGAGGAGCGATGCTTCTTCCTCAGCCACTGATCCCATGTATTGATTAAGTAAACTGCCCCAGTCAGGGTCCTTTCACACTTGCGTTCTGAGGATCCGGCGGGCACTTCCGTCCCACGGGATCCGTCAGAACGCAAGCCGCCTGAAAGCATTTGAAGACTGATCAGTCTTCAAAATGCTTTCAGGTTACCATGGCAGCCAGGACGCTACTGAAGTCCTGGCTGCCATGGTACCCTGCAGCAGTGTACTTACCTGCGCTGCGGCCGCCGGGCGCTCCTTCATGACGTCACAGGTCCCCGCGGCGCATAGATCAATGCGCCACCCGGACCTGTGACGTCAAGAAGGAGCGCCCCGGGGCCCCAGCGCAGGTAAGTACACTGCTGCGGAGTACTTACCATGGCAGCCAGGACTTCAGTAGCATCCTGGCTGCCATGGTAACCGATTGGAGCCCCAGCTTACACTGGGGCCCAGATCGGAACTGCTGCTGTGCATGCGCAGAGCTAAACGTCGGATTCGGCGAAGCGCCGAAACGATGTTTAGCTTAATTCCGGATCTGGATTAATGCACTTCAATGGGCATTAATTCCGGATCCGGCATTACGGTAAGTCTCCCGGATTTTTGGACGGAGACAAATCCGCAGCATGCTGCGGTTTTGTCAACGTCCAAAAAACATTCATATACTGAACGGAAGATGTCCTGATGCATCCTGAATGGATTTCTCTCCATTCAGAATGCTTTAGGATAATCCCGATCAGTTTCTTGCCGGCGTAGACCCCCCTACGCTGGATCTCTACGCCGCAAAATAAAAACGCGAGTATGAGAAGGTATAACAATACAAAAACAGCAAAAAGGAATAAAGATTTAGGCCTCTTTCACACTTGCGTTGTGAAGATTCGGCGTGCACTTCCGTCGCCGGAAGTGCACACTGGATCCAGCATAACGCAAGTGAACTGAAAGCATTTGAAAATGCCTTCAAAATGCTTTCAGTGTTACTATGGCAGCCAGGACGCTACTAGCGTCCTGGTTGCCATAGTAGGAGCGGGGGAGCGGTATACTTACATTCCGTGCGGCTCCCGGGGCGCTCCTGAATGACGTCAGAGTGCCCCGCGTGCATGGATCACGTGATCCATGCGATCACGTGATCTATGCGATCACGTGATCTATGCACTGGGGCGCCCTGACATCATCCTGGAGCGTCCCGGGAGCCGCACGGAATGTAAGTATGCCGCTCCCACGCTCCCCCTACTCTTTACTATGGCAACCAGGACTTTAGCGTCCTGGCTGCCATAGTAACCATTGACAAAAAGCTAAACGTTGGATCCGGCGATGCGCGGAAACGACGTTTAGCTAAAGGCCGCATCCGGACTAATGCCTTTCAATAGGCATTAATTCCGGATCCGTCCTTCCGGCATGCTTTCAGGATTTTTGGCCGGAGCAAAAAGCGCAGCATGCTGCGGATTTTGCTGCGGCCAAAAAACGTGTCAGTACTGAACTGAGGACATCCTGATGCATCCTGAACGGATTTCTCTCCATTCAGGATGCATGGGGATAATCCTGATCAGTAGCTTGCCGTCCTAGAGCCCCGAGGACGGATCTCTAGGACGGAAAGCTAAAACGCTAGTGTGAAAGAGGCTTTAGGAAACCAATGAATCTAATCTCCTAGTGACTGCATATTTTCTACAGGCTAGATAGACTAAATCTCATATCTATTTCCTATGTAATATCTATCTAAGAAAACTTGTAATGTCCACACCTTGACGGCTTGATTTCCCCGTGTGCCTTTGAGCCTGGGTGGAGACCCTCAAGTGAAAATCCAAAACAAAGGAAAAAGTGGCTCTGGCACCAAGCATGGGATAAAATCAGGTTCCTTCTTTATTGGTGCATATTCATATACAGACAGATTCCATGGCAATTGCGACAAACGTTGACGCGTTTCGGACTAAACGTCCTTAATCGTAACGTTGTGTCAGTCTCTGTGTAAACCTTATATAAGACAAAGTAATACCTTCCCACTTGTTATGTGGTGCAGTTGTTCAAATGCTATAATATATAAAATAGCATTTGAACAACTGCACCACATAACTATTACTTTGTCTTATATAAGGTTTACACAGAGACTGACACAACGTTACGATTAAGGACGTTTAGTCCGAAACGCGTCAACGTTTGTCGCAATTGCCATGGAATCTGTCTGTATATGAATATGCACCAATAAAGAAGGAACCTAATTTTATCCCATGCTTGGTGCCAGAGCCACTTTTTCCTTTGTTTTGTAATATCTATCTGTCTGTCTGTCTGTCTGTCTCGGATCTACCTAAGGGTGGGTTCACATCACATTTTATGCCTCAGTTTGACGTATATGCTACAAAAAAAAGGGCACAATAACGCAGCACACCACGTTCTTGTATCCTGCACAGTCCTGTAAAAAAACATATATATAAATGTTTTTTTTACAATAGTAAAAAAGTCTTTTTTTTTTTGCAATGGAACTCTATTGTGAACAGATGCTACTAAACGCAACGTGAACCCACCCTAACATCTATCTAACAAATTCAGGTTCAAATCCGCTTTATTGGCAGGACTGAATACATTTTAGCATTGCCAAAGAAAGTGGGAAATAATTGGATAGGGATGGGGGCATAGAGTGGGGATATAGAGTAGGCTTGGGGGATGGGGACACATCCATAGAGGGGCTATAAGAGTCAGTGACTTATCAGGCTCCTCGCAGTCTATGGAAGGCAGTAATATATTGTGCTGCTATGGCCGCTGTGTTCTCTTCCCCCAGCAGTATGGAGAGTCTCTCTTCCTCCTCCATGGAGCTGAAGTCTGGGCAGAGATCATGCAGTCTCCTTAAGTGAGTGTCCCTTACTGCTGAGGGTTTGGGGCACTAACATTTATCTATCTATCTATCTATCTATCTATCGATCTATCAAAAAACAAAAAACGGACAGCACATTTTGGCTTTGAGCACATGCCCTGAGACATAGCACCCGACTCACGCTTATTTTGCTCGGTGCCGCCATCCTTTTCCATATTCATATCGATGTATCAATGTACCGTAGCTATCTATTTATCTATTCTCTATCTTTCTATCCATCATAGAGGCACACAACTTGTGTGTGGGTCTGTAATATGGACTCCTGGTGCTCTGTGCACCGTCCTATAGGGTCTGTGCATGAGGTTTGGTATTATAGGGCCCATGCACTTGGATGCGATGCAATGATGCGTGCTCTGACCTTGTTTTACGGATACGTGTGCCATTGTGTGGAGCCTCCGTGAGGCGTCGTATTCTCTCCAACCAGCAATGCTTCTACTATACTAAATACAGGAATATGCCATACTTTTTCTAATATTCATATGGAATGCTAGATAAAAGATACTGTAGTGTGCCTCTGGATACGGCATATACATGTGTAGAAGAATAGTAGACCTCCGCCGCCCTGCCCCCGCTGCCAGGGATGTCTTTATTGTTGCTATTGTAGTGATTTATTGATGTGATCCTTTAAGTGGCATCAAAGGTGAGACTTTACTTTAATAGATATATCTTAGTATCACGTATTGGAAAGACGCAGTAGCGACTTGGATGTTTAGTATTCTACTTCTAGGAGCCATGGGACATCTAAGATGTCTTAACGCTCCCAACAGTACATTTTTTTAATTAGTTGCACGTTAATTAGATATTTTCAAGGAGACTCATCCAAAAACTTGTCCGCCTCCTCTGTGTTAAATAACTTCCACTTTTATGAGGCTAGTTTGCCTAAGGAATGCCTTTAGGAAAGGAAATATCAAAGGACACTTTTAAAACGGAAGATCTGAACAGGATGTAATCTTGCTGGACGTTTTTCCCATAAAAACTATTTTTTAACTCTTTATTTGTATTTGGATGCTTTATGGGGTCTCGTCAGTAAATCCTCCTTTGTAACTGGATATGTGGTGACACTGGAGACACAATGTCCCCTGACAGGTTTATGATCCTATATTGCGCCATGTGCAAAAACATTTTTAACCTAAAACTCAGCATGCCACATATTATTACCAAACTCTATGTAAGTCAATACCAGTCAGCGAACGTCCAGGAACCACCACAACCCTGTTTAAAGGGCATCTGTCAGATTTGTACCTATGAACAGGAGCGGATTAGGAATTTAAAGTGGTCCTGGAAAAAAAACTAAACGTGGCCCCATGCTGCGGACGGGTCCAAATTGACAGAAGAGAAGCCAAAACAGGTAGACGGGGACAACCGAAGTAGGCGGGGCCTGCAATACTGTAGTGCAGCGCAGAATACCGCCCCAGCAGAACCAAATGCCATGGGACAGCACAAAATACTGCCGCCCCAACCACAATATTCAACTGTATCACCATCATGAGGACATTAATACAGTTAAATTCAGGAGGGCACCTGCGGCCATTGAGCATCAGATCAGTATGTATCTGGTCTGCGGCCATCAATAGGGCTTGAGTGGCCACCTGGGCATCGGCCCACCGGGAAATTTCCCTGTAGGGTCTATGCCTATGACACTGGCTGACCTGTTACATGTGCACTTGGCAGCAGAAGGCATCTGTGTTGGTCCCATGTTCATATGTGTCCGCATTGCTGAAAAAAGTGAATTTTTTATATATGGAAATTATAACTTCATTAAAACATCATTTTTCTCAGCAATGTGGACACATATGAACATGGGACCAACACAGATGCCTTCAGCTGCCAAGTGCACGTGTAACAGGTCAGCCGGTGTCATAGGTACAAATCTGCTGACAGATGCCCTTTAAATGACCATGCAGGAAAGATGGTCTACAACCCCACAAAATGAAATCTACGGACACCACTGACTGCTTCTTTGTATTACAGCGCAGGCATATCTTACATGCAGTACATACTGTAGTACAGTAGTATCTATTCTTCATTTCCCAGTCCCAGTGTAGATCTGGCCAGTCCCAGTCCCCCTCACAGTATATGACGCACGCAGCCCACCCTGTATTTTATTATTGTTTGCTTTGTGCTTGCCTATTGTCGCCTGATTTTCCATTGCTTTCTTGTCTGGTTCTTTTCGCTCTCTGTTTTCTCCCCCTGGTGGCAAAAAAATGGAAGTATATTTTGGTGCAGCTTACGTGACGCGTACTCAATGTGGGTATTATTCTATCAGTGTATTGTGAGCAGTATGATGTGTGTTTTTTCCAGTTATTAATATTTGCACACTACTGTATATTTAGGAGACCTGTTGGGGGTCTACATCATGAGTTGCAGAATGTAGACCTTAGGGCAGAGACGGGGAACAAATGTATTGGGACATTAAAGGGGCTGTCTGAGACTTATTGATAGCCTATCCTTATAAATAAGCCATCAATATCATATTCATTAGGTTCGGGACTATCTCTGAAAATCAGGGACAGTTCTGGCACATTTGAGACAGTTAGCAACTATGCTCTTTTATGTCTCTGTGCTAGTTTGAATTAATTGTAAAATTTAAAAATTCAAGAAAAATAAAATCTTTTACACGCTAGTTTTGCTGTAACCCCGAACCTGCCTTTTTTATTCTTTTGCAGGCTTTGTTTGCATCCTTTGTTATAGCATGTATGTACGTCGCAATTTTTTTTATATGCACATTAATTATTAAAGGGGTACACCAGGATTTTAATATTGATGACGTATCCTCTGGATAGGCCATCGATATCTCATTGTCAGGGAGCTGGTAATTGTAGCGCTGTTCCTATTGAAGTCAACACAACAAAATTGAACTGTGTAGTACCAGCACTGACTTCTGATTGGCGGGGGTTCCTGATGTCAGACTCCAACTGGACTCCTGAGGATAGGCTATCAATATTAAAATCCTGGACAACTTCTTTAACCTTTTCCTGTTCTGTGAAAAAATGCTTTGATGCAGTTAAACATACCGTATATATATATATATTCATTTGGAAGGTGCCGTGTAGGGAGAAAAAGTAATAGGAACATAGTGCTACACCAGCGCTGTGGTTTCTTCATTCTCTGGATCAATGGTGGTCCCAGCGGTAAGACCCCCTCCAATCATAAAGTCATCACATAGCCTAGTGATATGCATTCACTTATAAGCTAGAAAATACCCCTTACAATATTATCCATCTGTATATATGGCTCACAGTGGGCTAAAAGTAAAAAGCAGCCATACTCACCCTTACCAATCCACTGCTGTTGCGGCACTTACCGGTCAGGGCTTCTCTCCACTTTCTGGTCCCTGCTCAACATGCAGCAAACACCTGGAGATGCCTGCCCAGCCAAAGACAGGCTGCAGCACTGACCCGGCTTCTCAGATCACATCATAAGGAATAGTAGGAATACAGTGGTTGTAGTTATGAAGCTGGCACATCAGTGAACCACTGCTCCTGGCACCTGACTGGCAGGGACAGCCTTGTGACCCAGGTATACTGATTAATATTACAATCTTGGAGACTTGGGGCAGATTAGGGTGTCATTACTTAGCCAATAACCAACGTAATTAGCTTATAATGTGAAATCTTCTCTGCCATTGGGATCATGAACCTCGTGCAGGGTGACTGCTTCCTGAGGGACTTCTCTAGGCTCAGTGCAACATTTACATGACAGAACTATATTTCATTAAAAGGCCATCAGCCGCCTAGAAGAAGTGTCAATTAAAATGGAAGGCTGCAGCATGTGATGAATTCTTCTCTGATTAATAATGCTATTGGAAATGCAGGCACTGTTCTTACTGTGGAGGGTGATACGAGAGAATGTAGATATTTTTAACAACATAGGTAACTCCACCATAACACACAAAGCTATAAAAAGAGTAATCCTCTGAAAATTAGACACGACAAATGTTTATTTTTTGCTGCTGTCTATCCCTTTTTTCCACCGTTTTCTTAAAACTTACCTGAGTTTTCAAAAACAGGTTGCATAACGGCTGTGCTTCATTGTAGAATCATAACTGTGAAGGAGCAGGTCTTGTTGGGCTTCCCTAAAGTCTTCCTTTATATTAATTCCCTGTTTCAGCTGCAGAGCTAGATGCATTTCTCTCACAAGCAGGGGGTGTCTCCCTTCTCTGGAATCTGCCAGTACTGTATGCAGTGACCTCACTTCCCTTACTTTCCACTATGTTTTTTTCTTCTGTAGAACTCTGTGGAAAGCTGATAAGGAGGGAGAGATCTGACTTACAGACACATAGGAGCTTCTTTGCTCTTCAGATGCAGTGTAGAAGCAGTGCTCTCAGGATCTCGGTTAACTCTGAAACACCCCCCATTTCCTCTGAACCATTTCCTGTGTCTGTTACTAGTGAAGGATCTAGCCGAGAGGTCAGCAACCTCAAGCACTCGAGATGTTGTGAAACTACAACCCCCAGCATGCTCCATTTAACATCTGTGGGAGTTCTTAGAACAGCCGAGTAAGTATGCATGCTGGGAGTCATAGTTTCACCTGGAGTGCAGAAGGTTGCTGATCCCTGATCTAGCCTAACAACAGGTTGTGGACTGCAAGTTAGGTGGAAGTGGCCATGACTTTACAGCCTTTTTTGTAGGTGGATGCAGGCTTTTTTTTTAAATGAAGGGATTTAGACCCTGCCACTCTCTCTGCACTTTGATAGGCAGGGCCAGGCAATGAAATAGCCGTCACCCTGCCTGGCCGTGTCAATGAAAGTGCAGAGGGTGAAGCAGTTGCAGAGAGAGCGGAGCCTCTAGGTGTAATGACAACGCCCCCGTTGCTCCTAGAGGCTCATTTGCATATATTAAAACATATTTTTTCTCAGCAATGCGGGCCCATATGAACATGGGAACAACACAGATGCCTTCAGCTGCCAAGTGCACATGTAACAGGTCAGCCAGTGTCATAGGGACAAATCTGCTGACAGATGGGCTTTAACTGGAATACTTTGGGAGCATTTCACATATATACATATTACATGTAACAATTTTTACTGGGTTTTCCAGGGGACGTGACTAATCCCCAGCCTCTAAACCAGACCACTGAGATCCATTCTCACAATCCCCAGCCCTCTCCTATTATTATATACATAGCAATTTGACCCCATATGAGCGTTGTGGAAACAGCAGTGATATTCTGGTATTTGTGACACTTGTAAAGAATGGAAGTCATAGCGCTGCTTAATGAAATACTGGTGTTTTAACAGCATGCTATATCCCTTCCCCATTAGGATGTAATGGAACAGTAAAACATATTTAATTGCAATTATTACAGTGTTATACCACCTCGTATGAGGCTAAATTGCCTTTATTTAAATGGCATTACAGCTCCTTTCAGGCTGCGAAAAAATGAAATTCCACATTTCTCTATCCGCGTTATATGAATGAGTCATGAGATGACTCCGCTTAGTGATAGAAAGTCAGAAATCTGTAGGAAGAGCCCAGATTATCGGACGGGAGTCCAAGGCGAAGGATCAAAGCATTTTCATGTGAGTCGCCTGAGCGCCAGCTTTTCATGACAATCTGTAAAAATTGAAATTCCTTTATTATAGCCAAAATGCAGTAGACAGGACAAGACCGAGAGCAAAAACACATGGGTCATTTTTAATGATTGGGATTATACTAGTGATCCCATAAAACGTTTCCTCCTCTAGGGCCTTACATTTACTGAATGGAGTAACCACGACCAACTAAACCATGAACCCAGGTTGAGTACTGATCAGGCCATCCTAGCGCTCAGGCATGTCCACTAGTCCTTCCTGACTCCTCCATACCTGTATGTGTTATCAGTGGGGAGCTACAAGACACCTTTGGTGGGGACTTATCCCTCCTGATGGAGGAGAGTTGGGGCTCCCCATGTACATTCTATTCTTGGCCGGTCCAGCCTAAAAGGGCAGGTTTGGCCAACAGTACACCAATGTGATGTATGGAGACCTTGGTTTTTTAGGTATGATAGCAATATCTCATCGGGAACATTGGCTGCTCACTATGGGGAGAGCACTCCACGTAAGTTGGTCTAGATGAGACCATTGGATGAAGATGCCCCAAGCTGTACCCCTAACCCTGTTGGCTTCTAAAAGTATCATGCCAGGGTGCAGCGTGTTTTGAGTCTTCTCTCTTATTTGGTAAAAGATAGCTCTGCAATAGGTGTTCTACATTTGTCCTACGATATATATTTTAGACGTGTAAGTCGTGAATGCAGTGAACCAGGGAAGCCATCTGCTCTTGTTTTGAAGGACAGCTGAAACCCATTTTATGAGGATAAAAATATCTATTTTTGCATACTGCCTCATATAATGAAAGTCAAACAGGGCATACTTCTAGTCTATCATGAATATGTAAAGAATCTTAAAGGGGTTGTCCAGGACTAGATGAACATGGGAGCTCTTTTCAAAACCAGTGTCTCAACTGTCCACAGGTTGTGTGTAGCATTGCAGCTCAGCCCCATTGACTTCAGAGGAGCTAAGATACAATGCCAACACAACCATGGACAAAAGGAAGCAGACAAACTGTGTTTCCAATGAAACTGTGCTTTTTTTTTTAATGAAAAAATAGTGAATGTTTAGTAATACAGATCAATCCCCTGCACAAGACCCCTTGCCATAGCTACCGCTGTCAGCTGTACAGCCATTGAGTTCAGTATGTGGCAAAATATCTCCCTACCAACTGACTTTTCAGTACGCTTGTGATGAGCCTGTGCGTATGAACAACAACCAAGAAGTTGAGATGCAGTGTAAAGCATGAAGGTTAAGCAGGTTATCTGTATAAGCCTGTGACTAGACAGGAGATGGATTTTGTATTACCTCCAACAACGGTGAAGCCAAGCAGAAGTGACAAATCATAGCTGTGACATGTGCCACGAAAAATATTCTGCAGTTTTCAAAGCAGCACCTGGATCTGAATTCTGTTGTAATTGCATGTAATTAAAAATTTAGCAAGGTGACTGTTATTCAATAAAATGTATCTGTATAGCGCCCCCTGCTGTTTGTTCTTTTCCTAATTTCTTGTCCACCTCACTGAGTTGGTTGCACATGCTCAGTTTTAATCTTAACTGCCCTCAGCCATATCTACTGTTAGAATCTGTGGTAGTAACAGGGAAAGGGCTGCAGCAGAAAGGAAACTCCCCTGAGCAGCCAGCCTAAAATAAATTTAGCAGAACAATTGGAGCAATGAATGGGGAGATCTCTGGATCCATGTTGGGTACAGGGCTGGTTCTAGCTTTCTTAAAAAAGAGATTGTCCTGCACTCTATGATGTCTGATTTTCATTTTTTACATCAATCATGGCACAATCCCTTTAAGGAGCTGAAAAGCAGCAAGGTGAACATTACCCGTGACCACTTACTTGCATATCATTTAGAAGACCTTATCTGGACTTCCAGTTTTAAGAAGACCTCTGGGCTCCTCTGACAGCGTCTTTTCTTCTGTGTTGTGCCGTTCCCCGGTATTCACTCTAGAAATGTATTAATAATTTGACAACTGGGTATGACAAGTTGGAGGTGTGTCTCTACACAGTCTGACACTGTCCACTCATTGCGGGTGGTGTCAGACTATGCCAGGACACACCCCACTAACAAGGAGAACGGTAACACCCAGTTGTCAATTCATTCATATATTTCTAGTAGAAATTACAGAGAAATGGTACAGCATACAGGTATAAGAGGAGGTGCCCTAGTTTTGTTATTTTATGTGGAATACAATTATTTCCTAAAACATGTCGGCAGAGGTGACAGGTCCTCTATGAGGATTACGTTTGTCACAATATGCTGAATTCACAGAATGTCTTCAGATGGTAATGCTCTCATAATCATGTACATATTATTATTTTATGATTTATTTAAAAGCGTCATTAATTCCATGGGGCTGTACACAGGGGCGCACCACCAATGAGGCCAGGTGAGGCGATCGCCTCAGGCAGCACCAGGTAGGGGCAAGAGGGGGGAAGCCGAGGGGGTTAGGTTATAACAATTGGCATTGCGGTGTCGGGACGCCCTTTCGGTTCATCTCAGGCAGCTGAAAGGCTACACTAACATAAGTTACACCTACATAAAGATACAAATACGATAAATAGGAAGCTATTAACAGACTAGTAGAGAAGGGGGGGGGGCTGCTCGCAAGAGCTTACAATCTATAGTAGAGTTCAGGCCCGGTTCCTTCATCATGTCAGATGTCATGTCTCTGTCATCTCATGTGTTACACAAACAGTGGAAATTTTAACAGGTGACCTTGTCAAAGATATCTCTAGCTCAGCATCACGTCCTTTTAAAGATCCCTGCCGAGAACGGTTTACATTACATTCTGCTTCTCTGAAATGGGTCCTATCGCTGTCAGCGTACCGGGAGCTGTTACCTTCCTACAGTAAATGGAGCAGAGGACAACACGCTGCAGTAATGTCTGGTCACTGGCGTACTAATGACTATTAACCAATGCAGAGAGTATGAATATGAGGAATGATAGCTAAAAAGATGATAAATGATTTTATTATATATTTTTAAATATGTTGATTTTGCAGATCTTCGAACCAATATAAACATTAAATGAAAGAACAGTGAGTGTGCAGACAAGACTAAAGAAGTACGAGTATAAGAAGTGAGCACATCTAAATATGTACAAATATATATATTATATGTGTATATAATCTTTATTCCATGAGTATCATAAACAAACAAGAGCAAAAGTGAAGATCACTAAAATAACATATATAATGTGTAACACATACACACACACCAGGGGGATGCCATGATAAACACAGTCCCCCACCCAGCAATAAACCAATACATTACCAAGCTGACAAAACAAAGGATGAAAATGGAAAAAAATGTGATAAGCTATTAAAGATCATTAAAAACCCTAACATCTTGGAGAAACTATGACCGGAAACAGAAATGTACCAACACCCAAGTGCAGCTGGATTGGGGGACTGGTGCAATCGCCCATGCGTATCACCAACTAATGCGTATCACCAACTAAATTGGCTTCTTCAGGGGTGTGGGCAACCATGGTCATACCACCCTTAAATGCTCTGCGTATAGTGTACACATATTCTACAAAAAATATCTTAATCAAAGAACAAATATGTGCAAGCAAAAGAGTTACCTGCGAAGGCAGCAGGAGGGAGGAAGTAAATCTTGAAGAATATACAGCATCTATGAAATATCACCACGTTATTGGGAAAGCCCAGAGTAAAAGAGAGCCAGTTCGTACTTCATTATCATGTCATTTTGCTATGGGTTTGTCCAATACCCTGGAACATGCGCTGTGATATTGTACAGACGCCTCCTGCCACCAAGTTAGTCGGCGATATGCATAGTGCGTTCCCCCACCCGGGAGTAGGTATACTTCTATTTTGGGTCAGGCTGCCTTCACACGTCTGTTAAACCCGGACGTGAGCAGTCGGTGGTTGTGCGGGCTGGATTTGTTCTTTACAGCCGGAGCGCACGGCGTCATTGGTTGCTATGACGCCCTGCACCCTTGCTGTAAAGAACAAATCCAGCCCGCACAACCACCGACTGCTCACGTCCGGGTTTGACAGACGTGTGAAGCCAGCCTCACAGTTTCTCTGTACACTTTTTCTACTAAGATATTAGGGTTATTATTGGTCTTTAACGGTGTATCTTATATAATATATATATATATAATTTTTTTTTTTCTACCCTTTGCTTTGTCACCATGGTTATACAGTACATTGTTTTTTTGCTGGGTGGGGTACTGGTGGAGGGTGTGTGTTAATTATGGCATCCCTCTTTGTGTGCTACGCAATGTATGTGTTATTTTAGTAGTTCTAATATTTGCTTGATTGTATATGTTGCCTGTGGAATAAAGAGTATATACCGTATGTGCATAAATATATATGTATATACTGGTATATTTAGGGTACTTTCACACTAGCGTTCTTCTTGTCCAGCATAGAGTTCCGTCGTCGGGGCTCTATGTCAGAAAAAAAACTGATCAGTATTATCCCCATGGATTCTGAATGGAGAGAAATCCGTTCAGTATGCATCAGGATGTCTTCAGTTCAGTATGTAAACTTTTTTAGACTGGGAAAATACCACAGCATGCAGCGGTGTTATCTCCATCTAAAATTCCAGAACACATGACGAATGCCGGATCCGGCATTAATTCCCATTGACTTGTATTAGTGCCAGATCCGGCATTACAAATACCACAACTACGGATCCGTCCTTCCGGTCTGCGCATGTGCAGACCATTAAAACTGTGAAAAAAAATCAAGACTGATCCGCATCCGGCGACAGAACTACCTGCCGGATCCTCACACCGCAAGTGTGAAAATACCCTTATTTATTAATTTATTTTTTGCATATTCAGGTGTGCTCACTTAATACTAATACTTATTTAGTCTTGTTCTTATCTGGTTTCTCATTTTGGTGTGATTATGAAGCGTAGACAAGTTGAGTTGGGTTCATATCAGACGGGGGTAGGTGGCTTCTTGCTGCAAGGTTCTTGTTATATTCCAGGCCAGTCTTTTGGACTGGGACATTAAAAGGGTTTTATGAGATTTTTATACTGATGACCTATCCTCAGGAAAGGTCATCAGTATCTGATTGGCGGGGGTCCGACACCCGAGACCCCTGGGATCAGCTTTTTTAAAGAATACAGCGGCACTCCTGTGAGCACCGCGGCCATCTCGCAGCTTACCAAGCACAGTGCCGTACATTGTATAGTGGCTGTGCTTATTATTGCAGCTCAGCCCAATACACTTGAAAGGGGCTGAGCTGCTCCTAGGCCATGTGACCGATGAACGTGTCATCACTGGCCTAAGAAAAGCTGTTAGAAGCCGCTGCCTTATCAAACAGCTGATCGGTGGGGGTCCCGGGTGTCAGACCCCCAATCGCATGCTGATGACCTATCCAGAGGATAGATCATCAGTATAAAAATCTCGGAAAACCCCTTTAAGTATCAAAATAAAAAAAATAAAAAAGGCTCCAAGAAGCATAATGTGAACCTGTAGGAAAAGAAAAAAAGATTGTTTTGCATTTCCATCTCTGTGATATATGAACAGAAGACTTCATATGTCATTTTACAATATGTGTCGTTTTTCAGCTCAGTTCTCCTTGTCTGCCGACTGCTTCGTAAATCAGCTTTTGTGTGACTTAGCTCTGCAAAACAATAGTACAATCTTGGTAAAAGCATACACCTTAGAAAATGAAATGGTAGAACATTTGCTGAGCGTGCATGCTTTAATGATCAGTTTCTTTGACAATGCTGTCAGCGTTTATACCGTCGCTCCTATACTCTATGGTGCAGGTTATTTGCTGTCAAATTTTTGCTTAGTTAAAATGAGAACACAGAAGTAGTGAAAACAAATTTTACTCTGCCAAAATCCATCAATGTCAGAGAGATAGGATACAGTTAGCACTGTCTATATGCACTTGGTTTTCGTAATTTCACTAATTCTCTATAGACTCCATTGGGTCCATGTAGCAAGAATTCCAACCATCTCCTCTTCCTTTGGCCTAACTTTGGGACAGCAATGGGGCACATAGGACCCCTGGTCTCCAGATTGATGGGAGACCAACTCATTTTTGACTGGACTACCCATTTAAGATGGCATACATGGTTCAATATTTTAGCCTAGTTTGAACTGTGTACAGTCGTGGCCAAAAGTTTTGAGAATGACACAAATAGTTTTTACAAAGTTTGCTGCTAAACTGCTTTTAGATCTTTGTTTCAGTTGTTTCTGTGATGTAGTAAAATATAATTACACGCACTTCATACGTTTCAAAGGCTTTTATAGACAATTACATGACATTTATGCAAAGAGTCAGTATTTGCAGTGTTGGCCCTTCTTTTTCGGGACCTCTGCAATTTGACTGGGCATGCTCTCAATCAACTTCTGGGCCAATTCCTGACTGATAGCAACCCATTCTTTCATAATCACTTCTTGGAGTTTGTCAGAATTAGTGGGTTTTTGTTTGTCCACCCGCCTCTTGAGGATTGACCACAAGTTCTCAATGGGATTAAGATCTGCGGAGTTTCCAGGCCATAGACCCAAAATGTCAACGTTTTGGTCCCCGAGCCACTTAGTTATCACTTTTGCCTTATGGCACGGTGCTCCATCGTGCTGGAAAATGCATTGTTCTTCACCAAACTGTTGTTGGATTGTTGGAAGAAGTGGCTGTTGGAGGGTGTTTTGGTACCATTCTTTATTCATGGCTGTGTTTTTGGGCAAAATTGTGAGTGAGCCCACTCCCTTGGATGAGAAGCAAACCCACACATGAATGGTCCTAGGATGCTTTACTGTTGGCATGACACAGGACTGATGGTAGCGCTCACCTTTTTTTTCTGGCCAAGCCTTTTTCCAGATGCCCCAAACAATCGGAAAGAGGCTTCATCAGAGAATATGACATTGTCCCAGTACTTAGCAGTCCATTCACCATACTTTCTGCAGAAGATCAATCTGTCCCTGATGTTTTTTTTTTAGAGAAGTGGCTTCTTTGCTGCCCTTCTTGACACCAGGCCATCTTCCAAAAGTCTTCGCCTCACTGTGTGTGCAGATGCGCTCACACCTGCCTGCAGCCATTCCCGAGCAAGCTCTGCACTGGTGGCACTCCGATCCCGCAGCTGAATCCTCTTTAGGAGACGATCCTGGCGCTTGCTGGGCTTTCTGGACGCCCTGAAGCCTTCTTAACAAGAATTGAACCTCTTTCCTTGAAGTTCTTGATGATCCTATAAATTGTTGATTGAGGTGCAATCTTAGTAGCCACAATATCCTTGCCTGTGAAGCCATTTTTATGCAACGCAATGATGGCTGCACGCGTTTCTTTGCAGGTCACCATGGTTAACAATGGAAGAACAATGATTTCAAGCATCACCCTCCTTTTAACATGTCAAGTCTGCCATGTTAACCCAATCAGCCTGACATAATGATCTCCAGCCTTGTGCTCGTCAACATTCTCACCTGAGTTACCAAGACGATTACTGAAATTATCTCAGCAGGTCCTTTAATGACAGCAATGAAATGCAGTGGAAAGGTTTTTTTGGGATTAAGTTCATTTTTATGGCAAAGAAGGACTATGCTTTTCATCTGATCACTCTTCATAACATTCTGGAGTATATGCAAATTGCTATTATAAAAACTTAAGCAGCAACTTTTCCAATTTCTAATATTTATGTAATTCTCAAAACTTTTGGCCACGACTGTATATCCCGCTATTATATGGCAGTTACGATATTAAGTACTACCAGTAACACCATTCTTCTGGTACTATAAGGTGGTGCCACTTATAGCACATTTCTTTTAGTCTGTAGGTCCTTGCAGGATTCTTTGTGTTTGTGCTTCTTTTAGGGGCCAAGGGATGAAGTGTCCTGGTCCAACAGACCCAAATGAAGGATGTAGCAGAGGCCACAGTACTACCGCTCAAAGCTATAATGTTTTATGCATAAATGTGAACAGCGATGTTTGCAGCCCAATACTGGATCTTTATCAAGCCTTGAAAAACAATCAGGAATTTGTCAAAACGTTGTGAAGAAAGGATTGCTGCTTTGAACAGGCATGTCTGTATCCATAGACCTCATGCACACGACCATATTTTTCATCTATGCATTATCCATATTTCTTGCAGAAAGTCCACTGACCCATTCATTCCTACGGGGCCATTTTTTTCGTGGATCTGTGTGGCCGTTCCGCAACTTATGTAACACGTCCTATTGTGTTCCGTATTGCTGACAAAAACAGTCATTATACCGACTGGCCTCCTGGCCTGGGATACACAAGATAATTTTTCTTCTGGGTTATAATATTGCTAATAAAGCTCATTCATCCGTAAAAATAAATACATTAAATGTGCGTGCAATAGTTCAGCCTTGGAATATACAGCTTCGGCCCCTACCTACTTCTCTGTAGAGTTTCTATCGGTCGTCCATACTTGATGATTCAACAACAAGCTCTCACAGGGGATTACTTTCACATCCATAGATCATGTTTTCCATAGTCCCAACACTCCGTATAAGCCACGTTTTTTTTTTTTTTTTAAATCGTATGAAAGTAAAAAATAAATAAATAAACTTGATCATGGTAAATTTTTAATTGTTGAGGTCAGCTGACTAAAGCACCAATATTTATCTCCTGCTCATGTCTATTGCACCAACGAGAAGGTCAGAAGGAACGTCTGCTAATCCTGAGTGACAGACAATACCACTTCATGGAGTAGATCGAGCATCATACGCAGGTCACAAGGCTCACAGCTAGAGACACAAGGAATGAGTTTGGAGCCTCAGGTGTCAAACCTAAGAAGGACTAAGTCTGAACAGTACAGTGGTTAGTAAAGCTCTCACGCCATTTTTACCTGGGGGTTACATCTTCTAACATCTTACAGTATATCTGCGGCACCATGTTTATTGAACGTGCACAAAATATTTGATTCACCTTTCCAAATGAATGTGAATCTTTCTTTTAAAAATTCTGGTGAGGCGCTCTCCATTTCCAGGTAATCTTTACCTTGACGATGTTACATGGTGTTCCTGAGGAGTATGAAGAGCTCAATTTGAGGTTTAAGTCTCAATAACGTAAGGATATGGCAATTTTGTACATTTAGCTTTCTTCTATTCTCTGTTTTAAGATGCAAATACACATTAGATGAGTGTCCGCCAAAGCCACCATTTTGCCAAAGTTGGCCAACCATCCAGTTTGTATGGGGGTGTCCCGAATTAAGCTCATCAGCAGATTCTGGTGGAGATAAGGATAGGGCAGTTCTATTTCATTTTTTGGTTCTCAACAGAGAAAAGCCGCCATCAGGGAATTCCAGCCATTTGTTACTTATAGCTGATGTATGTGTATGAGAGGTTGGGAGGATTAGCGGTATATGCACGTGCATGGATATGACAGTTGGGAGGAATAGAGTGAGTGGCCACTAGTGATTGGCCACAACAGTGTCGGGGCGCCGCCACTTCCTGTCCAGTGGGGAATGGAAGTGGCTGGGAATGGGGCAGTAGAGTGAAAATGCAGGGCTGTGGACAGGAGAGTGTTTGCATTTTTTCTTTAATTGGGCATCGATTTGGTCCAATCAGGTTGTCAGTTCTAAAGCTGGACAACCCCTTTAAGAAGAGCCAGGCCAAAGAAAGACATCACAGATTTGCTATGGTTCTTTATTTTTCCTTCAGTGGTCTTAAGGCGTTGTACAGTATAATGTTTAGCAATTTGAGATTTCCTTTTCCCTACATAACGTGTCTTCGGGTTAACAATCTGCTTATTGCAAAATACTGATGTCAGACAAAGTGATAAAATCCTGAGATATATTTAGGACGTGTTATGAAATTGCTATCCACTTAATTTTTGGCGATGTTTTATCAGTGCTTTCATCGCGTTTTCTCCTCTCATTAAAACATTGCTGGTTATTGCTAACCTGTGATCCAGCAAAGACATTTTTTGACGTGCAAGCTGATGTGCAGTAATTACTCAGGCCTTGCAAATGCGCATAAAAACAAGCAGCGCCCGAGGCGGCCGTGTAGTCATTGGTATTTCTCGATCCTACAGAGAAAAAAAATTCTGTCATTTCAGTGCGCACCTTGAAACATGAAAATGGTTGGTGATTATTAAATCAGTGTGAAGAGTCAGCCGAGGCCCCAGATCCTAAAGTGACATTTATGGGCCATAGGCAAATATGGACACTGTACTTAAAGGGGTATCCCATGACTAATGTAAAAAATAAAAATCAGACATCATATAGTTCATGACAATCTCTTTGTAACAAAGCTAGAACCAGCCCTAACCCACATGGATCCAGAGGTCTCCCCATTCATTGCTCTGCTAGATTTATATTAAAGGGAATGTGTCGTCAGAAAATCATCTATTGTTTAAATCACATTTTAGTTTTAACAGGAACCATAAATTCCTGCAGTTTTTGCACTGGCCACTAAAGCCTGTATTACACTGGCAGATTTTCAGATGATCGCTAACGAGCGTTCGTAGTAACACCCGCTAGCAATCATCTGGCAGTCTAAGGGGACATGCACACGACCGTATGTATTTTGCGGACCACAAAACAGGGATCCACAAAAAACGGATGACGTTCTTGTGACATCCGTATTGCATCTGGGTTTTTTTGTGGATACATTGTCCGCAAAACGGACAAGAATAGGACATGTTCTATCCTTTTTGGCAGAACGGCCATGTGGACATACGGAAACTGAATTTCCGTGTTTTTTTTGCGGACCCATTGAAGTGAAGGGTTCTGCAGAGGGGCTGCAAAAAAACAAAACGGAATAAACACGGATAAAAAAAATATGTTCATGTGCATGAGCCCTAATACTGCTGCCAATTACCCGATTAACGAGCAAACAATCGGGAAATGATGATCTATGCTGAAAGAGCACCATTTGCCGGCAGCATATAGTACTGTCTAATCATGATCTGCTGCTGGCAAATAACTAGACAACATGGGGACAAGCAATGACATTAGTGATCGCTCCTCTCCATACTGTGGAGGAGATCGCTGCATATAATAGCAGCGGTCTCCTCTGCTAGCGATCAGGTCGACTGCCGGGGAGGAAGGCTTCCCTCCCGACAATCACCTGCAGAATCGGCAGGTGTAATACAGCCTTTAGCCTAATAATTGGCGCCACTTTTTGGTCTGTACAGATCACTTTACTGCAGTTATATATTATTCTAAACCTGCCTTTAATGATAGAGATATCACTTCTGTGTACAGATAAGACAGGATCCCCCATTCACAATAGGTAATTGTCAAAGCTTATCTCTTCTTTCCTTGGCAATGACCTCTGCACAGGGCACAGAGCATGCCGAGAAAACTCTCCCATAGAAGTCAAGGAGGTCCCCTCCTGACCATGCGGCTGCCATAAAGAATTTTTTTTATGCTTTCTAAATGCTGTTAAGAACAGCTCAGGCAAGAAGGCCACCCCCGATATCATGTTCAGGAAACAGAATGAGAAAATCTGTAATCAAAAAAAATCAGTTGTGGAAAAAGATGTGTTGCTATCTGGTTTTACTGGCAGATAGAATCTTTGGTAGCACATTTCCTTTAAGTGTGCAGCTCAGGGAGAGGGTCTTTTGTCAGGGGCGTGTTCCTTGTGTCGCCGCTGGTGGAAGTTGAGGGATGGAACTGAGCATGTGCGTCCACTTCAGAGAGGAGGACAGAGAAATTAAAAAAGGGCAAGCATCAAGTGGCACTATTCAGATAGATTTCATGGGATAACTCAGTGACTATTTTTTTAATTACATGTAACTACAAAAGTATTCAGTTACAGATACTCATTTGAAAACTTGAGAATATTTTTGCAGGACAACCCCTTTAAGCCGATTTTGGCCACAATACACATTGCGTGACCACAGTGGCAGTTTATCATCAGTTGTTAAGGAGCAAGTTTCAGGATTTTAAAGGGTTTGTCCGCGATTGGAAAAATAGGTGCTTTCTTCATAGCCAAAGATCGGGGTGTAGAGGTGCAGCCAGTGAACTGAATGGGGTCGCAACATGACTCTCAAGTTAGCACAACTCCAGTGTTGCAAAAAGTCCATCTTTTCAGATGAAATCTGACCCAGTGATTGTCTGGGCTCGGCTTCAGAATTCCCTGGACATGAGCTGGTATCGCCCATAGAAGATTCAGCTGGCCCTAAATTTCCCTTACAACAGCCAATGTAGGTGACATGTTATTTTTACAAGATACCCATTCAAAAAAATGGCCATATGTGATACGTGGATGAGATGGATATGCCAAAGCGGGAACCACCTTTTCTTAGCATCTTTCTGCTCTGGTCATTACAATAGCTATGATTGTACGGCCACACAGTGCACTCGTGTTTGGGTCGCGGTTGCCTTTTTTTTAAGTAATGAGGACCGCACTGTATAGCCAGTCTTTATTGTCAGAGGCCGCACAGCATTGAAGGTGGCGTCCGGCAGTTCTTGACCACAGCTGGCCCCGGCCTTAATGGGTCATGACGGTGTCTTGTGGCTGTACCCCAAAAACTCCTTGCTCTGGAAACCAGTGGTGGTCTGAGATCATTGGGGGCGATTTATCATCTCTCTGCACCTGATTTCTGGTGCAAAAAATTAGCAAATCTCATTTTTGACTTTTTAGACGCCATTGCAAAACAGTATTCCTGCAAGTGCCGTTTTTACAGCACCCTCGCCACTTTTCCAAAAGGAGGTGGGATGCGGAGTGGACTTGGCCAGCAAACATGACAAATTTATATGCAGCAAATGAAGACAGAAATCTGTCCCTGATATCTGCTTATGTGAACAGGCTACCGGAGGATGCGCCTAATATATGATGAGGTGCTCACCTCAATCAGGCTACTTTCACACTTGAATTTGGAGCGGATCCGTCGTGGATCTGCACAGACGGATCTGTTCAGATAATACAACCGTCTGCATCCGTTCAGAACGAATCCGTTTGTATTATCTGTAACATAGCCAAGACGGATCCGTTTTCTATTGTGCCAGATTATGTCATAGAAAACCCATTGACTTACACTGTGTGTCAGAACGGATCCATTTGGCTCAGTTTCGTCAGACGGACACCAAGACGCTGCAAGCAGTGGTGTCCGCCTCCAAAGCGGATTGGAAACGGAACGGAGGCAAACTGATGCATACTGAGCGGATCCTTTTCCGTTTACAATGCATTAGGGCAAAACTGATCCGTTTTGGACCGCTACTGAGAGCCCTGAACGGATCTCACAAACGGAAAGCCAAAACGCGAGTGTAAAAGTAGCCTTAGTTGCATCTTCTGGCAGTGCAGAGCAAAAAGCGCCAGTCTTGATAAATCTCCCCCCTAGACTTCACCAATGTGTTTTTTTATTTTGCGTTTCTATGGATTACATTGCTGCTCTTGCTCTCTGTAGTCTTGAAATCTGCTTCTCTTCTTTTCTAGGAGGTTTACTTTTTTCTGTATATATTTGCTGTGTCATGAAATACCACACTTTTGACTGTTTCTTTAGCTACATTTGGCAAGGAAATTCCATATACAGTGATAAAGAATGAATCCGGCTGTTTGCATGTTGCCTTTGATGTCATGTATGGTACCACCTACTATGCCTATGGTGCAGGAACAGGGGTCACAGCTGCAGAAGGGCCCAACCAGAACAGGGCACACAAGCGCTGACCTTCCTTTCCTACTGCACACAACAACCCTCAATGGATGCATACTTTAGAACATATCATGTTAAGAGGAATTTTTAAAGGAACCCTTCCCTTTTGAGCAAGATTTCTCAACATTTAACTATTTTACTGGATGCTGACCGGAGAAGAAAGCAAAATCAAAGAACAGTAGTGTAGTGTTCCTGTAAATGGGTTTCCAAGATTGGATCCCTTTTTAATTAGGGCTCCTAGGGTTTGCTTCCTAAAGGAAGAATCCTACTTGCCTGTTCCCTGCCACTCTGGCTCAATCCACCACCTCTGTTTGGCAACCTTCTGGTGGCCATATTGTCTATTTTGGTCCGAGTTATGGTTGTGGTCATGTACGCTGCTGCATCCAGTGGCTGGCCTCAGTGTTGACTGATGAAGAAATCGATTTGTCTTATTAACAAGAGTTCTTTTCCTGCGAGGGGCTGTCCCATCTGTTTAAGAAGCTCCCCCTGCTGCTTGATTGACAGGGCAGAACATCTTACCCGGCCCTGACAATTTTGCACCTGCGCTGCTCCTCCAAGTAGGGACATAAGCGCGGTAGCTCTACCAAAGCTTCTGGAGCAGCAGCTGTTCAAGCGTCAGGGGGAGCTTCTACACCAGTGGGGACAGCCCCTCGTAGCTGAAAAACTCTGTTGAGTGAAGAACTCTAGTGCTGACGTGTCCCAGACTGACCTTCTGCTGACAGTGACACCATTTTGGTCATCCACGCCTTCTGAAAAGCAACCCAAGGTGGTAAAAGTTGCACAAATTGCGTGAATGTTGCCGTAAGATTTGTGGACGTCATCTTAGATCACAAGACATCAAATGTGTTCATCCATGTTCTATGTTAATTATAATCTCCGGTGACTACGGAAATTTTTTACCAATGAGATGTATGTGGCACAAATGGTCATTAAAGGGAATTAGTCATATTGAAAATGCAGTCCAACCTGCCGGCTGCATGCTATAGAGCAGGAGGAGCTGACCAGATTGGTATATAGTTTTGTGGGAAAGGATTCAGAATAACTTGTATTTTAGGCTACATGCACACGACCGTATGTGTTTTGTGGTCCGTAAATTGTGGCTCTGCCAAAAGAAAAACTGATGACAGCCGTATGCCATCTGTTTTTTTTGCGGATCGATTGTAACAATGCCTAAAACGGACAAGAATAGGACATGTTATTTTTTTTTGCGGGGCTACGGAACGGACATACGGATGCGGATAGCACACAGTGTGCTGTCCGCTTTTTTTGCGGACCGATTGAAATAAATGGGTCTGCATCCTATCCGCAAAAAAAAAACGAACGGACACGGAAACAAAATACGTTCGTGTGCATGAGGCCTTTTGCATGTAAATCTCTACTCTTGCTTAGGAGTCCAGTGGGTAGTCTCAATCAATGATTGGCAACCTTCCCTGTATGACTGTGCATACAGAGATAGCTTTCCACCACTTATTAGGACCGCCCACTGGACTCATAGGCATAGAAAGCGCAGAGATTTAAATAAAGATTAGGAGTTAAAGTTTTTATTAACTTGCTCCATACAAGTGTGTACGTTTTTTGGAGCAGATCCGCACCAAGCACCACGAGCGTCACGGGCTAAAAACGTACGGAAAAACACACACGGATTCTGTGCTGAATTTTGTAGGCGGATTTTCCGAATCTGTCCTGTGAACATACCCTTAAGGGGTTAAATAGCCATCATGTCTGAGAGAATTGAGCTGACGAGGAGCACAGTTCTGCATTTGCACAGCCGGCTTGACTCTATGGGTGAGGCAGGGGTTAACCTCCTGTGTAGCTAAACCAGTTTGAAGGAAGTGGAGCCTGAGTCAGCCGCACTTATCGAAATCTCTGAACTCACTGGATCCTGCACCTCTGTAATGCTACAGTGTCCGTAATCCTGTGCCGTCGGCATGGCGTGTCCTCTACCTGCACAGGTAATGAGATTTCTCTAATTTACTAAGCACAATTGCCTCCTGCAGGACATGGGAAGGTGGACCTATGGGGATGTCCTGTAAGTGTCACTACTAATCTGTGTCTACAATTGAGACTTTATCTCCACGACACAAATATGGTTGAATCCTATACATTGTCAGCGAGGGATTCCTCCACTACAGATTCTTACGTATTACTTCTTTCCGGAATGAAATTTTGGTGTCGATCAATTAGGTTTTGAGACGCTCGGAGCAGTTTAATTTCATTAAGTAACCATCCTCGTGAAGGAAAGACCCGTTTAATTCCATTAAGTCACGTGCCGCATCATCTGTTATGTACAGTTCAGCTCCAGTCTCTTAAGCCTCCGACTATGTCTTGCAAGGAGGAGAAGGCCTTTGACCTTGCCGTGAGGTTGCCTAACGTCTGCAGCCACCCTACAGATTGGGAATTACCTGGACGAGCGGTGGAGCAGGAGAAAGCTCTACGGTCCAGCCCCATCTGGACAATGTGCTGATCAGTACCGTATGGTCTGCCTTGCACGTTGCTTCGACAATGAGGGACTGACCTAGCTGCATCCTCCTAGGCAAGCACAAAGCGTCGTTCCATCCTGTGTCATTATGGAGTATCCACTGCGACGCTCCACCTGAACGGCAGATCCTCTCGCTCCTTCGCCGCCTGCCTTTTGCAAGGATGGGGTTAGAGGTAGGTGACTGATGCAGTGCAGGACGCTGTGCCGCAGGAGATACAATGATTTAGCAGGGCAGTTTAGCAGCAGTGAGCGTCTGCAATGTCTGCTGTTTTGCATGTCGTGGAGGAGACTCCTCTGTACGAATGCGGAGTGTTGTTACTCATCCATTAACCCTTGTCTGACTGATTGAGTAGGAATCTGCCCTATCCAAGAAATGTGTTCGGTGGACTTATGTAAAAAATAACCTTCTTCCATGTCTTGATCCATGGAGACCTTGTGTATCGGGCCTATGGCTTTATCACTGAATTGTACATCCGGAATCTTTGTATTATTGCAGGATTGATACAGGTTTATGACACTGGTGCTGTTCATAAGGGATGGTTATTAGGCTGTAACTGTTGTCAGTGTGTTCGTAATAGCTTTTCGCTATGTTTTCCTTTTATTATTACCATTCAGTTATATTTCCATAGAAAAGATCTTTTATGTTGAGTATTGTTGGATTTTATATCCGGTATTTGCATAAAGAAGGTAGTCCTTATAGTAACCTTGTCTATCGCATTACATAGAGAATGACCCTTGTGCTCCTAAAACGTACTGTGGGTGATGATGCTCATCCATTCATTGCGCCGTTTTCCTCTCAATAATATCAATATATATTAGTGCAATGTCTATATTGCTTCATTATGCTGATGGTGACAAACTGAGCCCTATGTCATAAGCAGTGCAAAAGATTTTTTTAAATAATGTCACAGATGCCACCATTTTTGGAGGAAGTGCGGCAGATACAAATAGGGCATACACGCATCACTATTCGCCTTTCCTAAGCTCCTAGGACAACAACTGTTTACTGCTGGGATCAGCAACCTAACTGTTCTGGAACTACAACTCTCAAAATCCTCCTTTCACTTCTGTGGTAGTTACAAGAACAGCTGAGTAAGTATGCATGCTGAGAGTTGTAGTATCACAACAGCTGGAGTGCCGAAGGTTGCTGATCCCTGGTTTACTGTATTACTGCTTCATAGGAGCTTAGCACCCGTGGGTGGATCAGATTCAATGGAGGCCTTGGGCAAAAATTTGCTGTGGGCCCCAAACCAGAATACAGCCTTATCGACACGCAAGTGAATCACGGACGTGTACAATGTATGTATGCAAACATCCGTGATTTACCACAGTCTGCGGTTACACCATGGGAGCATGCCCTATTTTTTGTCTGTGTTTACAGATCCATCACGCCTATTATAGTCTATAGGACTGTGAAAAAATACAGACACAAAAGGGATGGCATCCGTGTTTTATGGATCGTTGCTAGAAGATGCTCTTGAAATAAATTTTCAGCTGAGCAGTGTCTGTGGAATACAGGCGTCCGGGCGAAAAAGATGGACGGACGGACGAACCAAACATGGATCCTTCACGGTTGAACCTCTGACCATCTTGTCACTGATGTTATCAAGGACAGAGACATGTGCATGAGGCCTAACAATTTAAAATAATGTATGCATTCACCTAGGAATTATAAAGTTATAATTCGGCAAAAAGTCCTAAAATAAAGGTATTCCAATATACTAACCTAACTTATACCACCAGATTGTACACTTCAGTGTCCTCTGTGCTCCACGTTCTGCTACCTGGCATCTCTTATGCACAATATTAGGGCTAGTTTCACTAGCAATCGAGAGCTCCACTAGGCTGTTCCAGCGCGCAGCAGTTTTGGTCCGGCCAATTCTCCGCATATTTGCTGGGTTGTACTGGATCTCTGCCGGTTGCCATTATAGTTAAGCAGGCAGCTTCCAGCAATGCCAGATCCAGAGAGCTCCAGCAGGCTGTTCCGGCAGAAAGCGCTCAAACACTAGTGTGAAACTAGCCTAAAATTAGTTAGGTGGTGGAAGCTTTAAAGCAGTTGCCCCTTTTGCTTCCCTATATTCCAGTCCTGCCAGCAGCCCTAATTTGATATTGCAGTGTAAAACTGCATCTTGTATCAGACGTAACTTCAGTTTCAAAAAATGCCGCAAAAAAACACAGAAGTGCTGAAAAATGCCACTATAAAAATAATGGGGCACATTTATCAACGACTGTACATTTGAAAACTGGCATTAAAAAGTCACAAAGGTTCCCCTGTGCCCCACTTGCAAAAATTTTTGCATCTCTCTTGAGCCTTTTCCAAAAAGGGAGCAGAGCAGTGCGGGGCCGGGCACAGCCACATTCTATGCAAGGAAACTCTCCTAGTTTATACCTAAAATCTGCTGCAGCTCCCTTTCTGGTGGAGATTGTAGGCCCGCTTAGATGCTTCACTATTAATGAGAGGTGTGTGTCGCTTAATAATTTTGGCGCATCTGATGCCAGGAGAGGATAGATTAAGACTAGAGTGTAAACACTGGTCCTAATAAATGTCCCTCTATGTGTGAATGCTGCCAATTTGCTATCTTATAAATAACCAAGGTCACTGACGACAGAAGTACAGTATGTGATTCTCTAACAATATCGAGGCTCTGAAGGTATTGATATCTGAAAACAGTGTATGAGTCGTGTTCCGTTCTGCTCAGGTGTGGTTTTGATCCGTTCTGCCTTATCAGAAAGCAATTTGGATGTCTGCTCTTCTTAACAAAAGCATTTCTGTTGAAGTACAACTTGACAAGATCAAAAGAGATTTCATGGGGAGTCAGAAGAAGACTTTTGATACTAATAAGACTGGAAAGCTTGAAAGAATTTTGGAGACTCCATTATTCATTTGAAAGGCAATGAAATTAAAAGGGTTGTCCCACAATCAACATTTCTCACCAATCCACGGGATAGGTAGTAAATACCAATTACTATCCTCAACAATGTATATTTACTATGCAATCCACATCAGTAATCTAAGGCTGACCCTTGGATTTCTGCCATGGTTAGGGTACGGCCACACGGTCAGGTTTCCTGATGCAGTTTTGGAAGCCAAAAGCAGGGGTGGATCATAAAAGGAGAGAAAATATAAAGAACAGATAGGACTTCTCTTTTTTTATTTCTCTACTAGCTTTGGCTTCCAAAACTGCATCAGTAAACCTGACCGCATGACTATACCCTTATGCCGTTTGCATACCAAAGAGTCGCCTATGGGTTTAGCCCCATCCTGTGGGACTAATCCACATGTGGCCATCCGGCATGGCTTCTGTGCAGAAACCGCGCTAAGACTAAGCTAGTCATTTTTGTTGTTCTGGGGCAATGAAAAACTGAAGTGCCGTATCTGGCAGATAACTAAAACGAAAGGAGCAGAACGTACCCCGTTGACTACAATGGGGTCAATTTGGTTTTAGTTTGTGTGTCTGCTTTTTGAGCAGGAAAGAGTCCTGCATACTGGGATCTTTTGTCTTCACTTTTTGGCAGATGGAGCCTCGAACACAAGATGGATATGCTCATCCTCGTTACCTGTGGAGCAAATTTCAAATGTGCATGCAGAAATCTGCAGGTTGGATTCCTATTTAAATTAATAGACAGTTATGTTAGGCTAGTTTCACACTGTTGTTAGTAGTTCCAGCACGTGGTGCTGGCAAAAAATAGCCTGCCAGAGCTCCATAGATCCAGCATCGCCAGATTCTACCAGAATGCCTGCCAGCCCCATTGACAATAATTGGGTCCAGCGGAGATCTGGTTACTAACCGGCAAATATGCCGGATTTGGCTGGAGAAAAACTTCTGTGTGCATATTTGCCAGGTAGCAGCCAGATCTCCACTGGACCCTATTATAGTCAATGGGGCTGGAGGACATTCCGGTAACATCTGGCAATGCTGTATCCAGAGAGCTCTAGTAGGCTGTTCTCTCCCAGAACAGCCTGCCAGAGCTACTAATGGCAGCGTGAAAGAAGCTTTAGGCTTCTTTCACATGTGCACCTGTGCTCTCCAGCAGGCTGTTCTGGCATAGAATGCCAGGAATCGGCCAGACAAAAACTGTTGCGTGCAGTGGTGTTTGGCCAAATCCCAGCATATTTTGGTAGCAGCTGGATCGATAGTGGACCCCATTCTACTCAGTGGGGTCGGCGGGCATTCTCGTGACATCCTCAATGCCATATCTGGAGATCTCCGACAGGCTGTTCTCTGCCAGAACAGCCTGCCAAAGAGCTGTTTCGCAAATGTGAAACTAGCCTTGGGCAGTGTTTGTGCCGAAAATGTGCCAAAATCCAAGAAGGTGTGTGAACATATCCTTAAGGATTGTTTACACACCATATGTTTATGGTAATGAATTCTAGCATGGGAAAAAATAAACCTTTAACATAGAAGAGAGCTTGTCCTCTACATTTGTAAATTATGGAAACAATGGATCAAGTAATCAAAGAATTATGTATTTCGATTGATGTAACCCTCTGTGAAGTGGAGTCCACTCTCAACCAGATGTTCATTCAAACATTAGTGTTTTACATCATCAGGCGGTATTACACTGCAGGCCTAGGCGTTGGGTTTCTCGTCTTATTCTGAGCAAATATTTGACATACCAATCACCAGCTATATTAGGTAAGTTATTTTTCTTATACCCTATGGAAGGTAAGGTTCATGCATCTTAGCACCAACAAAAATGCTCTAACTACAACAGATTCAAGTGATTAAAGGAAAGGGACCCCTCAAACCTCCTCCTGGATCCTGCACCTGTATCTCGGCTCATTGAATTTTAGTGTTTTCAAGCAGTGCAGACAGTGAATAATTCATAATACGGGCTCATTAGGAAGCTTCTTTGAAGTTCCCTTTCTTGCTAATGTAAAAAAGGAACATTTATTTTCGTACCTTTGAGTTCCCTCCCGTAGACTGACAACATCGTGGAAGATCCAACCCTTGACGTTCCTCTGATATCCTTATTTTTTTTTCTCCTGTATTCTAAAACCTTACGTTCTGTTTTATCGTGTGACCGTGATTGATTTAGTAAAAAGAGACAATATTTGCTGTCCTAAGACGTTTTTCTAGACTCTTTCCATAAGAGCATCACTTGACATTTGTAGACTGCAACATGACTCTATTTAGCTTATAAGTGGATTAAAGCAAATATGGAGAATTGTTACGGATTCTTCGTGTACAGTATTTTTCGCCTTTAAAGCCATGATCACATCACCACATGTTATTTTCGCTGTTTTTTCACTCCATTATTGGAGCAGAACAACGAAAGTAATGGAAGAACTTTTTTCCGCTCTTTTTAGAGGAATCTGTGATGGAGGCCCTGAAGGGAGCCTCCAACAAAGATGTGAACATGCCCTTACATGTTTTCTATGAGCTCTAATATCTGTGGAGAACCATTAGGCCACATTGAAACTGGATTGTAGTTTATACATATATATACTGCCAAGGACCATATGGGATACTGTCAAAGGGCACCATTGCATGGGTGTTTGTTGCAATGTACTAATAAAGGGCACCACAGCACCCAATGATCAGTCTACTGAAGTATCTATGGACTAGTGCATGGGTACCCTGTAAAAGGCAACCTATCACCAGTTTATCTTGACCCGTCCAAGGGCAACATAACCTGGTGGCAAAGATCCTAGTTAACATTCTGGATCATTTTCTCATTTTTTTGTCACTATTGAGCTTGTTCCAGTGTGAACCAAGTGCCAGAGTCCCGATATTCAGAGCTCACGGTTATACACTGTAGAGGAAGGTAGCTGGTAGTCAGCTTGCCGCAGCTCATGGACTCCAGCGCTTGGCTTGTGCTGAAGCTCTGACCAGGGATTTTAAGCAAATGACTTGGTCAAAAAAGGTAAGGCTAGTTTTACACCAGCGTTAGTGACATCTGACAGGCTGTATGGGCATGGTCAGACATGTGTACTTCTACTCCATTCACACAGGGGACTCATGATTGTGGGGTCCAGTAACCATACATTTATCACCTTTAATGTGGATAGGCCATAAGGCTTGTGCTTTGTTCCATTCTATCAGGTTTTCCACTGTTTTTGACTGCAAGAGAATGGTAGCGCATCTGACGTACCCTAATAAAAGTCAATTGGATCAATCAAGATTTGTTCAAATCCATTTGAAAAAATAGGGGTATGCCATACGACAACTTATCTCCTGTCCTGTGTCTGATTGGCAAGGGTCTGACCACTGGGGGCCCCACTGATCATGAGAACAGGGGCCCATGCTCCCCATTTGAATAGAGCAGCAGACTCATGCATGTCCACTGCTCCATTCAACTCTATGGGACTGCGAGAGATAGCTGAGTGCAAGAATTGGGCTATCTCCGGCAACCCTATAAAGCTGAATGGACCAGTAGCACCCATGCTTGACCACTGCTACAATGAAACGGTGTCATCATCATCGGGCGCCCCAGTGGCCAGCCCGGGACAGGGGATAAGTTGTCTAAATGGGATAATCTTTTTAAAAAGATAAATCCATGAACATGGATGCATGAAGGATGAATGGCTGTGGCTGGGATTTACTATACACTTTGCAGCTGCTTATTATAATGGCATACATAAAAATCTTTCTATAACAAGAATATGAAGAAGAAAGTGCGTATTTGATTCTTCACCTTACATTAGTTTGCGTCTCTGTAGAAGTTTATGTGAATTGATCAGACACACAGAGCTCACAATAAAAGGAGATTGATCGACTAGTTGAGACATTTTGTGAATTGAAAACGTCAGATGAAGTGAGCACAATACAGATAAATTATCCCAGGCCTGAGCCGCTTCTCTTTGTTTCCCGGTACATAATGAGACTGTTATTTCAGCTGTTACCTTGGCTCTCTGACCATTGTATAGAGGCTAATCCCCCTGCTGCTGCAGCGAGCGTGCTGCTCACAGGCCGAGAGGTCCATAGTACTGCAATGGTTATTTCACAGAGATGTAAGAACCCCCCCCCCCTACTGTTCAATGGGTCAATGTTACATCGGGAATCTATACCAGCCCTTGTTTCCTTTTGTTTAACTGGTTTGAGAGACTGAAGTTTAGGATCTTTAATGCAAAGTCAAATGGCGTAGCACAGCAGTTATCAAACTTCTCCATGTCAGGTTCTCAAACTTCTCCACAAACCAGCTAGAGACCCCACTAAGGAAGTCTCACCCGTTTTCTATACGATAGTGGGCTGGAATTGTTAACTGTCGATCAAAGTATGCAGGGGTGTAAGAGAGATTGGGGTCCCATCAACGTCGGACTGAAGTCCCTTGGGCCCACCAGAGGAAATTATTCTGAGGGCTCAACCTCTGTGTATGTAGGACCTTAAGAGCCCTGTTTTATTAGGGGTCCATTATTGCCAGAGCTTGGGCCCACCGGAGGATCCGCTGGTACTCTGGTGGGCCAGTCTGAACCTGGGTCCTATAGTAAATGGAGCGCCACTCCACCATGACCTCATTCAGCAGCATGTTCAGAAAACTTTATGATTGGTTTCTCTAATGCAAAGGGCTAAGCAGTGGTGTACATAGAGAAGTAAGGGCCCCATAGCAAGGATCAAACCAGGCCCCCCACACAGGACAGAACCGTTTCTGCCTAAACCCCTTTCGATGACCCTTGGGCCATTTTTCCACTGCCTTATTTGCTAAAAGTTGTTCCTTTAGAGAGTAGAGTCCTGACCAAGTTTTCATCTCCAGTAGAAGAGCAGATAGTCTCAACTAAGACTGGGTCCCCTCTTGCCCTGGGCCTCATAGTAGTCGCATGGTCTGCCGCTATGGTAGTTACACCCCTGGGCTAAGTCACTAAGTAATGTCACAATACAAGGATAATGATGTAACAATAGTCGGATAATGTGCACTCTTGGTTAATTATAATAGGAGGACTCCAGCATAACGTAAACTGGACGGATCCATTATGCAGGCCATAGACTTCTATTATGACAGAATGAGTAACAGAATGCCTCTAAAGGCATTCTGTCATGGAATTACGTCATGGTCTGTGGTAACGAAATCCATAATGCAATTCAGTAAATACCACAACACAAACCAGCACAGAAACTTCAAAATATGAAATTCGCTCATCCCTAGATATCACAGTACAGGATAATAAACACAGTGATGTCACATAGTCAGGATATGAACTGAGTGACATCACATTATAGAGATAATGAACACAATAGTGACACAGTAATGAGACAATGAACACAGTGATGTCACATAGTCAGGATATGAACTGAGTGACATCACATTATAGAGATAATGAACACAATAGTGACACAGTAATGAGACCATGAACACAGTGATGTCATTATATAGGGATATCACTGCATAGACACTATGAGCACAGTGAAATCACAGTACAGGGATAATAAACACAGTGATGTCACAGTGCAGGGATAATAAACAGTAATGTCACAGTACAAGGATAATGAATGCAGTGATGTCACAGTACAGGGATAATAAACACAGTGATGTCACAATACAAGGATAATAAACACAGTGATGTCACAGTACAGGGATAATAAACACAGTGACATCACAGTACAGGGATAATAAACAGTGATGTCACAGTATAGAGATAACGAATGCAGTGATGTCACAGTACAAGGATAATGAACACAGTGATGTCACAGTACAAGGATAATGAATGCAGTGATGTCACAGTACAGGGATAATAAACACAGTGATGTCACAGTACAGGGATAAGAAACACAGTAATGTCACAGTACAGGGATAATAAACACAGTGATGTCACAGTACAGGGATAATAAACACAGTGATGTCACATTACAGGGATAATAAACAGTAATGTCACAGTACAGGGATAATAAACACAGTGATGTCATAGTACAGGGATAATAAACACAGTGATGTCACAGTACAGGGATAATAAACACAGTGATGTCACAGTACAGGGATAATAAACACAGTGATGGCACAGTACAGGGATAATAAACACAGTGATGTCACAGTACAGGATAATAAACACAGCGATGTCACAGTACAGGGATAATAAACACAGTGATGTCACAATACAAGGATAATAAACACAGTGATGTCACAGTACAGGGATAATAAACACAGTGACATCACAGTGCAGGGATAATAAACAGTGATGTCACAGTATAGAGATAACGAATGCAGTGATGTCACAGTACAAGGATAATGAACACAGTGATGTCACAGTACAAGGATAATGAATGCAGTGATGTCACAGTACAGGGATAATAAACACAGTGATGTCACAGTACAGGGATAAGAAACACAGTAATGTCACAGTACAGGGATAATAAACACAGTGATGTCACAGTACAGGGATAATAAACACAGTGATGTCACAGTACAGGGATAATAAACACAGTGATGTCACAGTACAGAGATAATAAACACAGTGATGTCACAGTACAGGGATAATAAACACAGTTATGTCATAGTACAGGGATAATAAACACAGTGATGTCACAGTACAGGGATAAGAAACACAGTAATGTCACAGTACAGGGATAATAAACACAGTGATGTCACAGTACAGGGATAATAAACACAGTGATGTCACATTACAGGGATAATAAACAGTAATGTCACAGTACAGGGATAATAAACACAGTGATGTCATAGTACAGGGATAATAAACACAGTGATGTCACAGTACAGGGATAATAAACACAGTGATGTCACAGTACAGGGATAATAAACACAGTGATGGCACAGTACAGGGATAATAAACACAGTGATGTCACAGTACAGGATAATAAACACAGCGATGTCACAGTACAGGGATAATAAACACAGTGATGTCACAGTACAGGGATAATAAACACAGTGATGTCACAGTATAGAGATAATAAACACAGTGATGTCACAGTACAGGGATAATAAACACAGTGATGTCACAGTACAGGGATAATAAACACAGTGATGTCACAGTACAGGATAATAAACACAGTGATGAACACAGTACAGGGATAATAAACACAGTGATGTCACAGTACAGAGATAATAAACACAGTGATGTCACAGTACAGGGATAATATACAGTAATGTCACAGTACAGGGATAAGAAACACAGTGATGTCACAGTACAGGGATAATGAATGCAGTGATGTCACAGTACAAGGATAAGAAACACAGTGATGTCACATTATAGGGATAATAAACAGTAATGTTGGGCCCCATCATGGTAGCTGCTGTCTGCTACCCAGGTAGCTACATCCATGTTAGTATCGACAACATGTCAACACTAAGCCAAGAGTGATGGGCATCTCACCGCCTTGTATAAATCATGTAACCCAAGACGCCCCTAACCTTAAACATGAATACTGCACAAAAGCCAGTGCCTGAGTAGCGCACTTGATACCTTAAAGGGGCAGTCTGGGATTTTTATAAAAGTTCCCTAACGACAACTGCAATACATTAAGAAAATAACCATTTAACCTTTTTAAAATCCCCTACCAATCCAGCACCACCACTGTGGTGGTCTCCACCAGTCTGAGGTTATTTCCCTGCAGTGAAGACGTGCCATGCAAGCACATGCCCTCTGCCGATCACAGATCTCAGTGGTGATGCCTACATGTACAGTATGAGACCCAGCCACATACATGTATGTCTCGTCATCACTACAAGGCAAGTGCACACAGACCAGCAAAGACTAACAGAGAGGCACCGGTGGAGGATTTGAAAGTGCCGCAGCCTTCCCTCAGCTCACCAAGCGCCGTGCCGTACCGTACATTGTATAGTGGCTGCGCTCGGTATTGCAGCTCAATGGAGATGAGCTCCGCCTAGGCTAGGCCATGTGACCGATGAGCGTGATGTCACATGGTTTAGGCAAAGCTGCAAGAAGGCTGTGGCGCGAGGATAGGTCATCAATTAAAAGATCTCGTTAGACCCCTTAAGTTGGGTCTCGAATATGGTAGGATGTTTTAAAATAAGAGCAGTGTGGACAGAGCAGTGTTCTCCATAGGTAATATACATTTCACAGCCTCCATACATCATGGGGTAACTTCCCCCCTTCTGTCTTTGAATATCTGTGGCCTGAATAAGGGTCTACAAGGATTTTCATTCCCTCTAATTTTCCGTGAGAACCTATTGTTGACTGTGCTGTTTCGACAAGCTTTGGCCTGAATATACTTCCTTACAACATCTGCCAGGACAGATCGGTGCTGGTTTATTACCCTGGTTTTATATTTGGCCAAGGAGAGCATGATAAATAACTTGCGAAATGACCTGTCCTTGCAGAGCACTGATAACGTAATATTTCCCTAGCCAGCACTTCTGCAGCCTGTACATGTGCTCCAGGCGGAGCTGCTGGTCAGCATTTCCTCCTGTACCAGATAATAACACAGTCATTGCTTCCTCATTTCCTCTCATCCGCTGCCAGCTCTTCAGAAATGATTTTCCAGAATACATCCCGTCCTGGGGTATCTGCCAGTATGCAGCCTCACTCACATAGTTTGAGGTTAGGTGGTCAAAGCGCCATCCTCTGGATGTCGGTGGTTTCTGCGGCATAGTGTGGGTGTATGTACAATGTAACTTGCTGATTCCATTGATGCCTTTTACAAGATTTTTCAGCATGATCAATTATTCGGATAGATCTCTATGCCAAGCCTCGTCCATCCTGTTCAGGAATAATACACTACTTGAGCACCAGTTGTCCCATATTTACATCTCCATATGCAAGAAAAGGGCACATCAGAAGGCTAAATATTCAGAAAAAAATTGAAAATCTAAGAAATACGGCTACAGTTATATACAGTATCAGGTTGAGGGCCCATGCACACGACCGTGGTTTTTTTCTGCATCCAATCCGTGTTTTATGTGGATCAGATGCTGACTCATTCACTTCAATAGGGCTGCAAAAGATGCTGACAGCACACTGTGTGTTGTCCGCATCCGTACATCCGTTCTGCTGTCCAGCAAAAAAGATAGAACATGTCCAATTCTTGTCCATTTTGCAGACAAGGATGGGACAATTCTACAGAGGTCAGGACGTTCCGTAAAATGCGGAACGGAGAAGGGCAGTCCCCGTGTTTTGCGGATCCGCAATTTTTTTGTAAGTTTGCTGCATAATACTGTAACTTTTTGTCAGCATGATGTTTTTTGCTCAATACTATTATAAGTAACAAGTGAAACTGATTTGATCATTTGACCATCCTGATTTATTGCAGTGAACTGTTAGTGTGATTTGATCCGGTGAAAGATGGACCGTGACCAGGGATTTAGTGGAAAATCTGCGCAATCATGTGACAGATCATTGATTGTTGCCGCTGCTCTGAATGGCTGAAGATATTCCAGTTATCAGCAAAAAAACATCATGTGCTTCTCATGGCAATGAACCCTATTGTAAATATCCCCATAAAATACCATGTAATGGAGCATGCCATGATATTGCCTCGTAGACACATATAGGATTCATACGTGGATTCTTAAGGTGCGCTATAATGGACCTAATGTATGGCGCATGAGTCCGTATCATGATTATCAGATTATAGGAGATGAGCGTTTGTATAAATGCTTGTTTCCGACAATCTGCCAGTGCCGGTCAACACTCGATGAATTAGCAAATGCTACGATCAGGTGATCGTAATATTCTGACGTCGCCAAAAATCATTGTTCAGCAGATCTTGCTGTCTAAACACTGATCTGCTGTGCAGGAAAAATGATTGCCTAGGGGACAAGCGATCATTGTATAGATCACTTGTCCCGATACAGCGGAGGTGAGTGCTGCCTGTAAATGCAGCTCTCATCTCCGTCGGCAGTTATCGGGAGCGTCTGCTTAGTCTCTAATAATCTGACAGATCATCCGTCCGTGTAAAAAGACCCTTAGGCCCCTCTCTGTGATCTTTTTACTACAAAATCATAGTGACAACTTTATCTTACTGTGATTTTGTAGTAAAAAGGTCACAAGAGAGGCACAGAGCATTGTCAATCATGTAAGTGCTCCGTGTGTCTGTTGTCAGGAACGGGGCTTGGCTCTCTTTCACGCAGCGGATTACCCACACGGGATCCGCTCGTGTGAAAGAGCCCTAAGGATTATCACTTAGCGTCTTTTATCTGCATTGGAGACTGAATGGGAAAGATTGAAGTGAATGGGTCTGCGCCCAAGCTGCAAAATATGCGGCTCGGACAAGGACCAAACATACGGTCATGTGCATGTAGCCTAACCCTAGGTACACACCTAAGCGTTTTTTAGCGCGTTCAAACGCGCTGTAAAACGCACAACATGTGGAAAGCCATGCTTCCCTATGGGCATGGTTCACATTTGGGCGTTTTACAGCGCATTCGAACGCGCTGAAAAACGCCAAACGCTGTCGCTTCAGCATGAGCTTCTTTTGGGCGTTTTAACGCGCCTATGGACCATGCTGAAATAGGGGAGAATCACTGAATCGCGCGTATGATGCGCGTTTCTTAGTTACTAAAACGCGCATCCAAAAACGCGTGTAAAATGCGCGATTCAGAAACGCTTAGGTGTGTTCCCAACCTAAAGGTACGGCCAGACGGTCAGGTTTCCTGATGCAGTTTTGGGTATTAAATCAGGAGTGGATCATTAAAGGAGAGAAAGTATAAAGGACAGATACGACTTCTCTTTTTTGAATTCACTCCTGGTTTTGGCTTCCAGAACTTCAGAAACCTGACCTTGTGGTCGTACCCTTATTTACATTGGAAAGCCTTTGAGACCATGAGACCACCACCTAAAGTTGCATTAAAACTGGTCTTGTGGAGGTGTGGTCCTCTCAAAGAAGATGGCCAGTATGCATTGTGTATATATGGTGGAACTAAAAATATGTTGTAACAGTGCAGTCTAAATAAAAGCATGGTCTTCTCAAAGAGGTAGTCTTGTATATATATATATATATATATATATATATATATATCTCTTACCACATGAAATGAAATTTCCTCAGATCATGCATTTGAGAAGCCAACGGCCCATTCACACAACTGTGTCCGTTTTGCCCTTTGTGTTTCCGGGTCTATGTGGCCGGGACGCAAACGATAGGACTTATCCTATTCTTTGTCGCATCTTGTGGATCACAGACCTATTGAAGTACATGGGTCTGCACCGCAAAATGGAGCGCACACAGCCGATGTCTATGTTTTTCGGTCCACAAAATGGACACGGTTGTGTGAATAGACCCTTAACCAGATTTTCTGAGACAGATTTTTAGTTCCACCTTGTACACTGACAGTCTTCTATGACAAGACCACCCTAAGAAGACTAGTTTTCTCAAAGGGGTTTCAATGTAATTTATTTATGGGCAGCAGTCTCTTTTCGGGGGTCTGGTTGGTTATGAGGTCTCATACTTCTCTCCTTTTTCTGCGGTGGTTTATTCCAATTTGTTTTTCTGTCCTGTGCGGTTTTCATGCAACACTGAGAACATTGATCGGTGTTGTTTAACGGTCGATATTCATTCACCGACCAGCCGGAAATACATGATATAGTACACTGCACGTCTCTCCCTCTCTCTCTCCTTTTTTTTTTATTCTGCAAAAACCCTGATCTTCTGAAAGGAAGGAAAATTTCAGCCATCCTCCGAATACAACCACTAGCAGCTTTGATTAAGAGAATGCATTTTTGGGTGACTTGTTGACTCTGGGCAGCAAACTGATGGTGTCAGCAGAAATGAGGAATTCCCGCGGCTCACAGCACAGATTATATGCACACAATGGACTCTACTTCATACAAATGCCAACGCTAAGTAAGGCAAAGTGGTAAAAATCCAGAATGAAGATTCGGTTGTAACTGGAGCACAGGTGAGAGACGCCAGCCAAGACTGGGACGTAACTGGGAAGGGGCTGATGGACAAGTGTCCTGGAGATGGTTGTGGGTGGGAGCACCAACAAGTCATTTTACCTTGTGCAGCGTACTTAAATAGGGGGCTACAGCGGCAAACTGCCCATAGGAGCTACAGCTCTGAATCTGTTAGGGCTAATGCACACGACTGTTGCCTGTTGCAAATTGCGCATCCGCAAAACATGGATACCGGCTGTGTGCATTCCGCATTTTGTGAAACGGAACTTCTGGCCCATAATAGAACTGTCCTATCTTTGTCTGTAATACGGACAATAATATGACATGTTCTATTTTTTTGCAGAACGACCATGCGGGCATACGGAAATGGAGTGCACAAGGATTAAATTCCATTTTTTTATGCGGACACCCCTTGAAGTGAGTGGACCCTCATACGAGCTGCAAAAAACGACACGAAAACTGAATAAAAATACATTCTGATCAAGAATTGTGTTAATTACATTCCTAGAAGCAGGTGCATCCTCCTCGCTGCATTGCTTCATTCACGGGTTCTTCCTTGTGGTTTGTTGGATGCTGTATCTTGGTGTAATCTAATCAGTATGTTAAGGTGGATATTCAGTGAATCCAGTACATGTTTACGTATCACAGGCAGACATTGGTATCTAGTACTGGACATAAGTTGTCACGATTTTGGTAAAAAAAAACAAAAAAAACATTTTTTTTTTCAATATTTTTTTATGCATTTGTTGTAGTGTTTTTGTTTGAAAATTATAAAGGTGTAATAATAAAAATAATATAAATTTATAATATATAATTATTTAAACAGGCATTTATTCTGGCGTTTTTAACCTCCCATAGAGATGTAAAAGAGAAAAATGCCTGAGAAAACACCACACTAAAAGCATGCTGCATTTTGACAAAAAATGTCAAATTCACAAATGCAATGCAAAACAAAAATGCCTTGTCTGTAGTGAATTTTATAATTGGTTATAGACATTAAAGTAACATGTGGATATCCAAAATAACGCAAAAATAAGGACAAAAAAACAGCAGAAACACCAGAAAAGGAGACCATATGTGAAAATGGAACTAGTGATAAGGCTTATATTCCATATAAACTCCACTATCCATCCCGGTTTATTCCAAATGTCTAATATTATCAGCGGGTCCATGATGAAGCTGTATATGGAGTTAGTATCTATTGGAAATGGAGGTTTTCTGTAAGAATAATTACTTACAACACAAGTGTCCCTGCGGAGAGTTATCTGTCTGGTCTATCTGCGTTTCAGCAGGTGCTCTTTTTATGGAAGAGGCAATTGCTCCAGCATTGTGTGTGGTGGTAATTCCTTGCACCAGTAACTACAGATCACAATGGTGAGGTACTTCTATGATGCTGGCTCACACCGTAAAATACCCATCTCCATTGTGACATAGGAATGTACTGTATATGGCACATGGTATATCCTCCACCTCTACCAGAAGAATATTATATAGCGTGTTTGGAGCCTTTAGGAGAACGCAGTCTTCTCTCATAGATATTCACATTTTATTAACGAAAAAATACGCAGAGCTTGTACTCTGGATCCCACCGAGCGATCTGTCCCAAACTATGCTGTAGCCAGTAGTCCCACCTCTCCCGACTGTAGTCATTAGATGGGGGCAGCGTTCTCCTTGATGCTTGGGGGCAGCCTGGTGGACCATTCACAGTCATGGGGGGCATCTGGAACAGCTCAACTACCTGGACTCTCCTTGGCGTCTATGTATTGAGTACATAGAGACCTCATAGAGACTACCACCCAAAATTGCATAGAAATGTGGTCTTGTAGGAGGTTAGTCTTCTCAGACAAGATGATCCTTATGCATAATGTGCGGTGGAACGGAAAAATCAGATTGCTCAACATTTTATTTGTATTTGATAACTGAGGCTCATTTTACATGATCAAATTGCATAACATGTCTTGATCGACGATATAAGATGCCGATCGGTGCTTGTTCAAAGAGCCTTTTTGCGCAAATTTTATGGGGGATGAACATGATTAGTATGATTGTTCTTCCCTCATACAGTTTGTATATTATTGGCAGCACGTCCCCTGTTTACACGGAGAGATGTGCCGCCGACAAACATTTTTTATGTTCAGCCGACAAATCAGTGTTTGCTTGTTTATCGGCTGATCTCTAAGGCCCCTTTCACACGAACGAGTTTTCCACGCGGGTGCGATGTGTGATGTGAACGCATAGCACCCGCATTGAACCCTGACCCATTCATTTTTTTGTTCACGCATCAGTTCTGCATTGCGTGAAAAACGCAGCACATTCTATATTCTGCGTTTTTCACACAGCCTTGGCCCCATAGTAGTGAAAAGCGCATTGTCTCTGCACCCACTCGGAAAAAAGGACATCTGAACTCAATCGCAGACAAAACTGACTGAACTTCCTTGCAAACTGGAGGGAGTTTCACTGAACGCATCCTGAACACATCCGGAACCAATCCGTCACGCTCGTGTGAAAGAGGCCTAAGATGTTTAGATGTGCTGATATTCAGCTGAATGAACGTACACTTGAATATTCATTCCCTATCATCGACCCATGTAAAAATGTAACATTTTGGTGTCTCTGTCTCCTCTTGTACATTTCCCTTTAAATGGGTTGTCAGAGACAAATCTCAGACAAGCCTTGCAATAGCCTAAAATAAAAAAATTTAAAAAATCTCATATTCACCCTTTTTCTAGCGTCATTCTCTGCATTGCTGGTCCCGCCCTCCTGACTCTGTTAGTATACAAACTGAAGCGGTAACGTGTCACATGATAACTTCACCCAATCACTGTCCTCAGCGGTATACCACTGAGGACATTGATTGGCGGCAGAGGTCACATACTTTATACTGGCATGTCACTGCTGCAGGAGGAGAGCCGGACCAGAGAAAGCGGTCAGTATTAGGCCTCATGCACACGACCGTTGCCTGCCTCCGCGTCCGCTCCTCCTTGAAATTTCGCGTCCGTCAAAAAAAACGGATGACGGACCGTTTTTTTTGACGGATCCGATTTTTATGGCAGATCATTGTAAAAATGCCTATCCTTGTCCGCGACCGTGAAAAAAATAGGACATGCACTATTTTTTTGACGGAATGAAAACACGGATCACGGAAGCGGAAGGAAAACGGTTGACCATCCGCATTTTTTGACGGACCCATTGAAATGAATGGGGAAGCATCCTATCCGTGAAAAAAAACGGAACGGACGCGGAAACAAACAATGGTCGTGTGCATGAGGCCTAAGGATGATTTATTTTAGTTTATTGCAGAGCTATTGTCAGACATATTAAATGATCTCGGACAACCCCTTTAATATAAAAAGTACTACATTCGGGACCGCAAATTGCGGTCCCCAATGCACGGAGCGGCTGCAGAATGGCCATGTGCATGAGGCCTAAGGGTACTTCCACACATTCACGTATTTTTGTTTCCGTTTTTAAAGCCAATATCAGGAGTGGATCATAAAAGGAGAGAAAGTATTAAGGACAGATACAACTTCTCCTCTATTTTGAATACACTTCCGATTTTGGCTGCAGAAACTGCCTAAAAAAACCTGAATGTGTTTTTTGGTATCAGTTGCTCTCGTTTAAGTTACCTGTGATTTGGTATCCTATGGAGAAAAAATTTACTATAAATGCCTAGTGGCCCATAATCTTTCATCCAGAGGATCGTTCACAATCATTGCTCAGTATAGACATGTCCAGCAATGGATCGACGAAAGATAATTTGCTCGTCTGTCATTGACCGCACTTTTTTTGTTGACCTAAAAATCAATGTTGGCCGGCAGCGCGTCCCCCCGTGTAAACGGGCAGCGGCCTCCCGCCTGTAAAGGAAACAGAAAAGAGGGGGAAAATGAATGTATGAATGATCATGTATGGAAAGAACCGCACTATTATTATAATGTAAGGGTCCTTTTACATGGACAGATACACTGCCGTAAGTCAATCATCTCTTTTCCATACATACGATCATACAATTGTTCGGCAGCCCATACAGTTTCCATTATTGTCGGCAGCACACCTCCTGTTTATGCGATGATTAGAATGGGATCAACAACAAACTAAAGAATTATCGTTCATCGTTCTCTGGACATGTTTACAAGGAGCAATGATCGTAGAAATGATCACCCAGAAGAGGCCCCTAAAGCAACTAAACGAGCGCTGATCAATAGCTACATCGTCGGTCGCACTTGTTACTGGCATCTCTCTGCCCCTTGTTGTCCGGTAATTTATATTGACCAATTCTCAGGATAGCTCATCAATATCAGATCGGCTGGGGTCTGACACCCGGCACCCCTGCCGATCAGCTGTTAGAAGAGGCCAGCGCTGCGTCCTAGGCCATGCAACGCTACTGTACATCGGTCAGATGGAGCTCGGCCCCTTTAAAGTAAATCGAGCTGAACTGCAATACCAAGCACTGCCACTATACAATGTACGGCTCTGTGCTTGGACAGATGCCGGGAGCCGGCTGCGTTCACCAGAGCTCCAGTGACCGTGGTGGCTCCCTGTAACACCAGATCGGCCGGAGTGCCGGGACTTGAGCCCCCGCCGATCTGATAATGATGACCTATCTTGAGGATAGGTCATCATTATCTTTACCTGGATAACCCCTTTAAATATAACTTTCCTTTCAGTCTAATTATTGTATCTCATTGCAGATTTTACAGTGCGGTGAAGCTTGCCGTAAAGGACTGACAGATGAGAGGGATGTGATAGCTGTACAGAGATATGAAACAATTAAGATGTTGATACTCATTATTTTCCTTACTAATTACGTTCTATTTAATTATAACTGAGAACATCTCCCCAGGGTTTTCTGTAGACTGTTAAAGAATATTATTCCTGGATCTGTCTGTGATCTCTCACATTTGATCACATATGTGAAGTGATAATGGTTCACATTAAGTGGTCTGTACAGGATTAGAAAAACATGGCTACCTTCTTTTAAAAACAGTGCCGCCTTTCTCCGTCAGTTGTTTCTGGTATTGCAGTTCAGCCTCATTAAGATGAATAGGGCTAAGCTGTAGTACCAGGTACCAGTACCTGTGGACAAGTGTGGTGCTGTTTTTGGAAAAAATGTTTTTTTAAACCAGGAGAACCCCCCTCCCCCTTAAAAGAAGAGGAGATCCTGGAATGGTTAGAGAAACATATTAGTATTAGGCTACGTTCACATATGGGGCACAAACTCCGGAAGAGGAACTGGAGTTAACCATATCTGACATAGCCAGGTACTGCCGTGCCACTGGATCCCCATTCACTGTAATGGAATTCAATCGGAATCTAGCCGGCTGCTTGCAGTATTTTGTGCCGCATATGTGAACGTAGCTTAACCGGGCCAGGTTTATGACCTGTGAATTTCCCGTGATATGATAAAGCTGCTTAGTGATGTAAACCGTGGAGTGAGGGTCCCATAGATAACACGATTAAATGGGTTATCCCATGACTAATGTAAAAAAATGAAAGTCAAGCATCATATAGAACACAACATCCTAACAAAGCTAGAACCAGCCCTGTACCTCACATGGATCCAGAGATCTCCCCATTCATTGCTCTGCTAGATTTATATCAAGCCGACAGCTCAGGGGAGTGTCTTTTCTGCTGCAGATAAGGGGGCGTGTCTCAGCTCTCCTTATCACAGCTCAGGGGGCGTGTCTCAGCTCTCCCTATAACAGCTAAGGGTGTGTGTCTCAGCTCTCCTTATCACAGCTAAGGGGGTGTGTCTCAGCTCTCCCTATCACAGCTCAGGGGGCGTGTCTCAGCTCTCCCTATCACAGCTCAGGAGGCAGTTGAAAGATAAAACTGAGCATGTGCGACCATCTCAGTGAGCAGGACAAAGAAATAAGAAAAGGAAACAAACAGCAGGTGACGCTTTACAAATACATTTTATTGAATATCTCAGTGGCTATGCAAAATTTTTAATTACATGCAATAAGAAAAGTATTCAGATCCAGTTGCTGGTTTGAAAACTGTAGAATATTTTTCATGGGAGAACCCCTTTAAAACCCCTCTTTCTATAAACCCGATGTGCTGCTCGCTAGTGGAGGAGACCTCTGCTATTACATCAGATCAGAGACCGATCAGATACTGATGACCTATCCTACTGATAACCCCTTTAACTGTGTGTCGAAAATTTCCCTATGGATTCTTTTTTATAGTACTACAATAGAAGAAAATGGAAAAATAAAATCTCTTTCCTCACAATGCCCCATTGATGATTGCTCCCTGAAATGTTTCAGCTCCTGGCACCCGGCCAGTGCCCCTCGTTACAGATTGAGGATTGGTTCTGCCTCAAGTGCATAGGAACCTGATTATTTTCCAATGACATTGAAAGTTAGAAGACATAGGACTGATCTGTTCATCCTTCAAAGCTGCTTATTTGACAGGATAATATATTATCTGTGATTGTATCACATCCTTCTCCTTTTATTCAGACAGCGGAGCTTTATGATATGCCGCTACAAAATTTTTCTTTCTAATGTTATCTTTGGAAATATTCAGCAAGGAACGCTCCCACGAGGGCAGATTTGTTTAGACTGGCTAGTCTGAAGTGCACCTCTTGATGAATTTGGAACATGATTTGTCCTTAAAGGGATTGTGCCAAGTGTCCAATGTATCCCCTGTCTGCAGTATAGGGGCTGAATGTATGATCGGCGGGACCCCTGCTCATCACAATAAAGATCGCCCTGTGTCTCCCTGTATAAAAGAAGCGGGAGTCAAGTATGGGCACTGCCACTCCATTAACCTCTACGGAACTGCCGGAGATTGCCAAGCACTGTGGTCTGCTTCTCTTCCGCAGTCTCAGAGCGATAATTGAAGTGGTAGTGCGCATACTCCTCCATTTACACAGTGAGACACATGGGCCGCCCGTTCTGTTCAGCAAATTGCAGAAGGCACACGGGTGCTTCTGTGTTTTGCGGATCCACAATTTGCGGACTGCAAAAAACGGAATGTTCGTGTGCATGAGGCCTAAGGCTTAGGAAAAACATGTAACACTGCGCAGGAACGACACAATTGCTGGCACCTTTTACACTACATTATCGGGACTGAGCATTTATACAGATGCTTTTCCCTGATTATATGATAGATAATCGCTCCGTGTAAACATGTGCCAACATAAGGACCTAGACGTGTCAGCTGCCTGCCGCTCTCTCTCCGTCTGCTCCATAGATATCCTTGGGATGGTTTCAGACTACCGCCTCCCCCATTGTCCCACATTAGTTGTAGTAGTATAACGTTATGAGCAAAGATTTTTTTTTTTTAAATCTCCGGCTAAATTCATATTGTAAGAATCTTAGCTAGCATGGATAATATTTTATCAGAAGGGTTAATGGACGCTTTATTCTGGAAACAGCTCCACCCTGTCCACAGGTTGTGCCTGGTATTGCAGATCATCTCCATTGAAGTGAGTGGGGCTGAGCTGTAATACTTTACACCACCGGAGGAAGAAAGCAGCTATCTTTTTATAGTCCTGGACACCCCCTTCAAGGGGTGTCAATAATATGCTTTTATATCGATTACACCATTCTGCTCCCTCTGCTCTTCTATAATTTGGCATTGTCATGTGCAACACTGTGCTCTTCCATAAGACATGCTCTGCTATCCCGGTGCACCCAATGCTTTACTAGCATGTAGATCGCTCTCCCAGTGCTGTCAGTGTAACATGCTTTACTAGCATGTAGCGCGCTCTCCCGATGCTGTTAGTGTAACATGCTTTACTAGCATGTAGCGCGCTCTCCCGGTGCTGTAAGTGTAACATGCTTTACTAGCATGTAGTGCGCTCTCCCGATGCTGTTAGTGTAACATGCTTTACTAGCATGTAGATCGCTCTCCCAGTGCTGTCAGTGTAACATGCTTTACTAGCATGTAGCGCGCTCTCCCGATGCTGTTAGTGTAATATGCTTTACTAGCATGTAGTGCGCTCTCCCCGATGCTGTAAGTGTAACATGCTTTACTAGCATGTAGCGCTCTCCCGAGTGCTGTCAGTGTAACATGCTTTACTAGCATGTAGCGCGCTCTCCCGATGCTGTTAGTGTAATATGCTTTACTAGCATGTAGTGCGCTCTCCCCGATGCTGTCAGTGTAACATGCTTTACTAGCATGTAGCGCGCTCTCCCGGTGCTGTCAGTGTAATATGCTTTACTAGCATGTAGCGCGCTCTCCCGGTGCTGTAAGTGTAACATGCTTTACTAGCATGTAGCGCGCTCTCCCCGATGCTGTCAGTGTAACATGCTTTACTAGCATGTAGCGCGCTCTCCCGGTGCTGTCAGTGTAATATGCTTTACTAGCATGTAGCGCGCTCTCCCGGTGCTGTCAGTGTAACATGCTTTACTAGCATGTAGCGCGCTCTCCCCGGTGCTGTCAGTGTAACATGCTTTACTAGCATGTAGCTCGCTCTCCCAATGCTGTCAGTGTAACATGCTTTACTAGCATGTAGCGCGCTTTCCCGGTGCTGTCAGTGTAACATGCTTTACTAGCATGTAGCACGCTCTCCCGGTGCTGTCAGTGTAACATGCTCTGCTTGGACAATCCATTCATTCCATCACAATGTACGTCTCCCTCCCGGTGCAGCCTGCACCTCATCCTCCGCTCTGACTTCAATGGCATAGCTAAAGGGATTTAAGAGGTTGCAGTCAGACCAGAACCTGATACCTTAAGGGGCCACTCCACCCTATAAGAGGACAGTCATGGTATGTGAAGGTGGGGAGGCCCAGAAGCTGTAGGCTCTGCTTCTGCACCTGGGTTTACTTTCTCTGCTATGTCATGATATATTAATAATGTGCTCTGCAGCCAGAGGGACATGCCACAGCCTCCTCGCCCATTGTGCTCTGCTTAATCAGTACAACATCTTCTGCTTTCCTATGCCAATGTCTTCTGCCTTCTCATAGTGGCCAGTGTACACAGTGTGGATTTTGCAGCAGATTACTTTACACATTGTGGATTTTCCACACTCAGTTCCACTACGGAAAATCCACAGCGTTTACACCAACTGTGGTGATGCATTAAGGGGGTCATTTACTATCATATATACACCAGTCTGCAACTTTACGCCACAATCTGCGACTTTTTTAAATTTAAGCCAGCCGGCGCCTCTACGTAACTTCGTTGGATCCACCGCCAGCTAAAGAGTCCATTTAGACCGGCGTCTAAAACGTTTTTTCCACACAAAATACTGCATGTAATCCACATCCTTTAGGCCACCTGCACACATTGTCGGAGGATTCCCACGCGAAAAAAACGCATCGTGGTACAGTACCAGCAAACTGTATGAGATTACACAAATCTTTTGTACACTTTTCGGATATTTTCTGCATTGCGGATTTCCAAATCTGCAGCATGTCAATTATCTTTGCAGTTTTAGCTGTGGATTTCGCCCTTTTCAATAGAAGGATGAGATCTGCGGCAAAACCGCATCTATTCCACACCAAATCCAGCAATTAGAAATTGTCGATTTGGTGCGGATATGCTGCAGAAACGTACATAAATCCACACGGAAATTCAGACGGATCTTACGTGCGTTCACCCTTATCATGGGCAGGCGGCCTTAGAGTGTCTCAAAGCTCTAAATAAATGCCTCTGATCTTTCTAGAACAGGGATCAGCACTCTCCGGCACTCCAGAGACTACATCTCCCAGAACCTCTTTTCACTTCTATGGGAGTTACAAGAGCAAGTGTACATGCTGGGAGTTGTAGTTTCACAGCAGCTGGAGTGCCGAAGGTTGCCGATCCCTGTTCTAGAAGTTCTGAAATAGCGCACACTCTATATCAGCTGTGGTAGGACATACATTTACGGTCTTAAACATTTTTTCTACTTCTTAGTCCATCAGTGGCCAGTTTCGGACTTTTCTTACAACAGTTTTTCCATCTATGGGTGCTTTCACACTTGCGTTAAAGTTTTCCGGTATTGAGTTCCGTCCTAGAGGCTCAATACCGAAAAAAAACTGATCAGTTTTTCCTAATGCATTCTGAATGGAGAGCAATCTGTTCAGTATGCATCAGGATGTCTTCAGTTCAGTCACTCTTACGGTATTTGGCCGGAGAAAATACTGGTATTTTCTCCGTCCAAAATTCCGGAACACTTGCTGGAATGCCGGATCGGCATCATTTTCCATTGAAATGCATTCATGCCGGATCCGGAACCATGTGTTCCGGTCTGCGCATGTGCAGACCTTTAAAAATGCAAAAATAAAATAGCGGATCCGTTTTTCCAGATGACATCGGAAAGACGAATCCGATGTTTCAATGCATTTGTTAGATGGATCCGCATCCGGATCCGTCTACAAATGCTTTCCGTTTGCACAAGGATTTCCGGATCCGGCGGGCATTTCCGCCGATGGAACTGCCTGCCGGATCCTCACAACGCAAGTGTGAAAGTACCCTATGACATATTGATAAATCTTCTCTCTATATTAAATGATACGAGAATTGGATGTGCTGTTGTACCCATGTTCATGTGAAACTACAGAAGCGAAGTGTCCCCAAGCATTGATCGGCCTGTCTGGACAGTATACACGGCTCTGTTCCCTGATCTCTCTGTACGGTTTAGCAGTTTCCTGTTCCTTTGCTAGGAAAACACAAGCACAAGCAATGGGCAGCAAATGAAAGCAGTTTAATCCCGAGTCCCTCCTCCCCCCCCCCCTCTCCACCCCATTCCCAGCTTTCCAGCCATCCCCCCATCCTCCCCTGGACTGGAAGGGTGGACCTCTCTGCTGATTCTTCCGGATCACTGCAGTAGCAGCAAGGAGAGGGTCAGGGGGGACACAGGATGTTGGGGTCCCAGCTGGGGTGATGTGACTCTGTCACCTTGTACTGTCCCCGCACTGAGCCATGTGGTGTCTGCAGTGTAATTCGGAGAGGACCCAGTCTCTGCTGGAGCTTGAACTGGACAGCTGGTAATACAGTATACTTATATATAGCCACCATCCCAACACTGCATATACAATCCTGCACACGACATACACAGGGGACCGCACAGGGACAGGAGTCTGCTGCCAATGCCCCAGACGTATATACAGTACTGTGTAATAATTCACCACTACATCACCTTTATACAAACCTCACAAGACACAAGGTTGTACACAGTTTACAAGACAACTCTGCCAAGACGCACAAGACTATCTACACAATCCATAGCTACGTTGTATAACATCCTGTGCATGAAATATAGTGTATGTATCGCCGGTCCTGTGTAAACTATAAACTGTATGTATACCGATGTAGCTGAGCTGAATTTGTTTAGGTAATTTAGTTGGTTTAACTGCCGTCTTATGTAAAAGAACAGGCAGCAGTGGCATATGACTCTTTACTGCTAAACTCACTGCTACATTGATATACAGTACATATTACAGTATACTGTAAGTTAAAGCTATTATTTTACATACATGTCGTATTGCTGTACTGTTTTAGAGGATAATTTGTTTGCACTGTATATTGCACTAGTCTAGCATAGAAGTGAATGCTTTTTATGACTGGTGCAAGTATGTGTCCATATCTGTAATATATATTCATTCTGGAATAGTAAGGAGTAAATGTGTGCCGCCATAGTATGACTCTTATAAGTATGTAGCCATGTCTGTAATATATGTTCATTTTGGAATAGTAAGGAGTAAATGTGTGCCGCCATAGAATGACTCTTATAAGTATGTAGCCATGTCTGTAATATATGTTCATTCTGGAATAGTAAGGAGTAAATGTGTGCCGCCATAGTATGACTCTCATAAGTATGTGTCCATGTCTGTAATATATATTCATTCTGGAATAGTATTAGTAAATGTGTGCCGCCATGTATGCCTCTTATAAGTATGTGTCCATGTCTGTAATATATGTTCATTCTGGAATAGTAAGTAGTAAATGTGTGCCGCCATAGTATGCCTCTTATAAGTATGTGCTCAGGTCTGTAACATATATTCATTCTGGAATAGTATTAGTAAATGTGTGCCGCCATAGTATGACTCTTATAAGTATGTGTCCATGTCTGTAATATATATTCATTCTGGAATAGTAAGGAGTAAATGTGTGCCGCCATAGTATGCCTCTTATAAGTATGTGCTCAGGTCTGTAACATATATTCATTCTGGAATAATAGTAAATGTGTGCCGCCATGTATGCCTCTTATAAGTATGTGTCCATGTCTGTAATATATATTCATTCTGGAATAGTATTAGTAAATGTGTGCCGCCATAGTATGCCTCTTATAAGTATGTGTCCATGTCTGTAACATATATTCATTCTGGAATAGTAAGTAGTAAATGTGTGCCGCCATAGTATGCCTCTTATAAGTATGTGTCCATGTCTGTAACATATATTCATTCTGGAATAATAGTAAATGTGTGCCGCCATAGTATGACTCTTATAAGTATGTGCTCAGGTCTGTAACATATATTCATTCTGGAATAGTAATTAGTAAATGTGTGCCGCCATAGTATGACTCTTATAAGTATGTGCTCAGGTCTGTAATATATATTCATTCTGGAATAGTAAGTAGTAAATGTGTGCCGCCATAGTATGACTCTTATAAGTATGTGCTCAGGTCTGTAACATATATTCATTCTGGAATAGTATTAGTAAATGTGTGCCGCCATAGTATGCCTCTTATAAGTATGTGTCCATGTCTGTAATATATATTCATTCTGGAATAGTAATTAGTAAATGTGTGCCGCCATAGAATGCCTCTTATAAGTATGTGTCCATGTCTGTAATATATGTTCATTCTGGAATAATAGTAAATGTGTGCTGCCATAGTATGACTCTTATAAGTATGTGTCCATGTCTGTAATATATATTCATTCTGGAATAGTATTAGTAAGTGTGTGCTGCCACAGTATGACTCTTATACGTATGTGTCCATGTCTGTAATATGTGTTCATTCTGGAATAATAGTAAATGTGTGCCGCCACAGTATGCCTCTTATAAGTACAGTATGTGTATGTATGTAATATACTTTTATTCTGGCATAGTGTGTGTGTGTGTGTGGGGGGGATGAATGGTTAAACTGGATGAGGTCATGGGGCTGCACTGTAAAGATGAAAACTATGCCTTCACTTTCAGTAAACCAGTTCCAGATATTTCAACTATGGATGATTTACCGTAAAACATGTACAAAACATGCAGACCACAAACTTAAAGTCAATGGGTCTGCAAAAAAAAAATGTACAATTCTCTTGCCATACGGGGTGGGATACATTGGACCATACTTGGAAAGCTGATGATCAGATGATGATCAAAATGCGGATGACGTTCGTGTTGCATCCGTATTTTTTATTTTGTGCAGACCCATTGACTTCAAGGTTGTGGTCTGCATCCTATGGCCAAGAATAGGACATGTTTTTTCTTTTTGCGGAACGGACACAGGGTTCGTTTTTTTTCCAGACCCATGGAAATGAATGAGTCTGCACATAATCCGCAAAAAATGCGGATCAGACACGGATACGAAATACAGTTGTGTACATGAGGCTTTATCGAGCACTGGCGTTAGGGAGATCCATGGACACATATATTGCGATTTGAGACAAAGGACATAAGTGAGGAAGGGGGTCATCGTGGGGCAAGAGTCCTGGGTGTTGGTTGTCAAGGAGGAGGCACCAACAAGTCATTTTTCTTTGCCCAGGGTATTTAGATACAGGGCTAGAGCAACTAACAGGATCAATGCCCAGGTGAAGGAAGGCATCACTGCATCTGGTTGTAGTCCTTTTATTACACTTTTTTGCTCCTTAGACTGGTTGGCAGTCTGGTGAGATTAGCAATCTTATGCCGACCTGGGTATATCACTACTGCTACAGAAAACCACCTCCATAAATATAGGTTTGTGGGTTTTTATTTTCCTGATTTTGCTTTGTGCTGGGATGCATTTTACAGAACTTTTTGACCCAATGTTGCAAAAATTGTTGTATTCCTTTAATTTCTGTGCTGTATGTACAGGATTTGTGCCACGGATAGATATCTTGTATATTATATTTGAGAACATTCCATGTACATGTTTGTGAGTTTACATCAAAACACACGTCTTCATCTTCATAAAGCATTAGCATGGGTGAGTGTACCAGTGTTGACTTTTCTGACGTATGCTATAAGGATCAGATTGTATCCGGGACCTTCATCAATCAGAACAAGGACCGGTCCTTATTTTCGTGGAGAAATCTGTGGAAGTTATGGAAACCGGCATGCTATAGTTTATCTAGCTTTCGAGGTGAAGGAGAGGCAGCCTTGGTTTGCATACGTTTCGTTCACAGGTGAAGGCTGGGAACAACATATCACATGTCTGAGGATAAGCATACTTAAACAAACTCCTCTGGCGCTGCTTATCTGGGGAAACAATAGTATACAACGGGTTAAAATTCAGAATAGTAATGCTGGGGAACATTCTGCTAGTCACCAAAGACATCAGAGGAATTCACAGTTCATATGTTTTTGAGACGAATGAAGGGTGGAACTGAGCGTTATGTTTCTAGTCCTGAGTTTTTCTTTAAAAAAAAAGTATTCAAACTTTTTTAAAAGCAAAAATTTGTCATAGTCGGCATTGCAAAAGAACATTAGATCACTGTTGAACTCTTTCATGTGCCTTCATGCTCCAAATCACGTATTTATTTGGACAAAAATAGCCCAGGTCACACACATGGTTGGGATGTACTATTATTATTAGGCTTTTCCAGCTACACAGGAGAGTCACACAACTTACTACCCTTGTGGTATGCAGCATAAGATACTGAGTATTATTACAGTTTGGTTTCTCATGCTCATGGCTTTCCTGAGGGACATTATCTGTAGCGTTGGAACAGGCAAGCGGAAGTGCTCAATATCTTTCAAAGTAGATTTTCTAGCATGAATTGACTGATATTTCAATTTTTATATCCATTAGTCAAAGCTGCCATTTTTGGCAGAACCAACCAAAACTCTAATGTGTGTCAGGAGGGCTTGAAGGAGAGCAGAATTGGGAAAATTGAACTTTTTGGCCTAATCTTTTTGTTCTTCCAGGACCTAGGCTGCCACCCAAGGTTTCTGGCAGAGGTTTTCTGCTCCCATTGAAACACGCTGGGCCAAACCGATCTTGTATGTGTATGGGGGAATCGGAAGAGGTACTGTAGCTGTCAGCTCATTGCTGGGTCAGCTATAATCCATGGAGGCTGCAAGCACTATAACTGCAGAACAGTGCCCATTCATCTCAAAGGACTGAGCCTCCGGTACACTGACATGCCTCGTCCTCTTCTGTTACTACTGTCTGCTAGGTGAGGGTCCAGACTTGGGGGACACTACTCTACGAACTCAAATTTCCCTAGTATGGAATCTGAAAATAGGTTTTATATACCAGACAAACCATTCACTGTCTGTAGGGGCTATCAGATAGATGCAGACACTTTTGGGCTCATCGTATTCTTGTGGGGCAAATAACATTTACTTAACGTGGACATTTTTTCTCACCCCCTTCCTCCACAACCTACCATTTAGAATTGACCAAGTCAAATGTGCATGTAATTTGGGGACTTTTGTCCACCTATTGCTGCATGTCTAAAGCCAGCTTTTCCCCTATGTTCCCATCCTGTTATATTATCATTAGCAAAGTCCGTCTTGCTTCTCAGTCTCTTTAAAGGGGGGCTTGCCAACAAACTGAACCTTTGAAGCATCTCAACTTCCTGAAGATATGTGGATGGATTGTGAGAGGAGAACGGGTGGCAATGGACGTACTATGGTTGCTGTGGTAATCCTGTTTTTTTGGAGCGTTTTCAAGAAGTCTAATTGTATGATGTAATCAGTATTCACTAAGGAGGGAAACTCACTCATTTGGACTCTGCTCTCAGCACTGAGGTCTTTGGTTCCTGGGGTTCTCCTCGAGCAAATATGTATTTGTTGTTTTTCTGCATAACAGAAGTTTGACATAACTAGGTAGGAAAAATGCAGAATTTGAGGTAGGATGACTAACTGTTTTGGATGGTGAGGTTACAGATAAACATGGCGGTATGTACTGAAAATAGGTGTGGTTATTAAGCATACCTCTATGTGAATGATTGCAAGTGATCAAAAATTACATTGCTTTGTGAAAAACAATCGCCATTAACTGAAGATGGTCATGCAAACCGCTTGTATGGCTGACACCAATTTATGCAGAATCTACCATAAACAAGCATGCTTGCCTTAGCTGAACATTCATATTTGTTTCAATGGAAAGAAAGGAGGGAAGCCCACAAACACATCAGATAGTTAGACAACCATCAGTATCTGATCTGTTGGGGTCTGACCTTTGCCGAACAGCTGTTTGAGAAGGCATCGGCGCTTGCAGTAGCACCACAGCCTTCTCGCGGCTTTGCCTAGACCATGTGATGTCACATTCATCTGTCACATGGACTAGGAGTAGCTCAGTCCCATTAAAGTTAATCGGGCTGAGCTGCGATACCAAGCACAGCCGCTATTCAATGACCGGCTCTGTGCTTGGTGATCTTAGAGAAGGTTGTGCCACTACTGTGTGCTCCTGTGCCTTCTCAAACAGCTGACTGGCAGGAGTCCTGGGTGTCAGACCCCCACCAATTAGATACCTATGGCCTATCCATAGGATAGGTCATCAGGTAAATAATCTCTGAAAAACCCCAAATATTACTATGCAGCACAAAATGTAGAAATCTAACCAGAAGAAAAAGTGGTGCCTTCACAAGTGACAGTCTTCCTAGAATCCCAGATCAGCTTTCTATTTCCTTTATTACAACTTGTATATTTGTCACATCTGGTTACACTTGCATTCATTTCAGATTTTTTCTTTCTCGTAATGAACATGGTGTTAAAGTGGTTTCTTCACCTTTTATCCAAAAAGTAGAATGTAAATGTTACAGTAATGGGGGTGGAACCACTGTGTCGACCAACAGATTTAGCTTTGGGCTACTCCTAAGGGTGTTTTTCCGCAGTTCCTTTGGTTTTCACCTTTTAAACCCTGTATGGACTTTGCTGCAGGGGAACCACCAGACTGCTGCCTCCTGAAGTGATTGACAATTGGGTTTCAAGAGACACAGAGAGATCAGGCAGAATAGTAGGATAGGCCAAGGTCAGGGAAAGCAGAGTATGTGAAGTCTGATAAACAATCTAAGGTCAGGGCAGGCAGCTCAGGGTCAATGCAGTGGTCAGGCAAAGGTCAGGTCAGGCAGTGAAGGAACACCTTTGTAGGAAACTATTAAGCTAGACAACCTATTGTTCAGGCACCCCAGGCCTGCCAGCCATTGAACAGTGAAGATTAAGGTGCGTACGCAGGCCCTTCAACTGCTGTGGAGGGACAGAGCAAGCCTGTTGGCTGGGTCTGCTGGGAGGAAGGAGACAGCTGGAGGCATGTCTGGGCCGCCGGGAGAGGTGAGCAGAGCAGTGGCGACATGGGCTACCTCTATAACAGTAGACCAACTCGACTTACTAGAATATGTTTAGTAACTTGCCCTTCTTGAGTAGTTGTGAAGAGTATCATACAATACAGAACAGAAGGCTTTGATTTCCATATCCCATGTTCCACAATGCAGGAACCTTTAGAAATATATTCATAGGTCCAGCACCATCTGGTTAAAATTCAGTCAGATCTTACGATAAAAATTGTGACTGCAATTGAAATAGCCCTAGAAATATCGGACCTAGCTTGGTGGGAAGTTTTTAAAAAACACTTGTGTAATAGTAAACTCCTAAGGAGGGTATTAGGTACATGGAATACAGTACACGTACACAACTGTTTCAGTGAAAAAGTGAGCTCGGTGGTCACATCTACCAATCAAGGTTGGGTTGTAGTTTTCTCCACTTCAAGGAAAAAACAGACATTGGTGGGTAAGGGCAAGACATTACAGCTATACAATCTCTATATGTTCAGACATCTTCATGATTTGTCACCAATAAATAATGAATTTGCATTAATCATAGCAAACAAACAACTGGCATGTGACCCTCCCGCTGATAAAACTCTGCAGCAGAACAATACATAAAATCACGCTCTTAGGGAGCATTCACACGACCGTATTTTTCTTCCACGTCCGTTCCGCAATTTTTGCGGACAATGCACAGACCCATTCATTTCTATGGGTCTGCAAAAATTACAGAATGCCTTTCAGTGTCATCCGTGTGCTGTTCGTTCCGTGTGTCCATTCCTTTTATTTTAGAACATGTCCTATACTTGGCCGCAAATTGCGGTCCGTGGCCCATAGAAAGTCAATGGGTCCGTAAAAAACGGATAGCACACAGAAATGCAACCGTATGTCATCTGTTTTTTGCGGACCCCTGGACTGAAAACATTCTAGGAAACCCCATTAAATTTGTCAATTTTAACGCTTCCGTTTTTTTTGCGGACCGAGAAAAACGGAAGACACACGGAAGCACCAAATCCGTATTATACGGACTTACGGAGCGGAAACGGAAAGATAACTAAAGACATATGGAAGACATAGATCCGTAATTTGCAGACCGCAAAACTAACACGGTCGTGTGAATGCTTCCTTACAATTACATTAAAATCTATTACTCATTTAGTCTTTGTCTGGGGGTCTGTATAAGTAACATATCATGCAGTGAAAGCACATGGCATATACTGTACTATACTATAATACACCAGTGACATGTTAATGTCTGATACCTGTGACTGATGATGTCATCGGTAATTATTTAATGATGTCATCTGTTTAGTATTAAATAGAATGCAGTAATTCTACCATGGGGCTTAAAATGCTGTCTTATATATGCTAGTAAATAAAACTGCACAGGAAAATGTGATGAAAAACCTTTTAATAATTTACTAGACACTTCAAGCCGTAAAACCGAGAAGACATTTCTTTTTATTTCTTTTCTATTTTTATTTTATTCATACTTTTTCAAATGGGTTTTACTACCTCCATTACAGTTTGTAGAGCATGTAGGTGGCATCTAATTTCCAACTGGCCAGTTGCCTGGCAAAGAATGTCAATCAAGCAGTCGTCAAGTATGCGCACTGTTGGTGCATTCATATTCTATAGGTGGGAGTCCTGTGGGTGATAAATGTTTTTGGTCAGAATACCCCTTTAAATGTTGATGGCATGGATCAAATTTCCCTGCCATTCTTTTCTCTAGCAGGTGACATCTGTAGATCTGCCCAGGAATGAGGAGACCTGTCCATATCACCTTGTGACAGCTGGCCATGTTGATGAATAAGGGCATACGGAAACGAGTTGCAATGGAATAATCCTTAAAATAACACCCAAAGTGGAATTTTGAAGAACTTTCCCATTGTGTTTTGCAGTGCTGGATGGAAGTATACAAATCTAGCCAATCTTATCTTGACTTTACGTCCCCCAGGATGCTGACTTTAATGTGATTAGTTGTATTACTGTTATGTGATTTTGTTGTATTAATGTGTTAATCCAGTCAAGAAAAAGTTGGCTACTTCTGTACGTCTGGAGGAGTTCCTGGTGTATACCTTTGAGGGATGGGTCCTGCAGATGCCTCTGTATAGTCATACAGTGGCTTCTATTGCCCATAGGCTTCCATGTTTAAAAAAAGACGTTTTGTGACTGGATGCCTCTGTACAGCATTGGACTGAAGTCCATTAGGTCCACCAGGGGAAATTATTTTGAGAGCTCATCCTCTGTACATACAAGACCTTAGGGGCCCTGTTTTATTAAGAGGCTATCACTGTCAGAGCTCGGGCCCTTCGGAGGATCCTTTGGTACTCTGGTGAACCAGTCCGACCCTGTCTCTGTAGGTAGTAGTTTGTCGGGCGGTGCTCATCCATGCAGCAGAAGGAAGAGTATAGCAATGCGCACCAACCTGTCGGAGACACTCTTTGGTTTCCTTCGACTAAATCGGTGCATACGGATACATTTGACATATGCGCCTGGAAAGCCTTGGAATAGACATAGCAAAATAGTGTAAATGCAGCCTTGGGGCACCTTCACATGTTCAGTTTGATGCCAAAAATTTCAGCAACTGATAATCTGTTCTATTCATCTAAATGGCGTTGTTTTGGTGTGAAGCACATGGACTTCTCTAAGCCCCATTCAAATGAATAGAACTGATTTTCAGTTGCAAAATTTTTTGTCGCATGTGAAGGGACCCTTACAAATTTCCCTCTCTGAACCCTTTTTTTATTTTATTTAATTTGTTACCTAGAAATGAATTCATCCCGTCAGCGGCACTGTAGGCGCTGTGTTAGGATCTGTGCAGGGCTGGCGCCAAGACGTTTTACAGCCTTGAATCTCACCCCTCGCATCCTGTCACTACACTCAAATTTTCACTAGAACTGAGCGTTCACTGTCTACTTTCTCCACAGCCAGCCTTAAATACAGAGCATATAAAACTAGCCATTGATCATCGCCATGAGTCAGACGGCAGCGGTCCAGGTATATCACACGCTGAATAGATTTTATGTTTATTTTGGTGGAAAATGTGAAGCGTTGGCTTAGTCAGAGCCTGTGTAATCAGCAGCAGCTGCGGAGCCAGTACTTTATTCTGACTATTGCTGACCAGGGTTACTCTTGTGTATGAGTCCATGTGATCCCGATGATGCAGGTACCGCCATGTCTTATGGAGGCGGTGAGCACGCTGTAGGCTTATTACTTAGTTTAAAGAGCAACTTTAATTATCAGCTCAGATAAAATCAAGATATTTTACCAGATTTTTTTGTTTTGTTTTGTGTTTTATTGTCGACTAGTATTGACACCATCTTAGCACAAAGGGACAATCATAGCTATGTAATGTGAAAGTTATATCACTACTTCCAGTAATATAGGCAAGCAAAAAATGGAGGAGTAATGAATACATTTCCAAAACTTCATTCACTGCATGGCAGCAGAGTGAGTGCCTATCGGTATATGGTGATGGTGTCTCTCTAGTTACCCTCTTCTCCCCAGAAACAATGTGCAGTATGCCATAGTCGAATATATTATATTTCAGAGCACCATTAATTCCATACATAATATAAAAATACAAATACGAAAAACATGAAACTATTAACAGACTGGAACAGTGGAGGAGAGGACCCTGTCCACGAGAGCTTACAATCTACAAGGGAAGGGAAAAGGACCCAGTAGGTGAGGGTCAATGCCGCTCATACCGCTGTGTGGTGGCAGCATACTCATTGTAGGTGGTAGGCTTACCTGAAGTGATGGGTTTTCAGGTTACATTTGAAGGTTTGAATGTTGGGGGAGTGTCTGATATGCTGGGGTAGTGAGTTCCAGAGTATGGAGGATGCACATGAGAAATCTTGTAGAAGATTTTGTGAAGAACAGACGAGAGGAGAACAGAGAAGGTCAGAGATTTAAGAAAGGGTTAGATTGTGGACGGACTTTTATGTAGTTAGTATCTTAAACTGAATTCTTTGGGCAAAGGGGAGCCAATGAAGGTACTGGCAGAGAGCAGAGGAAGAGAAGAAACGACCGGAAAGGTGGATTAAAAGGGTTTTCCCAGACTTTAATACTGAGGATCTATCCTCTGGATCTGTGGGGGTCTGACACCTGGTCCTCGCCAATCAGCTGTTTGAGAAGGCACTGGCGCTCGCAATAGTGCCGCAGCCTTCTCTCAACTCACAAAGCATAGCGCCGTACATTGTATAGTGGCTGTGCTTGGTATTGCAGCTCAGCTTCATTCACTTCTATGGGGCTGAGCTGTGCCTAGGCCATGTGACTGATGAACGTGTGGTCACATGACCTAGGCAAAGCTGGAAAAGTCCGTTGCTCTACTGCGAGCACTGCTGCCTTGTCAAACAGCTGATCGGCAGGAGCCCTGGGTTTTCGGACTCCACCGACCAGATACTGATGACCAGAGGATAGGTCATCAGTAAAAATTGGAAAACCCCTTTAAGGCCCCATTCACCTATCCGCAAAAGGGTCCGCGTCCGTTCCGCAATTCTGTGGAACGGGTGTGGACCCATTCATTCTCTATGGAGCCGGACATGAAGCGGTAAGCACACTATGTGCTCTCCGCTTCCACATTTGCGGAGCGCGGCCCCGAACTTCCGGGCTTTGGCCCCGAACTTCTGGTCCGCGGCTCTGCAAAAGATAGAACATATCTGCAGCTGCGGACAAAAATAGGCATTTCTATGGGGGGTGCCGGCAGCGTGTGTTGCGGATCCGCAAAACACCACGGATGTGTGAATGGGGCCTAAGAGGTGGGCAGCAAAGTTGGGAATAGATTGGAGGGGTAAGCCACAAAGCAGAATGTTGCAGTAGTAGAGAGTAGTAGAGTAGAACAGGAGATGATGAGGGTATGTACTGTATCGACATGTATCGTACGCCCAAGTATCTCATTGTAGCAGGGCTACCATAGGAATGCATGGAGTCGCAGCACGACTCACTCAAATCGCAAAAGATCCAACAGTGCTGGATTTTTTGCGATTTGCATGTTGCGGTTGCAGCAAATGTACAAGCTGCCCTGCGACCCCATTCATTCCTATGGTAGACCTGATGCACGGCGATACAAAATCGCCACCACAACTGTTCAATTCTCCGTGCCGATTTTTTATTTTATTTTTTGTGCATGAACCTTAGCATTATAAATAAAATTGCAGCTTACAAAAAAGTGCTTGTAACTACACAAAAACTGAGTTTTCCTTTGTATCGCCGCATGGAACCTCCCCGTCTTTAAAGCATTACTGGCCAAATGAGAACAACTGCCAGAAACCATGATGTCATGCATGGCTGTTTCCAAAGAATTTGTAAAATCACCCCACATCTGTGTTTCTCATTACCAAGAATCACTTAAAATGGAAACTAAAGGCACGTGTGACGTCCTACTGAAAAATGCCACTTATACCGGGTATAAATAAACCACTCGAGCAGTCGCTAATAGTTTGGCCAAGAGCAGCTTGACAGCCATCAAAGGAATTGTATATTTATACATCATACAGAATTCTCCCACCTGTCTGGACATGCTGGGAGTTGTAGTTTTGGAATAGCGGGAAAGCCATATGATGTGTAATATTGCCTTAGAACCTGACAACTTTGTGTTACTGTAATTATAAAACTTTCCTTGGAAATGTATTTTTTTCTTGGTCTGACTGAAGCTTTAAATCTTCTCCTTCATAATGCAATTGGGAATTGCAAAAGTAGCAATTTCCTAATACAATGTTATTTCAGGCCGGGTCTAATAACATCATGGCAGGCTGCTGTGTATTTCATATTACCCACATTTGCCTTGCAAATTTGGCAGTAGAATACATGCTGCTGTTTTGTGGCAGGTCTTATCTCATGCAGCCGTGCCCGATCAGATTCTACCCGCCAAAATTTCTGATAATAGAAGTATTATTCAAGGCAGCACCCACCCAGGTTACATAATCTCATACGATGGTGCAAGTTCACGCAACCCACTGATGTGGGTTAAAGGAAACCTATCAGTTAGATAATGCTTCCTTAGAGAAGAATGAGTTAAAGGGGTTCTCTGAGCCACAGATATTGATAACCTGTCCTCTGGATAGGTCATCAATGTCAGAAAGGTGGGATCTGACTCCCAGCACTACCACCAACGGGCTGCGACAGTATCTGGAACTATACAGTGTGTGGAGCTGGAGGCAGACAGCGTCATAGACTTTGTATCGGCTGTGCCGGGGTACTGGAACACAGCTCCGATTCAAACGAAAGAGAGTTAAGCTTCAGTACATCCATGCTTTCACGCAGTCGGTGTTAGGTCAGTGTCGATCATAGACATTTAACCCCTCGAATGTCGTAGTCAGTTGTGACCATGGCATCTGAGGCAAATATCCCTAGGAGTGCAGTGCTCACTGGGCCTGAATGGCTCCCCTGAGCGGCGATCGGGGGAGTCGTTCATTGTCTACAATAGCCTGGGTCCCTCTGAAGAAGCCCATACTCTTGCAGTTGTAGTACCTATGGAGCCCTGCAGGTGGCAAGGCTCATTAAGAACTTGGTGAATCTACAAGGATTTGCAATGGCAAATCATTGCAATGTAATGGAGAAGCAATCTAAAAATTGCTTATTATAGTCACCTAAGGTAACATAAAAAATATATAATTAAAATATATATGGTATTGTAATTGTCCTGACGATAATGAAGATAACACGTCAGTTTTACTGCAGGGGGAATGCCGTAAAGACAGAACCCATAAAACTGTGGGGGTGTTTTTCCCAATTCCACCACATTTGGATTTTTTTTTCCAGCTTCTCAATACATTGTATGCAATATGAAATGGTACTTAGAAAGTACAACTTGTCCCGTAAAAAAAAAAAAAAGTCCTCACATGGCTATGTGAATGGAAAAATAAAAAAGTTATGGATCCGGGAAGGCAGGAAGGAAAAAAACAGAAACACCAAAATGGAAAATCCTCCAGAGATGAAAGGGTCAAATGCATACAACTATTCCAGATATTCTACCTGATTTTTTGCATTTTTATTGGCTTTTTTTATCTTATGATTTACAGATGTCATACCGGCATGTCATGTCGTTTTTTCTGAACATTTTACCATCTGCCAAAAATATTTAGTGCTGTCCCAAGTTGAGCCTGTCAGTGCTTGTGGTGATGTCAGCGAGGGACAGCTTTAGATTTATCACCAGTCACATAGCTGTGTGAGGGCGGCCAGCCAGTTCACCTCTTGCATGCGGCTGGATCAGAAGCAGCTACTCACCAAGGGCAAGTCACGTTTTTTCTTATGCTTTTTATACCATTTGAAATTTTGCAGAACAGATTTCTGTTTGATATCCATAATAACACTGCACCATTGGATGTAAATGCAGTCCCCAAAAATGGGCTCCGAAAGTGGTTACTAAGCGGACAACCATCTCTGGTTAGAATAAAATTTGTCACATAACCTAATGCATATGTGGTGGCTCCTCCTGGTTGACTATGATGGCTTCCATGACATGCTGCCCAGATCTAGATGCCTCACAGGTGTCAAAGATGTCTCACATCAGTCACGAGTCCCCTTTGCATGGCCAAATGGGCTCATAGAGGGGCTGATAATTTATTTTGGGGTTACATGCTGGATCAATGGATCAGTTCTCAGCAGTTACTGAACAATTGCAACTCCTTCTTGGCAATGTTTTTTTTACATTGGTAATTTCAGTGTTTGGTTTGCGTCATTTGTAAGATCCTGTAGAGCAGTGTTCCTTAATTCCAGGCCTCAAGGCCCACCAGCCGGTCATGATTTGAGAATATCCCACAGAATGAATACCTGGGGTAAGTCCTGATGCATTGACACTAATAATATCACCTGCTCGGTACTAAGGAAATCCTGAAAACATGACATGCCGGGGGCTCGTGAGAACTGTAGTTGAGTAACTCTGTTCTAGATCATGGTGTGTTATGTTGGGGCTCCTGCTGCAACATTGATATGGTATGTGATGCCGAGGCACAGTAGAGAAAGAGTTGGTCGGCACTCCTAGTTGCTGAAGGTGGTACTCAGAGGTTAATGGTATTCAAACTACTTGGCTGCCAATATTACGGCCATGAACATGGTCTAGGTTAGACCGAAACGTTTGCCAATGGCTTCTTATTAATTTTGGATGGAATAAAGAATCTTAACTATTTTGCAATACAACTGAGTATACTCAGTGCTCTGGGTCCACAGACATTTGTGCATCCTAGTGGAGCCGGCAGTTGAGCTGTTCATTGAATCACAGAAGTTTTCATTGTCTGCATTTCACTGCTAGGGACATTTCTTAATATATAGGATAAAAGACAATGGTTGATCCATATATCACCTTGCATTGTCTACCTAGGGCCCACCAGTAAAATTTATAGGGATGTCCCGATACCGATACTAGTATCGGTATCGGGACCGATACCGGCATTTTCACGAGTACTTGTACTCGTAAAAATGCCGCCGATACCACTGCCGATACCGGAAGTTCCGGTTCGGCAGCGGCTATATTCTGTTTCATTAACCCTAACTTACTGTGCCCGTGATTACACTATATGCGCAGTCCTCCATGCTCTGCCCGCCTTCTGTAATCATAGTGGGCGGAGCGGGCAGGCAGGACATGAAGCGCATGGAGGAATCGGGCAGCTTGAGCTCTCAGTTCCTCCATGCGCCTCATGTCCCGCCTGCCCGCTCCGCCCACTTTATGATTACAGAAGGCGCGCGGGCAGGAGCATGGAGGGACTGCGCATATAGTTAGTAATCACGGGCACAGTAAGTTAGGGTTAATGAAACACAATATAGCAGCTGCGGGGCCGGTGTATGAGTCAAGCTGCACCGGCCCCGACACTAATGGGGATCTGTGGATGACATGTATATAGCATAAGATGCTATATATGTGTCATCCACATAGCCCCTAACAGTGTCATCCACAGATCCCCCCATTACAGCCTCATCCACAGATCCCCCCCATAACAGTGATGTCCACAGGTCGTCGCCCCATAACAGTGATGTCCACAGGTCCTCCCCATAACAGTGATGTCCACAGGTCCCCCCCATAACAGTGATGTCCACAGGTTCCCCCATAACAGTAATGTCCACAGGTTCCCCCCATAACAGTAATGTCCACAGGTTCCCCCCATAACAGTAATGTCCACAGGTCTCCCCCATAACAGTAATGTCCACAGGTCCCCTCCCCATAACGGTGATGTCCACAGGTCTCCCCATAACGGTGACGCCCACAGGTCCCCTCATAACGGTGACGCCCACAGGTCCCCCATAACGGTGACGCCCACAGGTCCCCCCATAACGGTGACGCCCACAGGTCTCCCCATAACGGTGACGCCCACAGGTCTCTCATAACGGTGACGCCCACAGGTCCCTCCATAACGGTGCCATCCACAGATCCCTCATAACAGTGCGTCATCCACAGATCCCCATAACAGTGCGTCATCCACAGATCTCCCCATAACACTGTGTTATCCACAGATCCCCCATAACAGTGCGTCATCCACAGATCCCCCATAACAGTGCGTCATCCACAGATCCTCCATAACAGTGTGTCCTCCACAGATCCCCAAAAACAGATCCCCTGAGGCACATTGGTTTGAAAACGCTATTATATTACCATTTATTAATTTATTAACACTTGTACAAAGGAAAAGAAAAGCAGTTATTCATAGCAACCAAATTCCAGCTTTAATTTTTTTCATTGCTATCAGTAACTGCGGCGCTGTTTATACGAGGTATCGGTAATTGGTATCGGCGAGTACTTAAATAAAAGTATCGGTACTCGTACTCTGTCTTAAAAAAATGGTATCGGGACATCCCTATGAACATAGGCTGGTGGAGGTGCTGTACATTGAATATATGTATGTAGTGCAGTAAGTCTAATGTGTCATGTGCCACTTGTGCAGGGGGTGGGAGACTAGGGTCCCACCCTGCTCAGGGGCCCACTGGGGGATTCTCCTGTACCCCTGTGGGCCAGTCCAAGCCTGTTGTCTACTAAGCTCTGTAATAGATAGTCACCTTCCTGAAGAGCGAAAAGCCCTGAACCTGAGTGTAAAGTTCTGGGTGGCAATTTTACAATGAGTCAGGTGTATTAATGGATATGTGTGTGTGTGGGGAGGGGGGGGGGCGGTTTAAGGGGTTGTGCCACGCTATCCATGTATGCCCTATCCTCAGGGCATGGGATCTCCACTGATCACGAACCAAACCGAAGATATCTGAGTACAAGGCTTGGCTATCTATGGCAGTCCTAGGAAACACGCTGGACTTGACACCATTCATACTGGCATTCTTGTGAACAGAGGGGGGTTCCACCAGGGGTGGTCACCCCCACTATTAGGAAGTCATTTTATTAGTCACACAACATTTTACTTGTATTTTTTTCCATAGAAAAGTTAATGAGAAAACGCTTGGAAAAAACTCCACACCTCTGATTAAACAAAAATAATAAAAATAGTCATGGAATGAAAACATGGCAGCAAACTATCTTGACGCCACAGCAAAAAAAAAACAAAAAAACATTGGAGCACATTTATTAAGACCGGCATTTTAGACACTGGTCTTAATAACCCCTGCGCTGGGGGTGGATCGCCAAAGTTATGTAGAGGCGGCGTTCTCTATATAACTTCAGCGCATCCACGGCCGGTCTAAATCTACGCCAGCTTCCTTGCTGTCTGACATTTAGCCCATTTTCTACACCTAAACCAGATGTAGAAAATGATGAATGAGACGGGTCGCAGATTCTGCCGCACCATGGCGTGCTAAAGAATCTGCACCAGACATACGCCACAGAAGTGGCGTATATCTGGTCATAAATGACCCCCATAGTGTTTGAAGGGCATTTTATAATTTCTTATTGACCAGCATGGAACATCTTTTTCTTCATAAAAAAATGCAAATGGCAAGAAGACACATGTAAAAATCTGTAAAGCATACCTCCACAGTTAGAGTATACGCACATGGCAGTGTATTTTTCTTCATGTGGTTCTTCATCAGTGTTACTTGTGGATTTTGTCACAGATTTTGACAGATCTCACCCCTTGCATTGCAAAGAGTGAAATCTGCACTGGAAATCCACGCAAAGAATTGACGTGTTGTAGATTTCCAAATCTTCCCTGCAGGTCAATTTCCCGACAGTGTACATGCCCCACGTACATGCACTGCCACTCTGTAAATGAATGTGAAACCTTGCGTGTGCCTATCCCCTTACAGTGCAGGAGATTGCTGTAATCGTTTTACTTTTCTAGCTGGAGGAACCAGCTGACCCCCATAATGCAGCTCTGCCCCCTCTTTACTGACGCATTTGCTGTTGTACACAGACGGGCCAGTGCACCCCATTGGGGAACATTTATCAGGGCGTTGCAGCTATAAATCTGCAGGATTTTTGTTATGAATGGGGGAGGGGCTGGGTGTGGTTGGGTGGACCTTGTTGGTCTCAGACCTGGAACGGGGTGTATGGGCATGAGCGCCGTCATAGCATATCATCATTGTTATTATGATCCTGTTCGGTGCACTCGTGATGAGTCTCCTGCTAGAGCGTGATATTTCCATGTGATCCCTCCATCCAGAGCTCTTCCATTCACTTGCCCAGTTCATGGCACAAAGCACCCTGTGTTCTTCTATGCAAATCACCCAATGATTCATCCTCCTCTTCAACAAACATGAAACATTTTGCTCCAGGTTTGAGTAAACACGGAAGGGCTTCACATCCACTAAATTTCTCCGGAACAAAATACAATTTTTAGAAGTAAATATGTGCTTCCTTTATAAAGCTTAGTGAACCCAAGCACCATGCATGGTGTTGGTATTTTTTGGTGCAGAAGGTGGTGTTAGGCCCAGGGAAAGGAGTGTCAGTTCCAGTTGCAGGGGGTGATCTGTAGCACGTGTGGGGGGTTAGCTCTGGTCTCGGGGATCATTCACACAAACTTCCTTCCGGACAACGGATTTCATGTCCAAACAGTGCGTTTATTTGGCAGTCTTTTTAAACAAAACAACAGGTACAAAACAATAAACACTGGCCCGGCTAGGCTCTAACTAAACATATTATTTTGATCCCTCACTCACCTAGTGGGTACAGTTCACACCCTGTGAACTGATGCGGCTTTCTCCAGCCCAATGTCCCACAGCCTCCTGGCTGTTCAGAGCACTGTTCACACACAGTCTCAGTTCAATGTCCGTTGGGGAATTCAGGCTCACCAGTCCTCCTGACTGTGGCCCTGCGACCCTTCCAGGCGCCGCTGTGTCCCCCAATTCCAGGCTATCGCTTAGCCCCGTGGCCCCTCAGCCAACTTGGCCGAGACCACTCACACAGAGCCTCTGCCAAACTCTGTCTCCAAAACTCTCTCCAGAGTGGGACCCCACCCATGTCCAACAAGAGGATTAAATAGCATCCCTGGACATGGGCGTTGTCAAAACCCCGGACTGGAGCATGGGGAACAGGCACCCACCCAGCACATTGCCTGTTCCCAGTAAAAGCCCGCCCTGGACTAGCTGGAGCCAGCTAAGTTAGTTATCTTGGTGACCACCAACTAACTTAGTGGCCACCCATCTCAGACTAGGGCTTTACTTCACCAAGGCCGGGCCCCTTGGTGACACGCTCCTGGTGCAAACAACACCCCTTGTTATTCACATTGCCACATATCCTCCTCTGTTCACACCTGTGGGGTGAACACATGTACCGACTGGATGCTCGTGATAGGGCACCCGCATTATCTTGCCATCTTCAAGCTCAACGGTCCCCTGGAAGATGTGGCCAGCATCATAGGCTTCCCTTTATTCTGCCACAACCACGCCAGCAGAACCCAGTTCGTCACAAACACGAAGCTTACTATCCTACCAGTCATCTTGTCACATACTAGAGACACCTGGTCGCTACTAGCAACTACCACAGTTTTAGCGGACCTTGACATGTCAGCCTCTTTTTGTCTCTGTTTTATCAACAGATAGCATCTTTCTTTTTCCTTTACTCCCCACAGGGGTTATGTCAGGTTTCGCTTCAGTTTCAGAATCTTCTGCTTCTTCAGCAGACTCTTTTTCAGTCTTTTCTTTGGTTTCTAGAACATTCAAGGATTTCTCCCCCTTCAAGACCTCGGCCTCTGTTTCTTTGGAGTCTCCATTCACTTTATTAGCCGTCTTATCCTTCACGGACATGGCATCATATCCTTTCCTTCTTAACTCCTCCTCCTCTTTCTCATCAAGGTTGGAGGCACTGGGGACATCAGGACCTTCGCCAGATTCGTCGTCTTCTGGCAATCCCTGCAGAGGATCACCCGGGATATGGTTCTCCTTTCGGGCAGGATTCAGGAGAGCCAGCCCATCAGAGTAAACAGGACCCTCATACTGGTCATCGGTCCCCCCGTATTTCTTCCCCAGCAGACTGCTGGCTTTCTGGAAGGCATTGACAGCAGAGGGAATGTCTTTCATGACCAGGTCCTGGCCACACACTGCCATGAGTCTCTGGGCTTCTGCATCCCCCTCAGCACCATCATCTGGTTCAGCAGATACATCTTCCATCTTCTTCTCTGCCTCGGCCGGCACCACAGCGCCACCACCTCCAGACCCATTCTTAACGGGCTCTGACTTCTTGGCATCTTTTAGAGGATTTTCCTCTTCAGGTATCTCATTTTCTTCCACCTGCTGCGCTGGAGCATGCAGAGACTTCTCCAACTCATTTCGCTCCTTAAGCACTTTTTTAAGGGCTCTAGTCAAGGAGAGGGCCTTGGTCTTCTTTTTAGTTTTTCGCACCAGCTTGTTGGCAGCGCCCCACTCTTGGGCCTTCTGGTCCAGCTGCTCTTCACTCTGTTCTGGTGTAACAGCAGTTGTAGGAGTACCACCATTCTTCCTTAGACACTCCATGGGATTTCCACCCAGGGACTCTTCAAGCCCATGGTTGAGGTCTACTATAGACTTTTGTGTCTTCATGGAGTCTTTTCCCTTCCCCAGGACACCAGGCGGTAGACCCTTCAATTCACTCGTCTTTTCCAGGGTCTCCTCTTTTGACCCTTCTGCAGCCTTCTTCGGTGACTCTATGACGACGGCTAGTCCCTTCGCTATCGTACCTAGGGACTGTGTGGCGAGAGTGAGATCAGCCTCCTGTTTGCAGCTGTACTGTTCTGTCAGGTCATCTAAGACTGTCTGGATATGAGCTTCAGACACTAGGCTGACGTCCCCGACTGATCTCTCGTCACATCAAGTATAACTATCGTCTGGTTGCTATCAGTAACCACGTCAGTTTGGCAAGACCTCAACATGGCAGCCTCTCTCTGAGTTGCTATCGGTCACAGCACATGCGTCATATATACTGCTCATGTCATTCTCATTTCTGTCCTCTAGGGCACAGCTGAGCTAATCCCCACCTGGGACATTTTATTAGTCATAGAAACCTGTGGAGACTGCATATCCACTTCTAGTACGTGTGGTACACCCTCTAGGACTGCCCCATGTACTTGCACATTTTTCGCTACAGTGGGTTCCCCCAACTCGGTGCTCTCAACATTTATCGGCATTTTTTCAACTTTTGCATTTTTACCACCATAGGACGCTTCTCCCTGTCTATAACATGCAATGTAAAAGGCATGTCATCATCACATCCTTCACAAAAATCCGCATTAACATTATGTATTTTGGCCAACACGGTACCATCACTTTGCACCTTATCAGCGCCACTGTTTTTAATGGTCACTTCACTTAGAAAGCAATGGTTTATCTGCATTTCCCTTATACCTTCATTTAAAGGGACAGGTATAGGGTCTGCAGGGGCCTCATCACTTTCTATGGAAGTGTCTCCAGTGCCCCCAATATCACAGAACATCATTCTCTCATGTACGAGCACATTTATGGCATCAAGATCACAAGTCCCAGTTCTCACGGGAGTCTCACCCTCAGTAAGAACCACTGAATAGTCTGTATTATCCTTATAATTGTCCCGCACATTTAATAATCTGCCAGTCTCAGGGGCGGCTATCATGCCATCGCTTACCCGGGCTAGCATGGGATCTTTGACTTTCGCCATCCCAAATCTAGCCTTGGTCACAGGTACTTTAGGCAACACCATAACCTTCTCCTGTGTAGATCCTTGCAAGGCAGCAACCGCAACAGGCTTACCCGTCTGTTCAGACACAGTATTTTTCACATAGTCATTCATTTTTGAGACAGTTTCTCGCCTCAGTGCTTCATCACTCACCGGCCCGGCAGGTAGCAACTGCCGCCGGCTCACTGTCACAACATTTTTAACAGGAACAGTCTTACCGCCTGTCGTGGATTCGGCAGTCTCGGAAGAGGACGTCCGTCCCAGGCCATTTCTACCATTGCCACCGGAAACAACATGAGGTGGGGTCCAGACCTTTCCCGGATGGTCACTCCAGCCGCACCCTTGAGGACTCTGTGCACAGTTGCAGGGAATGTAGAGGCTCCTGGGAACCGCACTACTCTCCACCTTCTTGTCTTCCCGACGGTTGCCCTTGGCAACGGCATGCATATTCTCCTCCAACACTGCACTCAGCTTTCTCACCAACCGATCAGTCTCCAGCACCAGCTGCTCCATTACACCCTCAGTGGCCTTGGTTTTCCGCCAAACCGGTCCACTTCTCACATATGGTATAAGCAGCTTCCGCCACACCCGACTATCTTTCACCCAGGTCGCCATTTTGAGCAAAAAATTTCCACAGGTCAGTTTTTTGTTTTTTTTTCCTTTTTTCCTCTTTTGTGCTTCTGGCCCTTTAAACCTTTGCACCGCTTGCCACACAGGGAAAAAAAAACAGTCCAAACTATCATCAGCAGTTCTTTTGCAACCCAGCAAAGTGTCCAGGACCAGACGAGCAGGACCTGCTCCACCGAACAAACAGTCTTCCGGCCCCAAGCTCCAACACAGCAATCGCACAGCTTTTTCCTCTGTCCTGTCGTTGCCCCCAGCAACACTTTACCTTTTTCCAGCAGGGACCACTGCCCGCATCCTCCACCAAATGTGGGGAGTCGCTCAGGTAGATAGCGGTGCGGGTGCAGTACAGAGGCAAAAGGGAGTCCAGAAAGTGCAGAAAACAGTGTTTTATTTACACTTGCACAAAACAAACAGTGAACAGTCTCTTGGTGTTAATTCACACACAGCAGAAAAACGTGATGCAAAACCAAACAGTCCAATGCAGGTTACAATCACCTGGGAGGTTTTAGGTGCAGGTTCGCACCTGGCTGTCAGCCCAGCCGCAGGACAAACCACCTCAGACTTTCAGGCCGTCTGCACTCCTCCCTGCTGGGGCTCTTGCTTCCAGCCCAGAGAACTCCACATAGCACAGAATGGATCAGAATTCCCAAACGCCAGTGATTGTCCTGGAGCTGCTGTTAGGCTGTGGAATCACTGGCGTTTGGGAATTCTGTACTGCACCCGCACCGCTATCTACCTGAGCGACTCCCCACACACGCCAACACACCCCAATAGTAAATTTCTGTTAAAAGGAATGGGCCCCAGCTTGTATATATCCTGTAGGTGCATGGGGAAATGAAATTGGGTCACTTGGAGTACTAAACTAATTCGAACTTTGTATTTGGAACTTTTTGTTCTTGGCCAAGTTTTTTTAATGAAACAATTACATAGTAGTTCCCACCTCAAATATACGAGAACTTTCTAGAAGCCCTCCTCAAAAAACTCAACACTAATTACATAGCATTCATGTATGTATACATATTAGGGGAATTTATCATGAGGGGAATTTTTGAAATCAGTTTTTCTGAGTTCTGCATTGGCGCAATTTGTGCCAAATTTATCAAAGACATGACATTTGTCTAAATGTTACTGCAGTTTTCTAACCCATCCTCCTACGGAAGTAAGATTATGACTTTTTAACTTCCATGCCCACTTTCCAAATTCGGAGTGAGTGGTGTAAAAATGTAAACTGTTGCAAAACGCTGGCACAAATAAGCCCAAAAAGTTTCAAGCCCCTAATTTGAGACTTTTTAAAGCCAGAATTCTGTAGTGCAGAGTGTAGTACATTCCCCCGTTAGTTTTTGGATTGCTATTCTGAGCTTCTTTCAGATGATGCTCCTCCAAGCCATGTGGTGGAATGGAAGTGGCAACCCTGTGAGCACATTTGATGTGGAGTTCAGTAGATGTCAGTCATACCGCACCCTCTGAACTACCTTGGGGGTTGAATCGTGCCGTATGGATGGTGAAGTTTGGGGGAACATGAATTTTTGTGTTGGTTCTGGTTTTGTATTGTGTGTCTTGGTTCCTTCAGTTAGTAAAGTATGGTATTTCATTGGCCTTGGACACAAAATGTTGTCTCACCTTCTGCAGCTTGTAGTTCCATGTAAGTAGCTCCGAACAAGGAATTCCTAAAGGAGCCCATTGTAGTAAATATCATATTCCGTGCATGGAATTACTGTATAATGTTATAAAGCTAGAAGAAGTGGAGAGATTCATGACATATGATACAAGGATGTCCGGCATGTACAATGCATACTGCAACTTCAGAGATGCTGTAACCAGTTTTTTCTAGAAATATTGAAAGAAGTACAGATATTATGGAATCAAAGGGAATGTGTCTTCAGAAAATGACCTACTGTTTAAATCATGTTTTTATGTAAAGCATTTTTTTTTTTAGAAATGTTTTTTTGTTTGTTTATTTTTCCATGTCATTATATTAAAAAAGTATATATAATCCTGCAATTTTCATACTGGCCGCTAGACCTAATAATAAGTTATGATTTATTGTTCTCTGGTGGCCAGGACCATGGGAGCATACATAGGCTGGTGCTTTGGTTGGATAATAACAGTACATTAGTAAGTGGCTTGTATTAACTTTCTCTACATGATAAGTGCCATTTAATGAAGTGAGACAACCCCTTTAAGTGGATAGAATAGGATCTGGTTGGCATTTCAGATGTGTCTGATGTCCTATTCGTATATAGTATGTAGTCTCAATGCACACTAATGTTTGGGGGATCCTCAGTGTTTTTAAGACAAAAGCAATCTCTCAAGGAAACGAATGGACAATGTACTGTACTTCCTGCATACATATCGCTCGTATCTCATCACCATAGAGTCACTAGGCTGCGTTCACACTACTGTCAGAGCGCCCATTGGCAGTTTCATCACATTAGACAGGAAGAACTTGTTGAAATAACAGACACCACAACAGATCCCCATCAGACCCCATTATAAGTCAGTGGGGTCCATTGCGTGGCGCTGATGTTGTGATTTCCATTACAGCAAAGTGTACAGACCCTAATAGACATTAGTGCAGGGATGGCCAACCTGTGGATCTCTAGCTGTTGTAAAACTACAACTCCCACCATGCCCTGCAGTCGGATGATAGCTGTAGGCAGTCTGGGCATGCTGGGAGTTGTAGTTTTGCAACAGCTGGAGAGCCTCAGGTTGGCCATCCCTGCATTAGTGTGTTTTCGGCTGGGACGGGAACCTCAATCTAATGTTGGGGAGCTCCTAACTCTCCCCCGAAAGATGACGTTGGGGAGACAAGGAATGGGCGAATTGAATGTTTTTGCCCAATCTGCTTCTCCCGGGCAAAATTTACCACCAGAAATATCTGCCAGCAGCTTTCTCCTCTCTCTCCACTGAAAAGTGAGTGTGTATGTGTACGGGGGTCAAGCGTCATATAATCCATATTATCAGTATGTTTAAGGCTAGCATTACTGCTAATAAAAATATATATATATCTTCGTCACTGTACGACTAGCTGTGTGTTTTTTAGGCATCATATCATTGGTCTGAAACGTGTTAGCTGCTTATATTTGTCCTCTTTCTTGGATTTTACTGTCCTGTTCAGTATTTTACGGAAGCTGGGATGTTATCTTTCAATCACACATGCATACACTAACCTAACTGGTTTACACAGCAATATATTAGCATTGCAAATTTGTAAAACCGCTGCATTTTATATGATGCTAGGACCCCTGCGGCCTTATCGAACTGAACTTACATCAAGCTGTATTTTCTAGAACCGTAGGAGGTATAAATGGCATACCCAGCTTCTCACATTTTCCCATTGTCCTTTAATTGCTGCATAATACATTTATTTGTAGATTGATGTACAAAGATTAAATGCACGGAGATGAATACAATTTATCATAAATGCCTCAAAATGCAATTTTTGTTTTTGACTTGACAGCATTTCTATGGAAGCTGTGTAATTATAGGGTAAGGGAAAATGAATGTTTGTATATGCGGCTGCGGCAGCCATACTATATTAAGGCTTGCGGGCTCCCAGCTGCCAGGCCAGAGGCTTCTCTATCTGTCTACTACTTTATTTAGGATGAATGCTCACATTCCAGGAGTCAGCTGTTGGAAGAACTGTAGGAGTCTTCGAGGAATGTTACTATTCCAGAATTAGCTTTCGCTCTGAACTTTAATTCCAAAAAGAGAGATTTGGGAAGCTCATTAGACAGATTTTTAATTCCCGGCAGCTGCTGGTTTTATGGCCCTAAGTGTTCTGCGAGACCGAAGAAATAGCCCTCTATTTCATAGGTTGCTCTTTCCGTACAGGGCTGCAGACATTTTGGAGTCTTGATTACACTTCCTGGCATCTCCCGCTAAGTCTGAGCCCTGCTGTCAGATTGCTGGCTTTTCTGTGCAAGTGAATGAGCTCTGTGTTGTGAGGCTGGGGTTTAATGATTTAACCATATGAGCTGGAATGGAATTTTTTCTCACTGTCAGACATTTTTTCATGAGGTGCTGGGATTATAACCGTTAACAGAACGCCGGTTAACACAATAAAGTGCATATTTTTTTTCTCGTTGCTTATGCTGTGTCTACAATACATTCAGTAAGTCTTCAGACCCTTTTACTTTTTTTACATTTTGTTATGTTGAGGCCTTGTGCTGAAAAGTTCAAATGTTTCCCCATCGTCCTGCACTCAGTCCCCCATAACGACAACGTGAAACAGAATGTTCAAAATCTTTGCTAATTTTTTGAAAAGAAAAAACTAAAACATTGCATTGACATAAGTATTCAGACCCTTTATTCAGGACGTAGTTGAACCACCTTTGGCAGCGATTACAGCTTCCAGTCTTCTTGGGTTTGATGCCACAAGGTTTGCACACCTGGATTTGGGGATTTTTCTGCCATTCTTCTCTGCAGATCCTCTCAAGTTTTGTCAGGTTGGATGGAGACCATTGGTGGACAGCCTTTTTCTGTTCTCCCCAGAAATGTTCAATTGGGTTCAAGTCGGGGCTCTGGCTGGTCCACTAAAGGGCATTCACAGAGCCTGTCCTGTGTTCTCTTGCCGGAGTCATTGTCTTGCCGGAAGGTAAACCTCTGGCCCAGTCTGAGATCCAGACTGAATCAGGTTTTTATTAAGAATATCTCTGCACTTTGCACCATTCAGCTTTCCCCAACATTGACCACCATGCGTCACTGTAGGGATGGTATTGGACAGGTCATGAGCAGGGCCTGGTTTCTTCCAGACATAATGCTTAGAATTCAGGCCAAAAAGTTAAATCTTGGTTTCATTAGACCAGATAATCTTGTTTATAACAGTCTGAAAGTCCTTTAACTGCTTTTTTTGCAATCTTTCTTTTCATGTTTCTTGCCACTTTGTCATAAGGCCGAGATTGGTGGAGTGCTGCTGTAATGGTTGGCCTTCTAGAAGTTTCTCCTGTCTTTTGGAGCTCAGTCAGAGTGACCATTGGGTTCTTGGTCACCTCTCTTACCAAGGTCCTTTTCCCCTGATTTGTTTGGAGGGGTAACCAGCTGTAGGAAGAGTCCTAGTTGTTCCAAACTTCTTCCATTGAAGAATAATAGCGGTTACTTTGCTCATGGGAACTTTCAGTGGAGCAGACATTTTTTGTACCTTTCTTCAGATCCGTGCCTTCATACAATAATGTCTCTGAACTCTACAGGAAGTTCTTTCTTCCTTGTGTCTTTTTTTCTGTGATAGCATTTGCAGCTGTAAGACATTATATTAACAGGGGTGTGTCTTTCCAAATCATATCAACATTATAGATTTTTACCACAGGTGGACTCCAATCAAGGTGCAGAAACATCTCAAACATAATCACATGGGAGGCCACCAGAGCAAAATGTCAAGGGTCATAGCAAAGGGTCTGAATACTTATGTCCATGTGAAATGTTGTGTTTTCCTTTTTAATACATTTGCAAGCATTTCTAAAATTCTGCTTTCATTCTTTTTATTAAGGGAGATTTAGTGCAGACTGATGGGGAAAACGTAATTTTTTTTGTTTTAGCGCATAACAAAATGTGAAAAACGTGAAAGGGTCTTGACTGAAGACTTTACAAATGCACTGTATTCATTGAGCATATTCACTTATATCAGTCCCTTTCCTCAATGGGACTTACAATGTAATCTTCCTACAGGCTCATGCACACAGTAATGTCATGTGCAATAATCACATGGTACACAGACTGCACAACATGTCTGGGTTACTGACCCGTATCAAATTCTGCGTGCTGCCATTTAGCTACTTAATGAGGTATTATATTCTCTCCTAGGAACAATGCAATACTTTTAAAGAAGAATGCCTTCATATAGCGGCATGCGTTGGAGCACGCTGCATTGCTTTGAGATAAAAAATGTCTTTTAGGGTATATTCAGGTGACAGTTTAAAAAAAACGGCCATTAAAGAGGACTTTTCACCACTCCTGATGTCTGTTTTAATAGCTTCATGCATCCCCCATGTAATAAATTCTGGAGCTCCATTCTTATGGCTCTATGTTGTGCCATTCCTTTTTTATTTCTACTAGAAGTTATGAATGAATTTCTATTAGCCTTCAGTAAGGGTACAGAGGGGAGGCAACCAGTTTGGGGGGTGTACCTGCAGAGTCTGAAAATGGCAGCACTGATTGGATAAAGTGAGTCTGTGCAGTACCCCCTGGACATCAACTATTCCAGTTGTGCCCCCCAGTATGATTAATGCCCTATCCTAGTGCCTCCCATTCTGCTTGTTTTGAAAAAAAATATAATACTCACCTCACCACTTTCACGTGAGGGGACACTCTCTCCACTCCGCACACAGCAGGACCTTACACTCCCAGCATGATCATGTGATGTCACCATGCTAGGTGTTTCAGGTCCTGCTGCCTCCAATGAGGAGTGAGTGTTCCCGCACGTGCAAGTGAATGAGGTGAGTAGTATTATATTTTTTAACCCTGAAAGGCCAATTTTTACTCAGTGTAACTATTTTTAACGGTTGTGTTACGAGTCCACTCCTGTCTAAACGGCCGCCAAAAACAGTCCCGCTGATTTCAATGGGGTCAGTCTTGCTGTGAAAATGGCCAAAAATAGCACATATCCTATTTTTAGACAGCCGCTATTCACTAGATTTTAACCCCTTAGTGACCACCCATACGTGTTTTTACAGCGGTCACTAAGGGGCCTTAGGCTGGGCTGCCGCTTTTTTACGGCGGCCCAGTCTAAACGCTGCACGGGTTCCCCGTGCAGCGGGGACTTGTCTCTCACATGAGAGCTGCAGCCCTGCCCTAACAGCGCGGACCGGCAGGAGTGCCGACCTGGGCTGTTTAACACTTTTCATGCCGCGGGCAATGGCGTCCTCCGCATGGAAAGTGCTGACAGAGGGAGCGGACTTCAGTCATTTCCAGCATGCTGCACCTCTCTGGCGCAGCCTGCTGGTCAATGTTAGAATAGCATTGCCATTAAAATGCAATGCACAATAGGGATAGTGCATTGCATTTTAAAAGCAATCAAAATACTGTCTGTTATAGTCCCCTTGTGTGACTATTAAGTGGTAAAGAAAAAAAAAGTTAGTAAAAGTTAATCAGAAAGTTATGTGTACCCCAAAATGGTGCTATTAAAAACTACAACTTGTCCCGCAAAAAACAAGCCCTCATAAAGCTATATAGATGGAAAAATAAAAAAGTTTTTGCTCTTGGAACCTGTCGATGAAAAAAGGAAGAAAAAAATTTATACTGTGGATTTTTTTTTTTTTCTTGCATTGCATTGATGAAATTTCTTTAAATTTACTATACATTACTATAAAGTGCTGCAGATTTGTCACACGCAAATCCACTGCGTATCCATGGTGATGACCTAAAATATAGCGATGTTTGACCCTGTTCTTGTTAAATTAGTAAGATTTTTTATAGTTTTGGTTGCCAGTCCCCTTGCTGTTTCTGTCACAGCCCCAAACCGAAAATGTTGGCATTTCCTATGACTGCGCCAGCATAAAATTTTATGTCACATATATTTAGTTGAGTCTCATTTTACACATTAGCTTTAGATTTAATAGAAAAATCCATATGCCATGTGTCAGGCAGACGGCGGCGAGCGTTTTCTGTCTGAAGAACGCGGTTAAAAAAAAAAGTCAGGTAATGTAATTCACTAAAGTGAGATGCAGCCGAGCAAGGTGCATTGTTTCTCGGTGAACTTCATTTCACAGCTCGGTGCCCTTAGCCCGCAGATGATCAGATATTCACAGCATGCCAAGTGCCAACAAATGTGGATTCATGCGAGTGGAGCTGGCACTGCCAGCAGTAATACTTTGTCATGACTGTGGGGGGCAGCGTGCCTAGAGGCACACAATAAATCATGTTCTCACAGTACAGTTAAACTTGTGTTTTTTTATGAAGCGCTGAATTGCGTAATATATTTGGATTATTCCAGATGGATCGAATAAACGGGGAAGTTAAATCATAGTCCATGTGAGGTTTGCACAGTTGTACAGCCGATACCGCTTGCTAAACAGGAAAATAGGACCATCTTGGGAATACTATATCTGCCCTCCTGATATTTCTGTTTTAGTAAATACTTCTATTCCCCAAAATCCTGGAGCATCTTTTCTTAAAACTCTGGATTGTTCTGTTCCTCTGTTATTCCTCCTAGACAGGATGTTGGACTTCACTTACTATATGTCAGTTGCCTTTTCCACTAACCGTGTTGTCTTCCAGTACTCAGATACCCCCAAGACTTACAGTAGGGCTGAATTGTATAACTGGATGGTCGCAAGAATAATATTATGTAGCACGTATCAACAATGGCATGGAACCAACGTACAGGGGTAGATACTCATTGCTAGATGACAGCAACCAAATGATGATGGTACACTGAATACTAAAGCAGACAGATGAAGATACCCAAAGATGAACAAAGAGACAAACAGCTGACCCTAACTACCTCTACATGAATCTTTCCTTGTGTATATCCCTGAACACCAACACTGGCACCCACTAACACCCCACTCTGACCCTTAATGCTCCTAAATGTTTGCCTGTTGGAACCCTACTCTGTAATACTGACCCTCTTGTGTAGATAGAATACAGAGAATCCCCTAATCTCCTTAAAAACCGCTGTCTGTACCTATTTGAATGATCTGTCCTAAATTGCAGGCCCCAACTGGGTGACAGTCCCTTTCCTGACTAAGGGGTAGTCGGACAAAAGCAGGTCAGAACTAAGGATAGGTCATCAATATCTGATCAGTGGTGCTCCAACTACAGACATCTCTTGATGCGGTTTTACTGCAGATCTCACTCTTTCAATGAAATGGGAGAAATCTGCACAAAAGAACCGCACAAAGAAGTGACATCCTGCAGGTTTCAAAATCCGCACTTCAGATCAATTTCTGCACGGAACAAAAAAGCCAAGTGTACAATCTTATGCACTTTGCTCGTAGTGTATTATGCCGGAGGTTTTCTACAAGAGAACCTGCACGGGGGAAAAAACGCTCGTAATCTGCAACGTGTAGAGAAGAAGGATTGGTTGTTAGTCTGTACACAGTGTGATGCAAACTTGTCCTGCAGTGCAAATACTATGACGCTCTGGGAAATAGGATGTTTCTAGAAGGCCTGTATTTACCACCAGAGGGCCGGGCTTTGTATGTACTAAACGTATGACTGGTGACTGTCGTCATCCCAGGCTTGTAAGAGGAGGGTGAACAGAATGACAGGACAGGAGTAATCAAAGAACAGGAACCTCAGTGGATGAATATGAAAAGAACACGAGCGTGTACTGTACTTACCGCTATATATAGCCTGCAGGCCTCCAGAAATAGGACTGGAGCAGCTTTCCTCTGCACAGCACTATAGGTATAAAGGTTTGCCACATTCTGTGGCGTTCTCTAGTTTATAAAGGTTTGGAGGCTTTGCTTTTTTTTTTAACTTTTGTTCTTGTTAGTTTTATTTAGGCCTCGTGCACACAACTGTATGAATTTTGTGGGCCGCAAAATGCCAATCCCCAAAATACGGATGTCTGTGTGACGTCTGTGCTGCATATGTTTTTTATTTGCAGCCAAGAATGGGACATGTTCTATCTGTTGCAGAATGGACCTACAGATGATGATCCGTGTGCTTTCCGCATCCATATGTCCATTCCGCAAAGGGTTAAAACATGTCCTATGCTTGGCAGACCACGGACCCAATAAAGTCAATATGTCCGCAAAAAATAAACAAAAAAAAATTCAACACAGACGTCACGCGGACATTATCCGAATTTTGTGGATCCGCCCATTCTATGTGAATAAAACTCACTCCCTAGACAGTTGTAGACGTGTATTACCTAACAACCCTGCCCGTTTTGTGTCCAGTCTTTTTACGTTCCTTTGCCTGTAAGTGTATTGGTTTTCACTGCATACTTTGAATGGGGAGGGTCCTCCTGTTGTGAGGTTTGTCCAAACTTAGGTGGCGATTCCTGCAGCTTACGTTATCTCTCTACGTGCAGTTGCACAGAAGTAGAGCAAGAGAGTAGCTGCAGCTGCGTCCCCTCTTCCCCCATCCTTCTGTTTTCTTTATTACAGTATTACGTCAGTAAGGGATTGAATACGTTTCTGAACATTTACAGAGAGACGACAAACAGAGAACGTTAAAGAGGACCTGTCGCCTCTCCTGACATGTCTGTTTTAGTAACTACTTCCATTCCCCATGTATTAACAATTCTGGAGCATCTATGCTTATGACTCTACATTGTACCGTTCCTTTATTATTCCTGTTAGAAGTTATGAATGAATTGCTGGCAGTCTGCAATTAAGGTCCACATGGGTGTTTCCAGTTGCGAGTGTGTCCCTGCACAATCTGACACTGGCAGCACGGATTGGATATTGTCAGAGAGCGCAGGGACACTCCTCCAACTGGTAAAACCCATCTGCTAGTATTTCATTTCTAACTTCTAGCAGGAATAATAAAGGAATGGCACAACATAGAGCCATAACAATAGATGTTCCAGAATAGTTATTACATGGAGGATGCCACTTGTTGCTAAAACAGATATGTTAGGAGGGGCAGGGCCGGGCCGACACAGAGGCTGAGGAGGCTCCAGCCTCAGGGCGCTCAAGCCTCAGGGCGCAGGCCAGGCCACTCTCACCAAGTCCCTGCTGCTGCCGTGTAGCTGTATTAGCAGCAGAGCATCCATTTCTGCGCTCTGCTGCTGTAACAGCCGGTCCTGCGCCCCCTAGTGGTGTTCTTCCTCCCTCCCTCAGTCTAGTGCAGTGTGCTGCAGCTCCGTACCTTCCCCAGCCCCTGACTTCCTGCCTGTGTGTGCACCAGATTCACAACCCCCTCCCCCAGCACAGAGAGAAGAGCAGCGTCGGGACAGAGAAGGAGGAGGAGGAGGAATACTCTGCAGCCTGCCTCTCCCTCCAAGTCACCAGAGACTGTATGTGCAGAAAATGTAAGGGGTTAAAGGGAATGGAATGGCAGTAATGTAATGTGCATATTGTGTGTTTTTATGTATGTGTGTCATATGTATGTCTGTATATATGTATGTGTGTCATATGTATGTCAGTATGTATGTGTGTGTCATATGTATGTCAGTATGTGTGTGTGTGTCATATGTATGTCTGTATATATGTGTGTGTGTCATATGTATGTCAGTATATATGTGTGTGTCATATGTATGTCAGTATATATGTGTGTGTCATATGTATGTCAGTATGTATGTGTGTCATATGTATGTCAGTATGTATGTGTGTGTCATATGTATGTCAGTATATATGTGTGTGTCATATGTATGTCAGTATGTATTGTGTGTCATATGTATGTCAGTATGTATGTGTGTCATATGTATGTCAGTATGTATGTGTGTGTCATATGTATGTCAGTATGTATGTGTGTGTCATATGTATGTCAGTATGTGTGTGTGTGTCATATGTATGTCAGTATGTGTGTGTCATATGTATGTCTGTATATATGTGTGTGTCATATGTATGTCAGTATGTATGTGTGTGTCATATGTATGTCAGTATGTATGTGTGTGTCATATGTATGTCAGTATGTATGTGTGTGTCATATGTATGTCAGTATATATGTGTGTGTCATATGTATGTCAGTATATATGTGTGTGTCATATGTATGTCAGTATGTATGTGTGTGTCATATGTATGTCAGTATGTATGTGTGTCATATGTATGTCAGTATATATGTGTGTGTCATATGTATGTCAGTATGTATGTGTGTGTCATATGTATGTCAGTATGTATGTGTGTGTCATATGTATGTCAGTATGTATGTGTGTGTCATATGTATGTCAGTATGTGTGTGTGTGTCATATGTATGTCAGTATGTATGTGTGTGTCATATGTATGTCAGTATATATGTGTGTGTCATATGTATGTCAGTATATATGTGTGTGTCATATGTATGTCAGTATGTATGTGTGTGTCATATGTATGTCAGTATGTATGTGTGTGTCATATGTATGTCAGTATGTATGTGTGTGTCATATGTATGTCAGTATGTATGTGTGTGTCATATGTATGTCAGTATGTATGTGTGTCATATGTATGTCAGTATGTATGTGTGTGTCATATGTATGTCAGTATGTATGTGTGTGTCATATGTATGTCAGTATGTATGTGTGTGTCATATGTATGTCAGTATGTATGTGTGTGTCATATGTATGTCAGTATGTATGTGTGTGTCATATGTATGTCAGTATGTATGTGTGTGTCATATGTATGTCAGTATGTATGTGTGTCATATGTATGTCAGTATATATGTGTGTGTCATATGTATGTCAGTATATATGTGTGTGTCATATGTATGTCAGTATGTATGTGTGTGTCATATGTATGTCAGTATGTATGTGTGTGTCATATGTATGTCAGTATATATGTGTGTGTCATATGTATGTCAGTATGTATGTGTGTGTCATATGTATGTCAGTATGTATGTGTGTGTCATATGTATGTCAGTATATATGTGTGTGTCATATGTATGTCAGTATGTATGTGTGTGTCATATGTATGTCAGTATGTATGTGTGTGTCATATGTATGTCAGTATGTATGTGTGTGTCATATGTATGTCAGTATGTATGTGTGTGTCATATGTATGTCAGTATGTATGTGTGTGTCATATGTATGTCAGTATATATGTGTGTGTCATATGTATGTCAGTATATATGTGTGTGTCATATGTATGTCAGTATGTATGTGTGTGTCATATGTATGTCAGTATGTGTGTGTGTGTCATATGTATGTCAGTATATATGTGTGTGTCATATGTATGTCAGTATATATGTGTGTGTCATATGTATGTCAGTATGTATGTGTGTGTCATATGTATGTCAGTATGTATGTGTGTGTCATATGTATGTCAGTATGTATGTGTGTCATATGTATGTCAGTATGTATGTGTGTGTCATATGTATGTCAGTATGTATGTGTGTGTCATATGTATGTCAGTATGTATGTGTGTGTCATATGTATGTCAGTATGTATGTGTGTGTCATATGTATGTCAGTATGTATGTGTGTCATATGTATGTCTAGTATATATGTGTGTGTCATATGTATGTCAGTATGTATGTGTGTGTCATATGTATGTCAGTATGTATGTGTGTGTCATATGTATGTCAGTATATATGTGTGTGTCATATGTATGTCAGTATATATGTGTGTGTCATATGTATGTCAGTATAGATTATCTAACCCAGTCCCCTTCCCCCATCAGCCCTTGTCCTACCCCCATCTACCCCACCAGACATTTAGATGTTATTTATTCCTGCTATTCTAATGCTCTGATCAGTAGATGCTCAAGTCAAGCCCTCACCCCCAGCCACTTAGATATGTATGTTATCAATCATCCCCCACCCCCGCCTTCCTTGTAATTTGCTGGCCCCCAATATCCATTGTGAGTCACAATCCATAACAGTGCCATCCACAGATCCCCCCATAACAATGCGTCATCCAGAGATCCCCCATAACAGTGTGTCATCCAGAGATCCCCCATAGCACTGTCATCCACAGATCCCCCATAACAGTGTCATCCACAGATCCCCCATAGCACTGTCATCCACAGATCCCCCATAACAGTGGGTCATCCACAGATCCCCCATAGCACTGTCATCCACAGATCCCCCATAACAGTGTGTCATCCAGAGATCCCCCATAGCACTGTCATCCACAGATCCCCCATAACAGTGGGTCATCCACAGATCCCCCATAGCACTGTCATCCACAGATCCCCCATAACAGTGGGTCATCCACAGATCCCCCATAACATTGTCATCCACAGATCCCCCATAACAATGCGTCATCCAGAGATCCCCCATAACAGTGTGTCATCCACAGATCCCCCATAACAGTGTGTCATCCACAGATCCCCCATAGCACTGTCATCCACAGATCCCCCATAACAGTGTCATCCACAGATCCCCCATAACAGTGTCATCCACAGATCCCCCATAACAGTGTCAGCCACAGATCCCCCATAACATTGTGCAATCCACAGATCCCCCATAACATTGTGCTATCCACAGATCCTCCATAACAGTGTCATCCATAGATCCCCCATAACACTGTCATCCATAGATCTCCCATAACAGTGTCATCCACAGATCCCCCATAAGTGTGTCATCCACAGATCCCCCATAGCACTGTCATCCACAGATCCCCCATAACAGTGGGTCATCCACAGATCCCCATAACATGTGTCATCCACAGATCCCCCATAACAGTCGTCATCCACAGATCCCCCATAACAGTGTGTCATCCACAGATCCCCCATAGCACTGTCATCCACAGATCCCCCATAACAGTGTCATCCACAGATCCCCCATAACAGTGTCATCCACAGATCCCCCATAACAGTGTCATCCACAGATCCCCCATAACAGTGTCATCCACAGATCCCCCATAACAGTGTCAGCCACAGATCCCCCATAACATTGTGCAATCCACAGATCCCCCATAACATTGTGCTATCCACAGATCCTCCATAACACTGTCATCCATAGATCTCCCATAACAGTGTCATCCACAGATCCCCCATAAGTGTGTCATCCACAGATCCCCATAGCATTGTCATCCACAGATCCTTCATAACAGTGTCATCCACAGATCCCCCATAACAGTGTCATCCACAGATTACCCCATAACAGTTTCATCCATAGATCCGCCCCATAACAGTTTCATCCATAGATCCGCCCCATAACAGTGTCAACCATAGATCCCCCATAACAATGTCATCCACAGATCCCCCATAACAGTGTCATCCACAGATCCCCCATAACAGTGTCATCCACAGATCCCCCATAACAGTGTCATCCACAGATCCCCCATAACAGTGTCATCCACAGATCCCCCATAACAATGTCATCCACAGATCCTCCATAACAATGTCATCCACAGATCCTCCATAACAGTGCGTCATTAATTGATACATTAAACTGTGCATATTTATGTGTGATTACAACAGTATTTAGTAAAGACTCCACAAGTTGGGGGCGCACTTGGGCAGCTCAGCCTCTGTTGATGGTGAACCTTGTCCCAGCCCTGAGGAGGGGTGACAGTCAATTAGTCTGAGAAAACCGTCACTTCTGCTTGAAACCTAAAGAAATCAAAAAGTGTGATTACACAGTTCAAAGATGTCACCCGTTCATATGTACCGCGTCTACCCCAGACAGTGATGTGACACAGGTTACTGGCTCCGGCTCAGTTCATATCCAGTATTCCCCAGTGTATACCTCCAACACAAGCCTCCGACGTGTGCCCCTGTAAAGGCATACAGTGATATGCATCAGCCATACACTCCCATTTAAAAGCTATACCGTATACGGTGTACGTTTCTTTTCCCACTGTGCCATCAGTGGGGAAAGCTGTGTAACCGTTGCGGGACACTAAAACTTTACCAGTTTAGTTGTTTTTTTTCTGAAGAAAATCAGTATATTCTGCAGCTTCACAGTGACTACAGAATGTAATGTTTCCGTGAAGTTTTCATTATCACGCTCTGTGAATCCCACGGCGCTTTAGCTCTGAAGTGAGAATTCAGCCGCGAGGAAAAACATAAATCTGAGAAGCTTCTCTGAAAAATTCTAAGCCACAGAACCACGATCACTCTCTGGGCTGGCATTTCATATTTCTTGTCATTGTGAGCACAGGGTCCAGTGTACAGCGCAGGGCGGGCCGGGCGACCTTTTCCTCTTTTCTTTTTATACCACTTTCTATAATAAGATTGTAAAAGTGTCTGCACTCATATACGCCTCGGGTGTGTCCCGACAAAATGGTACTCTGAGGATACAGTTAGACTGACATTCTCCCATACTGTACTCTGGTGTGCCCCTATATAATGTCTATTACCCCGAGTCAAATACTGTGGTTATAGGGTAACGTCATGGGGGGCGTGAAAGCCGGTCTTTGTTTCTCTCCTGCTGTCATAAATTAAAAAGATAAGTCATCAATATCAGATCGCCGGTGTTCTGACACCCAGCACCCCCGCCGATCAGCTGTTTGAGTAGACTGCGCAGGCTATGCGGATGTGCCACCTCCCTTCTCTCTTTCTGTCCACTACTGCTGTCCCATAGACATACAGCGGAGAGAAGGGAGACAGCACGTACGCCGTCTCCTCAAACTTTTGATCTGATATTGATGACCTTATCAATAGAAAAAGCCCGGACAACCCCTTTAAGCGCACCTCTGGCAGTCCTTGCGCCCGATATAATATCTAATCAAGCCCCCGACGGCGATAGTTTTTGCTCTTCTTTTATAGCTGTTTTCAGACATAAATCTTAGTAAATGTGTCAGGGCTGAAGTCCTGGCCTGAGAATGGCATAAAACCTCTCATGTGACAAAATATTGTTGTTGTTTGATATGACATATACTGTACATATAAAAATATGTATCGGATATAGGATTCTTAATCAGGGCTGGACGTGTGCACCAGAGGATCCTCCAGGCTGTAACACAACAATGGGCCCCAAAGGTTCAGCAGAAGACAACCCAATGAGGTGTTAACTCTGGAGCCATGTACCACCAGGGTCTATTTCATACAGGTTGATCTATCTGACTGATGATATGTCTTCTGTGTCTTCGACCAGCTACTCCATTCATATGGACACACGTGCATTTGACTCGTGGACATATAATCAGGGGCGTAGCCGTAGGGGGTGCACCTTGTTTTAGTACTGGACAGCCCCTTTAACATTGTGGTTCTTTAGACTAATGGTAAGCGTGACTGCCTGATCAACCTCCTAGTTCAGAGGTCAACCAACTGCGCTGAAACTACGACTCCCAGCGTGAACATTTGCTGAACTGTTTTCGGGACTCCCATAGAAGTCAATGGTGCATGCTGGGAGTTGTAGTTTCCCAACAGCTGTAGTTTCCCTGCACCAGCTGGACCACCACAAGGAAGGAGTTTGCCGCTGGCATTGATGCCTTTATTACGTGTATTTGAAAGTATTTGTTTTCGTTTCCTTGTCATTTAGAATGAAAAGGATAATTTTTTTCATGGTGTCTCCTTTAAGGCTCTGACAGTAGAAACTTTGATCAGTTCAGTGTGTGATCAGTCAGTACTTTGACCTCAGGATAAGACTGACACAAATGTCTCCTACACGCCCAGTACATGCCTGCATTCAGTTTCTATGCACAAAGGTAGTGGCTGCTGACGAGCAAGATGAAAGGCAGGTACTTCACTGCGCGGTAATGTAACAGGTGAGATCCGTGAATGTGACCTGCTACTTCTTTGCAGGCTAGGTGTGAGGACGTGGATTTTCGATGAAACCCTGACGACCTAAATAGATCAGATCAGTGACAGCTGCTGTTTTATGTAATGGATGAAGACCACTATCTGGTGGCCACCTAGACTTATGGGTTTTTCTTCATTTTTTCCTGTTTAGTGTTGAAGGAGAGGTCCCTGGAAGTGAAACTGGCGCTTCTTTAGACGGCTCATCAGGCTACCACCAAGGAGCTATAACTCACAGCTCATCTATAAGCCCCGACCAGTACGACCATCCTTCGTACGGGATTTATTCAGTGTCCCCCGGACAGCGGTCGCGAAGGCCAAAACTACAGCATTCCACATCTATTCTGCGGAAACAGGCCGAGGAGGAGGCTATCAAACGCTCAAGATCACTCTCTGAGAGCTATGAGCTGTCTTCAGACTTACAGGACAAGCAGGTAACGCTGTTTCTTCTTGTAATGCTACATACATATGATTAAAGGGGTTATCCAAGAGTCAGATAGTATTCTCCCAGGGTGGCCGACCCGCGATGGAGATCATACTTGACTGGTACCCACCGCTGGGTTCAGTGTTTGTTTGTCACTCCCAGGCCGGCTCTTCTTCTCTCTGCTGCACTGAGATCAACATCCATCCTTGGGGGGGGCCCGTGACCACTGCAGCAAATCACTGGCTGCAGCAGTGACCTGCTCCACTTAAGTCACATGGAGCATTACACACCGAACCCAGGGGCGGAGACCAGAATGATTTCCACCGAGGATCCGCCACTCTGGTGGTCTTTCTGACTCTCGGATAATCCCTTTAATATTCAGTTGCTCCTGTTTTATGTAAATCAAGCATTGGATAATGAACATTTTCAAGATCTCTGGTTGCTGTCAGTGAATACAGCTGAGAGGTGGATACAACTGCAGCAAGTCTTTATGACCCCTTATATAATTAGCAGGCTGGACCTCAGGCCCATACATTTAATCTACAGCGATCCATTGTAACAAACCATCGGGTCGGAAGAGATTCATGGTCCTGCTGTATATAGCACATAGAAGATTCTATCATCATCCATTTTCTCGCAGGACTGGTCCGTTCAAGTTATTGGGTCAGTGAAAAAAAAACGGACAGCTCACGGACAGCATCATTCTTCCTGATGGGTAATAGAAGATGCTGTGTGTTTTTCTTTTTTTCACATGCTTGGAAAATGGTTGTCAAACTGGTCCAATACGGGGAGGAAAAATTGAAACCCGAAACGCAGTTGCAGGCAAAACTTTAGCATGCATGCAAAATTTTCCATTTTTTGCTGAACAGACTTGTGACATGGTCCATATCACTTGTGTGAACAAGACACGTAGTGACGCATCGTTCAAGCAGATGGGATCGCTGAGGCCTATGATTGGCTGCACTGGTGACGGGACTGAGCCACTTCCTGGTCCAGAACCAGAAGTGGCCTGGGCTCGCCAGGACCACAGGCAGATGAGTTTTTTTTTAACCTTAGACACAGGTTGGGTGCATTTGAGTTGTCGGCTCCTAGGTTGGACAACCTCTTTAAACTGCCCATAGAGAAGGTTGGCCAATCTTACCGATTTCAGCAGGACAGGATGTCTATATTATGTGTATGGGGCGACCAAAGATAAGCCACCAAAGGTACCCGTGGTTGGCCGGCCGCTGCTGAATGTGTATGGCCAGCTTTAGCTATGAGAAGTATCAGATCTATATGGCTCCTTTGAATGTTAGCAAAAATATTCCTGTTCACTGAAAGGAAACAGAAATCTTGAAATCATAAAACACAACATGTTGTAAAGTGGCTCTACTTTACTGCACTACTAATCTTTTTATTAAATTCTATTACAAAATCATCAGGGGACATAGTGTAGTTATGTAGTTTTATCATATTACATATTAAGGGTCATAGACCCCTCCTCAAGGGTCTTCTGATAAATAACCCAGCATTCACACCTATTATATCCTATCGATATGCCATAATTGTCTAGATGGGACAACCCCTTTAAAAAGATGGTCCCATTACAAACTACTATCTCTTATCTACAGGGTAGGAAATAAGGGTATGATCGTCGGGGTTCTGACCGCTGTGGCCCCCGATAATCAGGAGAACAGGGGCTCTGTGTTCTCCTGTTTAAATGGAGCTGTGTTCACGCGTGCGTGCTGCCACTCTGTTCACCATTATGAGACTGCCAGAGACAGCCATGCAATTGTGCGTGACCACTGCTCCATTCGAACAGGCGAACGCAGATCTGATATCTGGGGGCCACAGAGGTCAGACCCGCCCCTATTTGGATAAGGAATAATTGTTTGTAATAGAACAACTCCTTTAAACCCAAATAGGCCTAGTCATTATGGGGTTAATAGCATGTTGTTTTTTTTCCGCGAAATATTTTCAGCAATATGTATTTTTTTAAAGCTAATCTGACTGCACTCGGTGGCACACTTCCCAGCGCCTCCATTATTAGCAGTGTGAGGTAATCGCATTACGCACCCCCTCCGGACCAGGCAATGATATTTTAGTATTGTTTTTGAAAATAACATTATGTCATCGACTTTAAATTAACTATTGCCACAGAAAATCTGCAATATATTACACTGCAGTAATCATTATTATCATCAGAATATGCCTGCCCAATCCACCAATACCCACAAGACTGAAAGCGGTTTTATAAACTAGATTTCTAATGGGTCAACTTCAGGGGCATTGTTGAAATAACGTTCCTGCCGTTGGTCTATTACAAATGTAATTTGCAAACCCCTTTAATGGAAAAGGAACCTTAAACATGTCCAAGTGATGGCTATGGGATCACATTTTAGAGGTATAAAGCTTCTTGACTGTATAATAAAAAGTCATACTATAGTTCCCTGCTTGCTGTCATTTAATAGGAAACTTCCTATAAAGGGCTTGTCTATGCCACCAATTTTAGATGGGTACTTGTCGCACCTCTATGATCCGCTCCTCTCTCCAGAACGGAGACCCCAAAGTGAAGGGGGGGCTCTCCCATAGAAATGAATGGAGGGCTGCCGCCCATGCTCGGTTGCCCTCTTGTTCACTTTGGAAGCTCTGTTCTACAGACCTGCACTTATCTGACATTGGTGGCATATCCTAGTGATGCCAGTTAGCGCAGAGCTGCTCCCACTGAAGTGAATGGGAGTGTACTGCAGTTACAAGCTCTGTCCCCTGCACAATGGGTGGAGATATGTAGATCTGGCGGTGGAGCAAATTGCGGAGGAGCTGGGTGTCGGATCCCCGCCAATTACCTATTGATCGCCTATCCTGGGGATAGGCCATCAATAGTGTAGGAGTGGACAACCCCTTTCATGGAGATTTGCTATTAGGACATTTTCTGTGTCTGTCACTCTATTATGATAATCACTTTGTCTTCATTTCTTAAGGTGGAAATGCTGGAGCGCAAATATGGAGGCCGTCTCATAACCAGACATGCAGCACGGACTATCCAAACTGCCTTCCGGCAATATCAGATGAACAAGAATTTCGAGAGGCTTCGAAGTTCCATGTCCGAAAACCGCATGTCGAGACGGATTGTATTGTCTAATATGAGAATGCAGTTCTCCTTTGAAGGACCAGAGAAAGTCCATAGTTCCTATTTTGAAGGAAAGCAGGTGTCTCTGTCAAACGACGGCACAAAACTAGGGCACCGCATTGTGCAATCGGATTGTGGGGATCTCGCCGAGCAGACGTCACTTAAATCTCCTGCTGCATCCAGCGATTTTGCTGATGCCATCACAGAACTAGAAGATGCTTTTTCCAGGCAGGTCAAGTCCCTTGCAGAATCTATCGATGATGCTTTGAACTGTCGTAGTTTACATGCCGATGAAGTCCAAGCATCTGAACAAGTTAGAGGTCGGGAATTAGAAAGAAGTAGTCAGATTAAGCCAGCACATAACCTTGACCACAGGAAAATTGATGAAATGACGGCATCTTATAGTGATGTTACCCTCTTTATTGACGAGGAAGAACTCTCCCCTCCTCTTCCTCTTTCTCAGTCTGTGGACAGGCCGTCCAGCACAGAATCTGACTTGAGACTCAGATCAATGAACTCTTCTCAAGAGTATTGGTCCATGACTCATAAGGATGATAAGTTGGATACAGATACTAGCTGCCGGAGCACCCCATCGCTGGAGTGCCAGGACCATCGGTCAAGAATAGACCATCTCCCTTTGCTTACCATTGAGCCACCTAGTGACAGTTCAGTAGACCTTAGTGATCGTTCTGAAAGAGGATCTATAAAAAGGCAGAACGTGTATGAAAGAGGGATCCACAGTCAGCAAGGGAGTCCCAAACATATCACCCATATTCCAACCAAAATCATCCCTAGGGAGGATGACCAAAGCCGCCACCGGCCAAGGCCTATCGATGCGCAGTTGATAATTAATGGAACTGTAAACCGACAGAGTAAATCGGAATCTGATTATTCGGATGGCGACAACGACAGCATAAATAGCACTTCTAATTCCAACGATACCATAAACTGCAGCTCAGAGTCTTCAAGAGACAGTATCCGGGAGCAGACCCTGAGCAAACAGACCTACCACAAAGAGACACGCAACAGCTGGGACTCACCGGCATTCAGTAATGACGTGATCAGGAAAAGACATTACAGGATCGGGCTGAACCTTTTCAATAAGTAAGTACAATGCTTTATCTGAGCATGGTCAAATAGGAGTTAAAGGAATTGCATTGCGATTCTGGCTCAAATGGAGCCAAAAAAACTGGCTACTTGCTTTGCAACACATTTATTAAAGAGGGCCTGTCACCACAAAATGCAGTGAAGTCCGCGGGCAGCTGGTTATAGAGCAGGAGGAGCTGAGCAGATTGATATATCGTTTTGTGGGAAAAGATTCAGTAAAACTTGTGATTTATACATTTATATCTCTGTCTTTTCTGACTCCTATGAACAGCTATCGGTACAGAAGGGAGGTGTCACCAGTGATTGTATAGCATTGTGTGTATAAGTGTACATAATAGATAGCTGTCAGTCACTGATAACACCTCCCTCCTGTACCAATAGCTGTTTATAGGAGGTGGAAAAAGCAGAGATATAAATGTATCAGTGGACCAACAGGCGGCTACACTCCCTCCAGGATATGGACAGATACAGGTGCTCACCACATTGTGACACCACCCACAAAGGTCACCATGCAAAAAAATATATTGTAATAGCTGGATTGGGGGCAACACTGAATACTATCTGGGAATCCAATCAGGAGTCGGGTATTGGTAAAATAGACTAAAATAGGTTTATTAAAATTATTTGCTCATCATACATATAAAAATTATAAATGATAAACGAATCCAAAATGCAATTTCACAGTCTCCTAAAACAGACGTCTCTAATTGGATCTCAAATGCAACTTCTCAAAATAAGTGACTGGTCAGCTAATATTCATAATCCTGTGAATTCAAAGTGCATACTGTGCAAAATCCATGAACATCAATTTGAATAGACTCAACATATAGTGCAAATTAGTCCTGTGCAAATCCCTTAATAAAACCCTAAAACACTTTTTCCTGAATCTTGAGATCTGAAAAATAGTGCCACAACTTTGTGCTACATAAATTAGTGAAAATAATACCAATATTGACACAATCAGCCGATATCCTTATTTGTTGCTGCAGTATTGCAGAGTAGTCCTATGCCAGGAGACAATTATTGCTGTCCAAGAAATAAACTGTGCACTTATATAGTAAAATAGATTGATGGTACCTCAGCAATTCAGCAATAAATGATGTGGGCCCACTCTCAGTACGTAGTCCGGTACTTTTAACTTGTTGACTGTCACATGCGGTTATCCTTACATGCGCTCAGCCGCTTGTCTTCCGCGGCACTCTCCTCCTCACCTCTGTATGCCAGCCCCGTGTCCCGTGCCCTGACTGTCTTACCTGCAATCCCCGCGCTCAGTCTGCTCAGCGGCACCCGCGGCGTCCCGCGTGGTGTCTCAGCCTGTACGTGTCGTCCCACGTGATGGCGCTGGGGGGTGAGGCTAGTGGCAGGCAGCGTTGGGTCCTAAGAACCGTAGGGTATTGTATTCTTTATTATAGTCCTTCTTCGGTCTTGGGCTGAATTTGAATATATTAATGGTGGGAGAGAGTGTTAGTAGTGTCACCGCTATTATCCCAAACGCGTTTCGGGGTTTACACCCCTTCTTCAGTGGATATTAGCAGTGTATACAATGTGCCCTTATATAATCCCTTAATCCCCTGCTGTACTGGGTGATTTGAAAAGTCCGAACTGGATCCACTCAATGCAATTTGGTATCGTTCCTGGGTATAATAAACAATAAAGCAATAGAACACACTTTAACTTATATAAAAAGGTGAATGCCTGATAAAATTGGTTGATACACAATAAAAGTATAATATTACGTCACACATAACCTGTGTATATATACTTTGTATACTAAAAAATTGTTTTTGTGTCAAGAGAAATTCTGTACTACCATATCAACCCAGAGATGAGAAGGATTAAAGTTGATATAAATGTATCAATTACAGGTTTTACTGAATCTTTTCCCAACAAACTGTATATCAATCCGCTCAATTCCTGCTGTAAACCATGGTCTTTTCTGATTGCACTGCAATTTGTGGTGACAGGTTCCCTTTAAATGTTGTATATACTTTTCTGACTCACCTGATAAGGGGTAGTGGTTTAACAGACAATGCGTGCAAATAGTGCAAGCTAGGCGATCAATTCTGCCAAAAAGTAAGCCAACCAATAGGTGGTGTAAAATTAGACTGAACAGTATAAAGGTGCCCGAATTTATCATCCATCATCAGATAAATCTGGCACAATTTTGGACTGTCTAGTCTAAGTTCATACCATCTAAAAATGAATCTACTCCTTCACAGGGTGAATAGATAAATTCTATCTATCTATCTATCTATCTATCAGTTATGGCACAGTAAGAGGAAACAATCGTATTCTCTCATTGACTGGCTCCTGGGTACCTTGTGCACTCATATGTGTGAACCATAGTAAGGGTACTTTTCACACTAGCGTTATTCTTTTCCGGCATTGAGTTTCATCCTCGGGGCTCAATACCGGAAAAAAATGATCAGTTTAATCCTAATGCATTCTTAATGGAGAGCATTCGGTTCAGGATGCATCAGTTGAGTCCCTGTTACGTTTTTTAGCCGGAGAAAACACTGCAGCACTTGCCGGAATGCCGGATCCGGCATTAAAATTACCGCATTGACGGATCTGGTCTTCCGGTCTGCACATGTGCAGACCTTTAAAAATGTGAAAAAGATAAATACCGGATCCGTTTTTCTAGATGACAACTGGAGAGGCGGATCCGGTATTACAATGCATTTGTGAATTGTACAAATGGTGTTCGTTTGCATACAGATGCACGCTTAGCTGGCGGTCTAAAGAACCTTAAGAACAAAGAGACAGCCATGTTGAAATCCAGTCCCCAACTTTCCATCAGCATCTGCTGTCAGGAGAAAGCGGGACCCCTTATATACTTAATGGTCCAGTCCAGTGGATCCAACATTCTTCTAATGTCTGTAGCCACCTCTGCTGACTGGTGGTGGTACTACCTTTGGGATCTGCATAGATGAATAGATAAAGAGCAGTGTCATCTTCTGGCTTCTGATTTTCTACCTGCACAGTGACACTTTCAGCCAAGTGTTATAGAGGTACTTAGGTACAATTGTCTGCACAGTGAGAACGCTGCAGCTTCTTCTCAAAAACACGCTACTCACAGATCAAAGATCATGTTCACATGCTTTCTTCAAACTGTGGTGTGAGGACACATCTGATTATTTGTATTGTAACAACCCAAACACTGTTCCTCTGACCTGAACTCATAGCGTCATGATGACTTATGATGGTGTGAGTTCCTGCCTGACTGCAGGCCTACTGTACTGTGCTCACACAATGCCGTGCATACAGTACAGTAGACCGACCCACGGTCAGGCAGGAACCATCATTTAAGATTCTCATTGCTTGATTTCCAGACAGACAAAGCATGGTATTCACTCTCTAGGTCTCCTTATACAGGATAATTCTGACTCAAATTCTCCACTCGTAGTACCAAAGAATTTAATAAATCACTTGAGACGCATGCAGCTATAGTCTGTGCTAGGCCAGGTTCACAGGCGTATTTGTGCCCATGTTTTACGGACAATTTTTCCTGGCCAGCTGCTGGTCTACTGACCTGACCTCACAGCAGGAGGCTTGTTTCTCACATATGGGACAGATTCCCTTTAAGGGGCACATGCCTAATAAACCTGCACATATGACTGCAGTCTCCCCGTGCCAGGATTTCCCATTTACTGTATGAGTTAGCGTAGATTTAACTATAAATTACGTCGGTTTTGGAGGACATGCTTCTCCTATTAAGCCCTACCCACTTTTCTCACCAGTTTTAAGACGTCTAAAGGAAATTATGAAATCCAGTACAGACATTTTTGTGTTTTTACCATGCTTTAGGTGTGGCATATTTTAAAAGGGTTTTCCAAGATTTCCTCTGGATAGGTCATCACAATATGATCGTGGGGATCTGATGCTCAGGACCCCCAGCGATCAGCTGTTTGAGAAGGTGGTGGCGCTCCTGTGAGCAGCTTACCAAGCACAGCGCCGTACATCGTATAACGTATTGCATTAGCTTGAATTGGGCCGAGCGCTTTTAGGCCACGTGATCGATGATCGTCTCTCAACCTAGGAAAAGCAGAGAGAAGGCCGCGGTGTTCACAGGAGCACCGCTGCCTTCTCAAACAGCTGGTTGGCGGGGTTCCCGGGTGTTGGACCCCCACCGATCAGATACTGATAAACTAATCAGATAGGTCATCAGTATAGAAACTCCCAGAAAACCCCTTTAATGTCTTTTCCCCTTGGGCATATGTGAGTTGGAAAGCTACAAAAGAGACTGTGTACAATTTTATAATTAAAAAAACATGAACAAAAAAACTAAATTGCATGGAAAAAAAACACTAAAAATTGCAAAATTCATGGTGTTAAAAAACATGAAAAATACTATATGCAAAGCAAGTCTTATAGGAATTTATGATGCTGTGAGCTTGGGTCAGCAGACCCGTAGTTAGACCAGAACTATCCGCCTTAATAGGGAGCAAAACTGCATCAGTTATACACTTGTGTCAAAGTGACCCCACACAGTTTTACTTCTGCATCCTTCCCATTCATTATCTAAATGCTTTGGTACTACAACTGGAAACTTTGAGTCAGGAGCCAATAGTACTTGTGGTAGCTCTCTCTAGATTTGTGTCTCTTTTATGAGCCTCCTCCTAAGCTGAATGTGTGTCTTACCTGAAGATGACAACATCAATTAGACTTCAGCAAGACAGGCCGCTTAAAGAGGATCTTCACCATCTGCTCTTGTCACATTACCCAGAAGCCACTCTCCGGGTCACTTCAGGCTCACATTGAACCTCAAGAACAATTTTTTCATGTGAATTTCATGCAGTCAGTTAGGGGCTGTATCACCACAGAAGAACCTTTGTGCTGGTTCAGACAAGGCAAATTAACAGAATTGACGAAATGTCCACTCCACCCTGCCATGAGAACAACATTATTTCAGAAAACCATTGTATTCTGGTATCATATAAAGCCTTATTGAGTTTGTTCTGCCTAGCAATGAGATATATTCATGTCTATGCAGAGGATGTTGTCTAGCAAAACTGAAGCACATGGTCAACAGGTCAAACTTGCTCAACTTTCTCAAATTAAAGGGGTTATACAGGAATATGATATTGATGGCTTAGCCGTAGGAAGGATGGTCCATCAATATCAGATAGGTGGGGGTGTCTGACTCCTGGCTCCTCTGCCGATTAGCTATTGGAAGGTGCTGTGGTGCTCTGGTTAGCATTGTGGCCCTATCATTTACCAGGTACAGTGCCAGCAGCTATACATGGTACTAAATGTAGCTCTGCCCCATTAACTTGAATCGGACAGAGCTGCAGTACCACTCACAGGTGCTACAAAATCCGCTGCAGTGCTCCTGCAGCGCACCTCTTCAAGCAGCTGATCGGTGGAGGTGCCAAGACTCAAACCCCACTGGTCTGATACTGATGGCTTTTCTTAAGAACAATTCACAAATCTTAAATCCTAGAGAACGCCTTTAATTCCATTTTTACTCAAGGTCATAACCTGTCCCAGAGGTATTACTTATCAGTTGTTCACATTGCGTTTGTTTCATTTGCAGAACTGTAATTTAGTGCACCAAATAAATATGTGTAGTCTCTATTGTATGCCATACCGCTGCTTAACAGCGCTCCATGTGGCAAGGCATGGAATTGCATGTGCTAAACTTAAATTCTAAAGGCAACCTGTCCTGGCCTTTTATAACCTCATGGTTGAGCTATTCAGAAGAGCTGACAAAATACTCCTAAACTGACTACTTAGTGAATGGGACACACTTCTGGCCCTGTCATGCATGGAAGCTATCTGCACTGCAACCATAAGTTGTGTTCTTCCTATAGTAAAAGCTAAATGTCGGTACTAGTTATTCTATATTATTTTTAGCATTGAATGAAAGGCATTACATCCTCCTATAGAACAGATTTCACCACATTTCCTGTGTCTCAGTATCACGCTGAAGCATTCTTATCTGCAGACAAAAGCCTTTAATCTTCAGTTAGTCATCCTCACTGTTAAAATCGTAGTCTGCGTAGTCTGTGGATGTTTGTAGGTCACCTTGTCTTGGAAATCAATTGTTTTAGTGTCTGGAATTGAAATGTTAAGGTGCATTTACACTTCGCTGATGAGCAGACTATTATTGGGAAGGAAGTGTTTCTTCCCAATAATTGCCTGCTCATCAGTGGTGGCTACTGCAATCGCTTATCATCATACAAATTCATTGTTTCCCGGCGGTATAGTGCTGTTTACCCAGCCCGACCTACTGGTGTCCGCACAAAAAATGAATTTATCCAGTGAACGAGCATGATCTGTGGAACACTATCTAATTATCTGCCCGTCAATTGGGCAGTCTAAATGAGCCATTAATTGTGTTCCTTGTGAAAGGGGTTGTCCAAGTTATTGTTATTGATGACCTATTCTCAGGATAGCTCATCAATATCAGATCGACGGGGGTCTGACACTTGGGACCCCCGCCTATCAGCTAGGGGAAGGGAAGACACAAGCTGTGCCACCACTGCCTTTTCTTCATTGTTTACCTGCACGCCGTCACAATCACAGCGGTGAGCCGGTGTAACTACAAGAAGCCGTCCCATTCACTTCTATGGGACGGCCTGTTCCTACACACTGGTATAGGAACGAGCCGTCCCATTGAAATGAATGGGACAGCTTAGGTGTAATTACACCGGCTCGCAGCTGCGAATGCGACGGTGAGCAGGTAAACAATGAAGAGAAGGCAGTGCTGGCACGGCGCGCACCTTGTATTCAAACAGCTGATTGGCAGGGGCGCTGGGTGTCGGACCCCCGCCTGTCTGATATTGATGACCTATCCTGGAGGATAGGTGGTCAATAAAAATACCTTGGACAACCCCTGTAAATGAAACAATCCAGAAATGATTGTTGGTATTTAAAGGGACTGTAACCAGTAAAGTGATGGCAGGCTGAGTAACGGTGCATTCACAAGTCCATGTTTTGCGGCCTTCAAAGCGCGGATCTGCAAAACATAAATACTGGACGTGTGCATGTCACATCACCAGGTGACTTCCATAGGTCAGTGCTCCGCATTTTGCAGCAAAGTATAGGACGTGTCCTCTCTTTTGCTGCACGGATGCGGAAGCACTTGGAACCCTTCCAGAATGAAGAACTGGTTGGTACCAATATTTGGTGACTGCATCGTAGAGATGTACTACTTTGCATAGAGGTAAGTAGAAACATTATCCTATAGATATGCTGTCTCCACTGTATATGTTTTTTGGGGGGAAGAGGGGTCAAAACATATGTCTCGAGACTTGTGCCCCTGATCTTTAAAAGGAGTTGTCCAGTTTTCACTTGAATGGGACAGAGCAGTTGTAATTAGACTGCTCGGCCGATAAAATGTCGAAGAGCGAGCTTATAAACATTGGAGTGCAAGTGCTCCTGTCTATTCAAACAGTGGATCAGCAGGGGTGTCGGAACTTGGATCTCTGCCGATCCGATATGAATGACCTATCCTGAGGATAGGTCATCAATATGAAAAAGGTGGACAACCCCTTTAAGACCCTAGCAGTGAACCTGGCTGCTAGTACCGAATCGATGGGTCACTTAAAAGACCCAGCAAGGTATGGTGCACAGGGCTGAACTTTTAGTGAGTTAGTTACACCTCTCCTAACGTGCATGGGCAGCTTTACTTTACATTCTGAGCAGAGAGTGTTTGCTACTTCTGAGTCTTGTATAATGTGTGAAATGGTGTGGAGTAACGGTACTTTCACACTAGCGTTTTAGTTTTCGGGTATCGAGATCCGTCATAGGGGCTCAATATCGGAAAAAAACGCTTCAGTTTTGTCCCCATTCATTGTCCATGGGGACAAAACTGAACTGAACAGAACGGAATGCTCCAAAATGCATTCCGTTCCGTTTAGTTGCGTTCCCATACCGGAGAGCAAACCTCAACATATTGTAGTTTGCTTTTCTGTCAATGATGGACGGATGCATTTTCTCTGCCACAATCTGCCATAATAGAAAACGGATCCGTCCCGCATTCACTTTCAATGGAGTTCATGACGGAGCCGCCTTGGCTATGTTAAAGATAATACAACCGGATCTGTTCATAACGGATGCAGATGGTTTGTATTATTGTAACGGAAGAGTTTTTGCTGAATCCTGCCGGATCAAGTAAAAATGCTAGTGTGATAGTAGGAATTTCCTCAGCTGCAGACAAGATTGTGTTTACACACAGTTGATTGACTGAATGTAATCAGGCTGCTGATTTGTGCCTTCTCTCATGCTGGGACTTCCTGCTGGGAGAGGGGCAGACTGAGAGCATGTATTCATATTCCATTTACAGATCTTTCCATACACCTGAGCAATATAAATTACTGTTCTTATAAACATGAGTTATTTTATATTATTATTATTGTTTTTTATTTTTATTCAGTAACTTTTTTGTATTGTTTGCTGTTTTAATGAGACAACAATTTATGTTTTCTTTAAACTGGTGTTTAGAATTCTTCAGCTATTTTCCCGTCTACCTCAGCAGCCAAGTCGATTGGGAATGTCATTTCTAAACAGGGAGAATGGCTGAGCGTACAACATAAACAATACAGTATCAGCTGCATGTTAAACGTACCGCATTATGTACAGATTACAAAGAAGTCTGGTCTCTGTCGAATATGAAAATATAAAACCATGTAATCATGCCTGTTATAATGTATTCCAACTCAATGGCGTTTTTCTGTTTTTGTAGAAAACCAGAAAAGGGGATCCAGTATCTCATTGAACGAGGCTTTGTACCAGACACCCCAGTCGGAGTGGCTCATTTTCTCTTGCAGAGAAAGGGACTCAGCCGCCAGATGATCGGAGAGTTTCTGGGCAACAGGCAAAAACAGTTCAACAGAGATGTCCTTGAGTAAGTAAAACATTATCATAATTATTAGGCTATGTTCACATTACGTTTTGTATCTTCATTTACCGTCTGCGTTGGGAGAACTTCCGACTTACACGCTCAGCGTGTCCATAGGATTACATTACCTAGATGGGGTCTGAAAGAGTATACTTTTCACCTCCTTCTGATCTGAGGCATCAGTATACCACCTAAATACAGTATGGAATAGTGCAGTAGACTGCACTAGTCCATACAGCAGCATCCAGTAAAAAACATATAAGTTACTTTTTAACGGAACCCTATGAGTGAAGGATGCCATTCATAGGCATCTATTTACTGCATACATCATGGCATATACATTCAACATAGGGCATAAGCGTGATGTGAATATAGCCTTAGACTATGCTATTTTTCTGTTTTCTCATATTGTGACAATTTAAAAGAAATATGTTTTGCTATAGCAATTGCTTTATGCCAGTTTAGACTGTGTTCACATCTGTGTTGACGCTACGTCGCAGATTCCATCCCGAATGCTGGAGAAAATAGGGCCGCATGCTGCAGTATTTCGTAAGATAAAATGATGGACACCATGATTGAAACTCGATGTACTGCAATATAGTTAATGTGGTCCATCGAGAGCTGTTAATGCCCTATATACAGTGTATCCAGTACTTCCAACATTTTTTTTTTCAAAGCCCCTTTACAATGCACACAATAATGTCAGAGTACAAGGAAAATAAATGCAGTGATCTCACAGCTAATGTATAATAAACACAGTGATGTCACAGTACAGGGATAAGAAACACAGTGATGTCACAGTACAGGGATAATAAACACAGTGATGTCACAGTACAGGGATAATACACACAGTGATGTCACAGTACAGGGATAATAAACACAGTGATGTCACAGTACAGGGATAATAAACACAGTGATGTCACAGTACAGGGATAATAAACACAGTGATGTCACAGTACAGGGATAATAAACACAGTGATGTCACAGTACAGGGATAATAAACACAGTGATGTCACAGTACAGGGATAATAAACACAGTGATGTCACAGTACAGGGATAATAAACACAGTGATGTCACAGTACAGGGATAATAAACACAGTGATGTCACAGTACAGGGATAATAAACACAGTGATGTCACAGTACAGGGATAATAAACACAGTGATGTCACAGTACAGGGATAATAAACACAGTGATGTCACAGTACAGGGATAATAAACACAGTGATGTCACAGTACAGGGATAATAAACACAGTGATGTCACAGTACAGGGATAATAAACACAGTGATGTCACAGTACAGGGATAATAAACACAGTGATGTCACAGTACAGGGATAATAAACACAGTGATGTCACAGTACAGGGATAATATACACAGTGATGTCACAGTACAGGGATAATAAACACAGTGATGTCACAGTACAGAGATAATAAACACAGTGATGTCACAGTACAGGGATAATAAACACAGTGATGTCACAGTACAGGGATAATAAACACAGTGATGTCACAGTACAGGGATAATAAACACAGTGATGTCACAGTACAGGGATAATAAACACAGTGATGTCACAGTACAGGGATAATAAACACAGTGATGTCACAGTACAGGGATAATAAACACAGTGATGTCACAGTACAGGGATAATAAACACAGTGATGTCACAGTACAGGGATAATAAACACAGTGATGTCACAGCACAGGGATAATAAACACAGTGATGTCACAGTACAGGGATAATAAACACAGTGATGTCACAGTACAGGGATAATAAACACAGTGATGTCACAGTACAGGGATAATAAACACAGTGATGTCACAGTACAGGGATAATAAACACAGTGATGTCACAGTACAGGGATAATAAACACAGTGATGTCACAGTACAGGGATAATAAACACAGTGATGTCACAGTACAGGGATAATAAACACAGTGATGTCACAGTACAGGGATAATAAACACAGTGATGTCACAGTACAGGGATAATAAACACAGTGATGTCACAGTACAGGGATAATAAACACAGTGATGTCACAGCACAGGGATAATAAACACAGTGATGTCACAGCACAGGGATAATAAACACAGTGATGTCACAGCACAGGGATAATAAACACAGTGATGTCACAGTACAGGGATAATAAACACAGTGATGGCACAGTACAGAGATAATAAACACAGTGATGTCACATTACAGAGATAATAAACACAGTGATGTCACAGTACAGAGATAATAAACACAGTGACATCACAGTACAGGGATAATATAACAGTGATGTCACAGTACAGAGATAATAAACACAGGTCTTGTGAGGTGTTGCCCATAAGTAGTGATTAGTATCTACCAATAATAGTCCAACCGATGAAATGGTGACAGGGTCATGTGTGCCCATAGGTTAATTGATGTGTGTGGAGAAGGAAGTTTAGCCTATCTAGTTCAATCCCACAGAAGAGTTAGGCTAGCTTCACGCTTGTGGTAAAGCTATCCGGTAGGCTGTTCAGGCCTGCACCAGTTTTTATATGGCGCAAACTTGGCGCTCATGCCGGAAAGCAGCCAAATCCCTGTCAGATCCTATTATACTCAATGAGGTCTGGCAGTGCATGGCAGTATCTGGATAGGCTCAATACATTGAACTTCAGCAGGCTGTTCCTCTGCCACAACAGCCTGCCTGATAGCTTTACCGCACATGTAAAACTAGCCTACGGCTATGATAGAAAGGTGTCAGAACACACAGGACATTGCAGCTTAATGCGTATAAGGCTGTGCAGGTATGTACCATGAGCCTGTTTCTTACTGCAGAAAACTGGTTGCAAAAGTAACTCCCGATATTAGCAATTTAGTTAACTCCTATGCATGTATGTACATATGGTGTACATGTTCCATAGCCGGCTGTTGTACACATCTGCTGGCAGAGTCTGTGATTGGAGAGAACTCCAATCACAGACATTTAACCCTTCAAAATTTGATGTCAGTTTCAGCCAAGGTATCTGAGAGGTCATTAGCTGGAAGCGGACTGCTTACAACGTTTGGGCGAACCCACGGTGAAATTGCAGGAGCCGTTTGGATGTTTCTTAGACAATACAGTTCCTATTGAGCCGTGAACATAGCAAAGTTTTTTAAAAATATAAAAAAAAAAAATAACAAATTCAATCCACTTCCCTTTCCGCCATTTTACATAGAAAAACAAACAATGGAAAAAATGAACACCAAAGATTGCACTATTTTGGAAAATCGTAGACAATCATAATTTAAATGTATTTAAATGTATTTATCCCGTATGGTGAACACCACAACAGAAGGCAAAAAATGGCCAAATCTCCCCTTTTTTGGGTCACTTCTTCTCCCTAAAAATATAATAAAAAGTAATCCATACCCCAAAATGGTGCCGATAAAAACTACAGATCATCCTGCAAAAAACAAACAAAAAAACGTTACAGCTCCGTAGACAGAAATATAAAAAAAAGTTATGGGTGTCAAAATATGGGTGTCAGAACTGTTGCATTTAAAACATAAAAACTATATAAATTTGGCATTGCTGTAATCATTATGAACCGTACAATAAAGGTAAGGCACTCCAACTATGAAACCTGTAAAATAATGACACACACACGTGTTTTTTCCAATTCCACCCTAAGGGTCCATTCACACATCTGCAAAATGGGTCTGTATCTGTTCCGCAATTTTTCGGAACGGGTGCGGACCCATTCATTTTCAATGCGGCTGCAAAAGATGGGGACAGCTCACTGTGTGCTGTCCGCATCCCTACTTCCATTCCGCAAAATAATAGACACGGACAAGAAAAGGCATTTCTATTAAAGGCCTGGCCATGTGCAGTCCACAAAATGCGGACATGTGAATGGACCCTAATAATAATTCTTTCCAGCTTCCCAACACATTATATAGAATATTAAGATGTGTAAGAAAATTGTAAGAAAGTACAACTTGTCCCTCAAAAATGAAGCTTCTTGGAAGGCAGGGGGTAAAAAAAGAAAGAAAATTGTTTATGATGGGAAGGGTTAAGGGGTGGCAGCCTAGGGAAATCCATTTCATATTGTATATAATACAAGTAGCCATAATTAAAGAGGACCTGTTGTTGTCATCAGGGGTGCACCACCAATGCAACCGCCTCAGGCAGCACCAGGTAGGGGCAAGAGGGGGGCAGCAGAAGGGCCATGGGGAATGTGCGCTTTCATTGTAGCAAAGGGTTAGGTTTTCAGTTTTCGCCTCAGGCAGCAGAAAAGCCAGGTGCACCCCTGGTTGTTATCACTCCGTTATTCCTCCTGGACATGGATGAATAAAGAGACATCTGGTCATTACCATTCCCATTGTGAATGGAGACAGGCCCCTACGAGAAATGTACTCATACATTTCCAGGAGAAATAACAGAGGAACAGCACCATATTCTCCAGAATTGACATTGCATGGTGAATCCAAGTATTCAGTAAAGCCGACATCTCAGGAGCGATGACAGGTCCTCTTTCAGAAGTTATTAATATACATTAATATATTATCAAGAGGTAAGCTGGTGTTAAATGGTTTCACTAGAAATTACATTATTGCTCTGAGATTATTAGAAACTCTTCATTATGGGTATTACCAGCATTTCAGAGCAGAACTGATCACGGTTTAATGCTGGGTAACAGATCAATGCACTGTAATTAGACCCATCTTTTTCTTTTATGTTAAAAAACAACTCGTAGCTTATTTTCACTCTGTATTATAATGCACCATGAAGGATTAATCATATATGTAAAATATCCTGTTTTTTGCTCGTTATTATTGAAAAGACACTGTATTTAAAGAAACATTCCTGACAATGCTGCCTAGCGTGCGTGACAATGGATTCACAGGACCTGCACTAGGCATAACTCTGTATTCATTTTGTCCATAATGTTCCTTTAGATAATGTCCTTGCACATATCACAAGACCAAATTAACACAAATAGTGCACGGCCTGTACTGTATATGGACTCTCCACGTGAGGGCAATTAGCCTTATTTTTAGTTCATGCCTTCAAAAATCTATGCTTTCATAAGTCAGCCTGGCAACATTGTGTTTGGTGAGCTATTAGACAAAAAAAAGTTCACAATGTTCATCTTTACCCAAACCTCCTCACTTACATCCCCCACCACCATTTTCACCAGTGATTGATGGCTGCCATGAAAAATGCAAGTGCACAGTATCCAGAAATCACTGCTGAGAAGGGCTGGGGGAGGTGAGGAAGGGTGGGGGCTTCCCTTATGAAGGCATACTATATAAATCCACTATATTTTTTGATAGCTGCTATTGGCCAAATTGCACAATATTTTGAGTCCATTTGCATCAATCTGTCTCCGGGGCAGCACTTTGTGGAAATAGATCCACTTTACATCCAATTTAAACGGTAACTGTCTGATGAACGGTAAGTATCATGCAAGGGTCCTATTCTAAATAATGGGACCTGTGCATGATACTTCCTGGGTGTGGGACAATTGCTTCACCAGTTGTCCTGCCTAGTGTGCAGTTGTGTCTCTCCACAACCAATGTAAGTTCATGCGGGACGTTATGCCTGCAAAGGTCTTTTAAAGGGTTGCCCCGGACCCACCTCCATGGCATGGCCATGTGGTTTTGTGTTTTTTTTTAAAAAAAGACTCACATCTTCAGATTGTTCCCAGTTCAACACCACAGAACCCGATGTGTGACATGCCATATAACATGCACTTCACCGCTGGTGGCCAATCAAAAGCTTTAGCAGTCACATGCAGTTACAGATGGATCACGTCAGAGGCCATCGATTAGCCAGAAGTGGTGACGTTCAGGTACGGTAGATGGCGCGTCATACCATCAGTCCAGCGGGAAACAATGGACATTGGAGCTTGGAGCTGGATTGCAACCGAACTGAAGATGTGAGCCTTTTTCACTTTGATACCAGGCCAAACCCACTGTACAGGTAGTACATGTACATAGGGTTTTCTGGGATTTTCATATTGATGACCTATCCTCAGGAAAGATCATCAGTATGAGATTGGCGGGGGTCCGACTCCTGGCACCCAACTGATTAGCTGTATGAGTAGGCCATGGAACTCTATGAGCGCTTAGGCCTCTTCCTAGGCCATGTGACACCACATTCATCAGTCACATGGCTAATGCTGAACTCAGTACCATTCAAGTGAATGGGCTGAGCTGCGATACCAAGCACAGCCATTATCAAATGGACGGAGCTATGGTGAGAACTGCGGTCTCCTCAAACTTCTGATTGGTGGAGGTCCTGGGAGTCTGACCCCCACCGATATCATATTAATGGCGTATCCTGAGGATAGGTGATCAATATGATAATCTTGTAAAACCCCTTTACCTATCAGTGTTGGAAGCACATTCATCGTACTGTATGGTGGTTGAAATGATACTTATGATAGATCACTGAACAATCAAACTTTCACAGATTTGCATGTGTCATGAGATTTCCATATGTCTTTTTGGATAGGCCGAAGCTCATGAAATTGCTTATCAAGCATTTGGCTCCCGTTAATTACAAAATAGCATAAAATACTAATATTATACTTAAAACTGCCTAATCTCCTAACCGCCTTATTTCCCAACTGGGAGGCTAAACAAAGCAAATGTGTTTCTGTGTTCCAGCTGTGTGGTTGATGAGATGGATTTTTCAGCCATGGAGTTAGATGAAGCTCTCAGGAAGTTCCAAGCTCATATTCGGGTCCAGGGAGAAGCGCAGAAAGTGGAGCGACTCATTGAAGCCTATAGGTATGGATTCATGATTTACTTTACACTGTATTTTGTTTGTGTTCCAGTAATGTACATTAGGGGTAAGACGATTTTTTGGAGCCGGTACACAAGGTTGGCAGGTGGAAGTAACACTTCAGGAATGCAGAATATTTTGAGCTGCACACAGTTAGTTAAAGATTTAAGCTTCACTAAGCTCTCGCAGTTTGACTTAAGCAGAGTCAGATGGTCATGGCTCGGTCGCTTGGAATTTAAACAGCATGTGTGAAAACACTAGGGAGGGATGAGCTGTCCCTGGAAATAAAGAGCCTGCAACTGAAGGTCAGGGATGATGAATATATTTCATGGGCTGATCTCTGCTCTCGCATGAGCATTGAACTGCAGGCGGATACTGTAAACAGTTGCCGTAGAATAAATTGCTATGTGTGGAGCATTTAACATGGAACATGAAGCTACAAACCACGGATATGGACATATGTGAAGTCATGACAGCAAGACAGGGCAATCTGGGGTTCTTTGACTATATAATTTGGACAACTTGAATTGTATGTTCTTCCAGATGCTCTACAAGCATATGATGCCCTCTCAACTAGCCCACTAGCAGATGCTGATGTTACAGGCATTCATATAGAACACCCACCATCTGTAAACTGTACTTGCATAGTACCGAAATAACTATTTATATTGGTCAATAATAATCAAGAGAAACTGACAGAGCATACATGGTAGAGAGGTTCCCATTAACATAAGTCTAAATAAATTTGTTCCTCTTCCATTTCCATGCAGGAGAAAATTGTGGTGGAAATGTTGGCCTATTTCACCAGCTGCTTCATTTGCTAAGGTGTAATAAGGACCTTGGAGGTTCTGACTGAAGACTAACCTTGGGATCCACTTTCTACAAGATCCCTAGTTGCTTGGGGGGCTGGCTCCAAGATATAATTTACGATCACATACTAGAATGTGGTGCAAATCTTGGGCTAGTTCACCAGCTGCTTTACCTTCTAAGGTGTATGAGGTTCTGCATTAAAGCTAAACTCAGCTGTGAACCACTTTCAAAAAGATCCCTACTTGGTTGGGGGGACGGCTTCAAGATATAATTTACAATCACATGCTAGAATGAAGTTACACTAAACCATAAGCTATCTGGTGCTGGGCTAGGGTGGGGTGCAGAGTCTAAGTGGACTTCTGGTCTTCACCCATAAAAAAGTACTCCCAGAATAATTTTATTCATGCATTATGTGATCCATTTTAGTCCTCGAGTGTATCACATTACCCACAAACAGACTCTGTGATTCACACATAGGAAAAGACTGGCTGCTGGCCACAGTGATTTGGGCTGTAGGATTTGGACAGTTAGAATACAGGTCATGTGATACACTCGAGTACTGGAACGGAGCTGATAATACATAAATTAAACTGCCAGTAAGCAAATCAACCTGACTCATGTACATTACCACCACAGAATAACAGATTTTATGGGAGTGCTTCTTTAACCACTGCAAGGAGGGTGTGGACTTTGCTGCAGGAAGATCCACAAGTTGTGGTCCCTAGAAAAGTCAAGCATTGGCTGCAGTAGCTCTGATATAGTAGTAGGATAGTCAGGAACAAAGCCAAGATTATCACCAGGAGAGCGGTCAGAATGTGACAAGCCAGATAAGATGTGAGGATAGTCAGTAACAAAGCCAAGGATCACAACCCAGATTAAAACAACATGTACCAGGCAAACAATCTAATGGAGCAAGGTCAGGAACAAAGTCGAGGTCAGGACCAGGATCAGTCAGGAGTCAAATCAGGATCAGTAGCATATGGAATGTGAGCAAGGACAGAAATCAACCTCGAACACTGGGCAAGACAGAGAATGATTCTCCTTAAATCATGCTTGACATAATCTTCAGATACCAGTTATCGTAGCAACTCAACATGCAGTGAATCCCAAGTAGCAGGGCTGTGCAACCTGGCAACTGGACTAGACCATCTGCAGCAGCTTTCTACCTCCACTAATTATTAACTGTATGTTTACATTAGGTTTTACTTCCTCTTGAAATACCTTTTTTTGAATGCCCCAATGCTCAGGGGGGGCTTACAGGAGACACTTACATAATACATATGTCAAAATCGCAGTGCTCAGCTCAACGGACGTGGCTCCGATGTTGTAAATCTGAGCAGAGATTTTACATCTGTCACACTTTCCTTCACTAGCCACCCCAGTGGCGGATACATATAAACACACCACAAGACCTTACATAGAGTGACATAAGGATCAACCATACTTAAAGGGAAACTAGCAAACATTGGAGACTCCCACAGTGACTATTTATCATGGAGACTCTGAAACTCCTACTGTGTAATTATCTGACCCTACTGCTCACTAGACCTCACCCCACCATGGCCTGCAGGAACACACAGAAACTTTATACAGTGACTACCTAACAATGTTTTGCTTTCACATTCCAGTTTCACAATAATAAAAAAAAAAAATTCAATAGGTTATGACTGATTTGATGTATATTTTTGGTAAGCAAGGTCTACAAGGAAGTGGACTGGTACATACATCATGTTCTGATCTTGTTTTACAGCCAGAGGTATTGCATCTGTAACCCGGGTGTGGTCAGGCAGTTCCGGAATCCAGACACTATCTTCATCTTGGCATTTGCCATCATCCTTCTCAACACTGACATGTATAGCCCCAATGTGAAGCCTGAGCGAAAGATGAAGCTGGAGGATTTTGTGAAGAATTTAAGAGGTAATAGTTGTTGACGGGCTTCTCCCATTATCAACATTTATCCACAGGATATATGATAAATGTATGATGGCAGGGGGTTCAGATCGCTGCACCTCCCACCGGTCAGGAGAATTGGGGTCCCAGAGTTCCCTGTGTGAATGGAGTGGGGGTGCAGTGCAAGACTACCATTATGTCTGCTTCTATGGGACTGCTGAGAATAGTCAAGCATGTTATTTGGCAGTCCTATAGATATGAATGAAGTCATGGGGACAGGTCATAAGTAATAGTTATTGCCTTTACTTTCGAATACCATGTTTAACTGTACAGATACATAATAAGTAGATATGTGATAGATGGATATGAGATAGATATGACATAAAGACAACAGAGAGCTATGAGATAGACATATGGAATAAAGAGAAAAGCATGGATAAATAGATAGATAGATAGACAGACAGACTAAACACAAGAGACAGCAGCACAGTTAGTAGAAGAGCGGGTGCAATCCCTCAGGGGCCCTGGGCTATAGGTCCACTGAATATCAAACCAAGCTAAAAATGAGACAGCACTCCAAAAAATGGGGTGAAAAAAAGGGTTATGGACCCAGTTTATTCCCCTGCAACGTTTCAGCCCAGCACAATGGGGCCTTTGTCAAACATAGTTAGCAAGCCCTATGCCTGAGTATATATGCATGTGCAATTCATCAAAGTGCTCTCATGATTACAATTCATACAATAAATCAATTAATACAAAAAAATTATCTAAAACAGGATACAATGCATGAATGTGATTGTTGTGGTTTGTGAAAATAGATAGATAGCGAGATCAGATAGATAGATAAATAGATTAGATAGATATATATATTAGATAGATAGATAGATAGATAGATAGATGTAAGAGATAGATAGATAGATGTAAGAGATAGATAGATGTAAGAGATAGATGTGTGTGTGTGAGATAGATGGATAGATAGATAGATAGATAGATAGATGGATAGATAGATAGATAGATAGATAGATAGATAGATAGATAGATATTGGCTGTCTGTTCCCTAACCAATACCACAAGTCACTAAAATCTATTGTGAATATGACCACTTAGAAACTGAAGCATAAAAGTTGATGACATAACTTGTACTGATATTTTTAAGAACATGAGTTCATTTATCTGGAAATTCCAGTGATCTGGTGAAGTAATTCTTTGAGGCTCACAGGGCAGATAAATAACCTTTTTTAATGATAACGAAAGAGAATCCCCTTCAGTGCATAATGTGGATTTTATATACTTCTGGGTAATTCAACTTTGAAGGCTGGAATGTCTGGTAATTAATGCATAACCGGTAACTGTGCGAATATCATTTGTGCGCTGATCCAACTACCCAGACAAACACTGCTGTGGAGCCCGGGCTAATTGTCAATTCAGTACCTGCTTGTCCATCCCTGAAAAACATCCATATGTGTGATCATTGTCCTTGAATCTGACCTTGCAGAGACATCAGCAGTAACAAGCTGTAATGGCCCATCCTTCAGTAATGAGAACTGTCACTCTCTGCAGGTGTGGACGATGGTGAGGACATCCCGCGAGAGATGCTTATAGGCATTTATGAGCGCATCCGAAAGCGTGAACTCAAGACTAATGAAGATCATGTATCTCAAGTTCAGAAGGTTGAAAAACTTATTGTAGGCAAGAAGCCGGTAAGTTATTGAAAATGATTTGTGCTTGCGGTCGGCATGTTGCTATACACGCTAAAATGCTACAGTGTACTAGTTTCATCCACTTGCATAATGCAAAATGGTACAATGCTGTCGGAAAGTCTTCAGACCTTTTTTCACATTTTGTTATGTTGCGGCCATGTGCTAAAATAAAAAAATTAAAAAATCTAGCGTTTTTCCTATCAATCTTAAACTCATTCAGAATTTTTGAAATCTTTGTTAATTTATTGAAAAGGAAAAACTAAAATCTTGCATTGGCGTACAGTAGGTATTTAGACCCTTTTCTTAGGACAGTTGAAGCATCATTGGCAGAGATTACAGGCTCCAGTCTTCTTGGGTTTCATGCCACAAGGTTTGCAGACTTGGATTTAGGTATTTTCTGCCATTCTTCTCTGCAGATCCTCTCAAGCTATGTCAGGTTGGATGGGGACTGTTGGTGGACAGCCATTTTTAGGTCTCTCCTGAGATATTTGATTGAGTTCAAGCTGAGTTCAAGTTGTCCCTAAGCCACTCCTGTGTTGTCTTGGCTGTGTGCTTAGGGTCATTGTCTTGTTGGAAGGGGAACCTTCAGCCCAGTCTGAGGTCCAGAGTGCTCTGGATCAGGTTTTCATTAAAGGAGTTGTCCTACAAAAAATATTTTACAGTTTTCAAACCAGCACCTGGATCTGAATACTTGTGTAATTGCATGTAATAAAAACTTTAGTATAGCCACTAAGTTATTCAATAAAATACATCTGTATACAGTATCTGCAGTTTGTTCTTTTACTTATTTCTTTGTCCTGCTCACTGAGATGGCCGCACATGCTCAGTATCATTCTTTAACTGCCTCCTGAGCTGTGATAGGGAGTGATGAGGCACGCCCCCTGAGCTGCAGCAGAGAAGACCCTCCCCTGAGCTGTCAGCTTGATATAAATCTAGCAGAGCAATGAATGGAGGAGATCTCTGGATCCATGGGAGGTGCAGGGCTGGTTCTAGCTTTGTTAGAAAGACTGTCATTTACTATATGGTGTCTGATTTTGATTTTTTACATTGGTTATGGGATAACCCCTTTAAGTATATCTCTGTACGTTGCTCTATTCAGCTTTCCCTCAACCAGTCTCTCTGTCAAAGCTGCTGTAAAACACCCCCACAGCACGATGCTGCCACCGCCATTTTTCACTATAGGGATTGTATTGGGCAAGTGATGAGCAGTGCCTGGTTTCATCCAGACATGACACTTAGAATTGAGGCCAAAAACATCAATCTCATTTTCATCAGACTAGATAATCTTTATCTTTATAACAGTTTGAGAGTCCTTTAGCTGATTTTTCAGAAAATCCAGGTGGGCTTTCAGGTGTCTTTTACTGAGGAGAGGCTTCTTTCTGACCACTCTGCCATAAAGCCCAGATTGTTGCTGCAGTGATAATTGACAATCTGAAAGTCTGTTCCATCTGCACACAGGATCCAGAGCTTAGCCAGAGTGATCATTGGTTTCTTTTACCAAGGCCCATCTCCCGAAATGAGTTTGGTGGGGTGGCACCACTAGGGAAAGTTCTGGTTGCTCAAAGCTTATATATATAAATGTATATATAAATAATATACATATGCTTCAATCACTTATCATAGATACACTGGATACTGTAATAATTAGCCTGGTTATCACAGGTGGGATCAAAATTATTGATATTTCTTACTCACTGTTTGGTGACCAGATGGGGTTGCATGGGTGGACACCCTGAGGTGTAGGTGACCCAGGTAGGGTCGCAGAATAGCCAAAGATGGTTTAGGTACATACTCTGGGGTGCAGATGATAGATTTTAGCCAGGACCACCAGTATCTATAGATACCTCCCTATGGTGCTATCATGCACAGCTGCATCTGAAGATATTTCTCCCCTGATGAACCAGCTTGTTTTGGAGGTCGGGGAAACGCATCGGGACACCCAGTGACAGCATCTTTAGGGGTTACTATATTGACAAGTAAGGGTTTAGCTACTGAGAGGTAGTGTGCTCAGGTGCACTGTCTGTAGGCAGGGGTACTGGAGGGAAACTATAAGGATAGAAACTGGTGGTCCTGGCTACAATCTATCATCTGCGCCCCAGAGTAGATACCTAAACCATCTTTTGTTATTCTTTGACTCCACCTGGTGATCTACGCTTAAGAGTGTCCACGTAAACCACCTGTGCGACCCCATCTGATCAACAAACAGTAAGTAAGAAGGATCAGTACTTTTAATCCCACCTGTGATAACCAGGCTAATCGTTACAGTATCAAGTGTATCTATGATACGTGATTACTGTTGAAGCATTATGTTTATTATTTATATTATTTTTTTTTTGGGGGGGGGGATTATTTTGTGTTTTTATTAAAAGTTATATTTTTTTTTATCAGATTTCTTTTTATTGCAAAAAAATTCGTCACATGAGCAAACCTAAAGAGTGCGTTGTTTTTTGTACAATTTGTACAATAAATACAAAAGTACATAAACAGCTGTGTACGCAGACACCGAAGATAATCATAAGCATGTGACCGAAACAGCCTTAAAACCTGCGACTGGTCGTAACATTTTAATAACATTTTAATATAAGATTTTTGCTCTGATCTGCATTGTGAGCTGTGAGACATTATATGGACAGGGTGTGCCTTTCAAAACCAGGTCCAATCAACTGAATTTACTACAGGTGGCCTCCAATTAGGTGTAGAAGCATCTTAAAGATGACCGAGAGAATTGGGAGGCCCCCAGAACTAAATTTCAAGTGGCATAGCAAAGGGTCTGAATACCTATGTCCATGCAAAATTTTAGTTTTTCCTTTTTAATAAATTTGCTAAATTTTTCTAAAATTCTGTTTTTACTTTCTCATTATGAGGTACAGAATGCAGATTGATGGAGAAAAAAAATAGGATTTTTTTAATTGTAGTACAGGGCCACAAGAAAATAAATGGATACATGTGGGTTAATAGGTTGACCAATAGCCACCAAGACGTTATTGAAGCATCCTTCCTTTACTTCACAAATACCTCCGAATTGCTGGTACTTTGCATAAAATATTAGACAATTGCTTAAGACTAAAATTCCTTAAATGAATATTTCTCATAAGGAGGCACTATAGATATAGAACGTGGAGAGTAGTCACCATATTATAGACTACAGGAAACCAAAATAGCACAGTACCTTACCATAATTGCGTATGGTTTCAGAACATTATGAGGTAAGTGAATGTTCTTACGTTCTTCTTCTGATCACCAGCTGTATTATAATCAATGAGTAAATGAGTTCCTAATTAAAGGCTCGCACAATACGTAAAGGGGGTTATCCAGATTTTTATTTTTTGTATTTGCTCCCCAGCCAGTGGTACCAATGGAGAAATCCATATGTACCTGCCTATGCTGCTCAGTTCCAGCTTCAATTCCCCCCTCCCCCGCTAAGAATTTTTTCAATACAAGTCATGATAAACTAAATGGTGCCATTGAAATATTATAACTTGTCCAGCAAAAAATAAGCCCTTATATCGGCTATGTGAATCGAAAAGATAGAAAGTTATGGCTCCTGGAATATGGAGAGGAAAAATCAAAAAAGTGGTTAAAAATGAATTACCCATTGCTGTCCACTAATCAAAGTATCTCCCAGGCTGATGTATGGCTTCAGATGAGTTCTCATCACCATCTAAGCAGCACGCCCCCAGCACTCTAACATTGATCACCTATCCACAGGAACGATTGTAACTGTTAGTAGGGGTACCCCAAAATCTGTAGCATCTGTGCTACAACTGTTTGTTCTTGTAATAGTCCTATTATGTGTTATATACATTTTGCATTGTGATTAAGAATCTGTCCTTGGTCGGGATCACTCAGTTCTATTAGAAATTTGGAGAGATGCCAATCAGCAAACACATTCGCTACCCGGATAAATCAGTCCTTTTTGGTGATGCATCGATAGACTTTGCTTTCTTTGTCTTTTTTTTATGTGTTGATTTTATGATCTCTGTAATAAGTGACGTCATCAGCATCTCTACACATCATGATGAAAAGATAATTTGTTTTATTGCTTCCTGCAGTAAAGTGTCTTCTGAAATGTCAGTATCGCTGCAATGACCGCATCCCTCGGGCCCTGGCTTTCGGACTGGCTCTACTTCAGTTTGCAGTATTAATATCACAAAGCCAAGGATGTGGTTCCTTTTTTAAGATCCCTGAAAATATCACTCCATTGCTTCTCCAAGTGATAGCAATAACTTCCTCGCGGGACTCATTATAACCTGTAATGAAACGTTTAGCTCGTACAGTGCACTGCATTATATTGAAACCCATCGTGTTTTCACATGTGGTGTTAAAAGTTTTCAGATGAAAATGTGTAAAGCTTTTTTTTTTGTCCAATTCTCCATAATACATGCTGGAGTTTTTCACAGCCCGGTTGTCTTGTCACTGCATTTTCTTTGTTTCTCATGTCTTTTTTTTATTGCTAATTAATTTATGTGTGTCTTTTTACTGTAGATCGGATCCCTACACCATGGACTTGGCTGTGTAGGTATTCGTTTTGTTAACACTTCTTAGCTAAACTCTAGTAGAACCCGCCTGTCTTAAATTTTGACTGTTCGTGAAGCCTGAAATGTGTCTAATGTATAAGTACAGTTGTGTTCAAAATTATTCAACCCCCAATGCTGTAAAGGGTTTTAGGGAATTTAGTGTACATTTGTAATTGTGTTCAGAATGAAATCTTACAAGGACTTTTTAAAGAACCAAATGCAACTAAAATGACATCAATTGTTTTTGTAATACAGTATTAAATGTTTTTTTTGTGATTTCTTCATTGACACAATTATTCAACCCCTTAAGGCTACGTTCACACGACGACATTTGTCGCGCGACAAAAAGTCGCACTATTGTCGCGCAACAATTTTTATAATGGGAGTCTATGGTGTCGCATTGCGACATGCGACATGCTGCGACTGCGACACAACAGTCGGAAAAAATCCATCCGGGATGGATTTTTGGCGACTGTTGTGTCGCAGTCGCAACATGTCGCATGTTGCACGTGCGACACCACTATAGACTCCCATTATAAAAACTGTCGCGCGACATGAATGTGACATCAATGTCGCGCTACAAATGTTGCAGTGTAGTAGTTCACGATTTGTCGCGCGACTTTTTGTCGCGCGACAAATGTCGTCGTGTGAACGTAGCCTAAAGACTACCACTCTTAAGAACAGAGGTTCATTCAAGTGTTTTCGATCAGGTATTGAAAACACCTGTGGATGTCAAGGAGCAGCAATCAAGCATAATAAGCCCCAATTAGGCAGATTTACAATGACTGTGATACTCAGCTCCTTCTAGACATTTACTGGTGTGTTTACAAACATGGTGAAGTCAAGAGAATGGTCCAGGAAGACAAGAGAAGAGGTGATTTCTCTTCACAGGAAGGGCAATGGCTATAAGAAGATTGCAAAGATGTTAAACATACCAAGAGACACCATAGGAAGCATCATTCGCAAATTCAAGGCAAAGGGCACTGTTGAAACGCTACCTGGTTGTGGCAGAAAGAAGATGCTGACTTCGACTGCTGTGCGCTACCTGAAGCGCAAAGTGGAGAAAAGTCCCCGTGTGACTGCTGAGGAACTGAAAAAAGATTTGTCAGATGCGGGTACTGAAGTTTCAGCTCAGACAATAAGGCGCACACTGCGTAATGAAGGCCTCCATGCCAGAACTCCCAGGCGCACCCCCTTGCTGTCTCCAAAGAATAAGAAGAGTCGACTACAGTATGCCAAAAGTCATGTGGACAAATCACAAAAGTTTTGGGATAGTGTTCTGTGGACTGATTTGGGCCCATGGATCAACGCTATGTTTGGAGGAGGAAGAACAAGGCCTAAGAAGAAAAGAACACCTTGCCTACTGTGAAGCATGGCGGGGGGTCAATTATGCTTTGGGGCTGTTTTGCTTCTACAGGTACAGGGAAGCTTCAGCGTGTGCAAGGTACCATGAATTCTCTTCAGTACCAGGAGATATTGGACGAAAATGTGATGCAGTCCGTCACAAACCTGAGGCTTGGGAGATGTTGGACCTTTCAACAGCACAATGATCCCAAGCATACCGCCAAGTCCACTAGAGCATGGTTGCAGATTAAAGGCTGGAACATTTTGAAGTGGCCATCGCAGTCACCAGACTTAAATCCAATTGAGAACCTCTGGTGGGACTATAAGAAAGCAGTTGCAGCGCGCAGCCTAAGAATGTGACTGAACTGGAGGCTTTTGCCCATGAAGAATGGGCGAAGATACCCGTAGATCGCTGCAAGACACTTGTGTCAAGCTATGCTTCACGTTTAAAAGCTGTTATAACTGGAAAAGGATGTTGTACTAAGTACTAAGATTGAATGTCACTTGGGGGTTGAATAAAACTGATAATGATGTGAGCACAGAAAAGACATTTGTGGGTATTTTATTATAAATGTTATGTTATATTTGTCTGACTTACAAGAGCCTCTTTGATTTAATTGTAAACAAGATGACTGAAATGATCAAAATCAATGTCAAACTGGCCAAAACACTCAATTTCAGTGGGGGTTGAATAATTTTGAACACAACTGTATGCTTGTGTACGTGAATAAGGTTTTCCACATATATGTCCATAGGACATCCGGTAAGATATTGATTGGTGGGTTCTAGTTGCTGAGACCCTGGCCAATCCAGAGAAGAATTTAGTCCTGGTGCCAACAGTGAGCAGTATATGCTCATCCATGGTCGCTCTCCATAAAAATAAATTGGACCAGCGTCTTCTCAGGATCTGTCAGGGTTTCTGAAGCCAAATTCCCACTAATCGGTGTTGCCCATTCGCGTTTTTTTTCTACGGGTGAGCAACTTCTATTGATCTATGCGTACACAGCTGGCGTGTGGTTCATCTGTGTACAGTGCTGCATAGGTTGAGCTCTCTGTAGAAGACTCATCCATAGAGTAAGCTGTATAGTATCAGTATGTCCACATGGGATGTAAATTGCAGCGTAATAATCTGCAAGCAATCCACAGCACAAGCCACAAGAGTAAAGCTGGCCATACACATTATTCTTTTGTCGGCCAAACCAGCTGAGAACGGCATGGTCGGCCGACACACTAATGTGTGTGGGGAGCTTCCGGCTGTCCAGCGACAGATGTTATCAAGGGAGACAAAGATTGGGCAAAATAAATATTTCTGTCTGATTCCTTTTGTTCTCCAGGGAGATAATCCACTGCCTCCAGAACTGTCTGACAGTGGCTTTCTCCGCTCTCCCCATACCATACACAGACACATTCGGCCAAGCTGAACGTGTATGTCTATGGGTAGCCGGGAGGGACATGGGAGAAACAGCTATTGAATGTGTATGGCCAGCTTTACATGCAGATTATGCAGCAGATTATTTCTTGTACTGATACTGTAAGAGTACAAACACATGGTCAGGTTTATTGATGCTGTTTTGGGAGCCAGAACAAGGAGTGTATTCAAAAAAGAGGAGAAGTCGTATCTGTCCTTTATCATTTTTCTCTTTTCATGATCCACTCCTGATTTTGGCTTCCAAAACTGCACCAGGAAACTTGACTCTGTGGACGTACTCTTATGTGAGACAGTGAATCCCCAGGACAGTGAATCCCCAGGGCATGTGGACATACCCTTAGTGTTCAGAATGAATGTGAAGTTAGAAAACTTTTCCTGTTTTTTCTGCAACATGTCTTTTAACATATATAGAGATGTATTACGGAAAAGATGCAGAAGACGCCTTTGGAGAAAAGTTCATATAGCATGCTTAGAAAATGGCTTAAGCCTGAAATCAGATATGAAACATGTCAGACATTTTCAGTCTGAAGTACGACACACCATGATCATGATCAGTTTTTCTTGGGACATTAGTAACCTACGTTGCATTCCTTATACTGCACTCATGCACGCTGATGCTCTGCTGTGGCCTTCATTAGACCACATCTCAGTAAAAACCCTGATTACACGCCACAGATTAGATCAATTCCAAAGGGTTGGAGAGTACATACTATAATTGGCCAACATTGTAAGGGTACTTTCACACTTGCGCTAGTGAGATCCGGCAGGCAGTTCCGTCGTTGGAGCTGCCTGCCTGATCCGCCGATCAGTGTGACAACTGACAGCATTTGTAGACGGATCCAGATCCGTCTTCAAATGCATTGTAAGAACGGATCCATCTCTCCGCTTGTCATGCAGATTGACGGATTCGTCTTGCAGTCTTTTTCACAGTTTTCCCAGTCTGAAGCGCATCCGTCCTTCAAACGGATCCGTCCTTCAGTTGTTTCGCAATGCCGGATCCGGCACTAATGCAAGTAACAAGTAAATGGGAATTAATGGGATCCATTGTTTTCTGTAAGTATAATATGTCGGCAGTGGCTATATATCTGCCTCATGTCTGTCAAACATCACCAGATATTTTTCTGTGCTCCATTTATAAATGTGCATGTTTACATGTCTTTATGTAGGTTCAGTAATAAGTCTCAATAGGTAGATGTAGAAATACCTGGTTGGTATTTGGTGAGATGTAGTCCTGAATCTGAAAAGGACTATTGTCCTATATACTGTAGCTTGTGGTCCAGTTTTCTGACATGCAAATTTTGGCGCAAGTGCCATTTTACACCAACACTTGTGACTTTCTACCACCCTTGCCACTTTTACAAAAAGTGGGCAGGAGGGGGCAGTCTGTGGATAGGTTACCCATATTTACCAATATGTGTGCCAATTGCACATTACATCTGAAATGTACACCAGCTCCCTTGCTGGCACATGTTTCATTTTCTGGTGCATGGAAATCCTGAAGAAGCTCCAGGATTATTACCTCTTAATAATTCTAGCACGTTGTATGCCAGCGAGGTTTGTTATTAAGACTGGCGTAATACATTCCCCCCAAAGTGCCTTTGTTGGGGTATATTCTCACGGCTGAATACATATCAGAAGGAAAGTCTGTGCCGGCTGACATAGGATTATGGATGCTGATGGTTTCTCTATGGTTGCCCATTCCAGATATATCAATTAGTGAATTCAGTTTTTGATTGAAGGCCATGGACAGCTTTTTTTATTGCATTTTACTCATTTTGGGCGGAAAAAAAAAACATTTTTCAATTGGTTTTTATTAAAAATGTTCAACTATTTCTGAGATACAGGGGTTAAAAACCAGTCTGTCTGTAAGCTGTCACTTTCTGTTTTCTTTGAATCCTGTCATCTGACAGCTAATGTATAGTTACCTCTGATCTCCTGACCTCATAATCATGAACACTCATTATAGCTCAATTCTTATCAAACTGATAATAATATGACTTAAATAAGTGTTTATGAGGTCAGGAGATCAGAGATAAGAGCTACACATGAGCTGTCAGATGACGGAATTAAAGGGAACCTGCCACCTAAAAAATGCATATAAAACCGCCAGCATTACCTCATAGTAACCCCGAGTCTGTTAATAATAATAGGTTTGATCCGGTAATCTGATGCTCCATAGATTCAAAAAACAATGTTTTAAGCTCCGTCAGCGCTATCTTGCCAGTCAGCTTGAAGTCAAGGGGGCAGCGGCTTCCTTGCTTCAAGTCAAGGTAAGCACGCCCCCTAACCGTCCCCTCTTTTGTTAGATTGACAGCCTGCAGTGCGGCAGGGATCGCATAAGTCTCGCACATCCAGGGCGCGGTCCTTGGCCGATCCTGTCTCCGGCTGCTGCTGTTGGCTGGGTTTCAGCGGCACACTGCACATGCGCAAGACTTATGCAATCCGAGCCCCACTGCAGGCTGTCAATATAACAAAAGAGGGGACGGTTAGGGAGCGTGCTTACCTTGACTTGAAGCAAGGAAGCCGCTGCCCCTTGACTTCAAGCTGACTGGCAAGATAGCGATGATGGCGCTTAAAACATTGTTTTTTGAATCTGTGGAGCATCAGACTACCGTATCAAACATATGATTATTAACAGACTGAGGGCTACTATGAGGTAATGCTTTATATGCGCTTTTGAGGTAACAGGTCCCCTTTAAGAAGAAAACAGAAAATGACAGCTTGCAAACAGACTGATTTTTAACCCCTGTATCTCAAAAAAAGACCAATTGAAAAAATTACTTTTAGCCCAAAATGAGTAACATGCAATCATAACAAATGCCCCTGAACGTGTACATAGCCCTTAAAGGATAACTGTCACATTTAGACCCAAATTTCAATGTTCATATATGTAGTTACCAATAACATGATATTCCAGAATCAATAACTATTAGACTTACTCGCCCCATATTTCATAAGATCCAGCCCTTAGCAACCAGTCTGCACAAAACTGCAATTTCCTTATTCAGTTAAGATGGCTGCTGCTGCCCTCACCCTGAGGCTAATTCCGCCTGCCCTCACTACCCACAATGCATTGAGCTCCTCGTGCACTAGTTTCTGCACCTCAACCAATAGGTGCTCTCCACACTGAAACACGCCCCCCTCCTGCTATCACATACACAAGTGGTAGAACTGTGTGAACATTCTCTGTTGCGTGGACAAAGAAAACTAATGGTAAACTAGTCTTTATAATATAATAGCACTGCCTTACACTATATATATTCTGTCATGGGGACACATATGTGCTGTATCACTGCTGTGATAGGGAGACATACACGGGCTGCAGAATTACTGTCGTGGGAACACATATGTGCTGTATCACTGCTGTGATAGGGGACATACACGGGCGGCAGAATTACTGTCATGGGGACACATATGTGCTGTATCACTGCTGTGATACGGGGACATACATGGGCGGCAGAATTACTGTCATGAGGCATACTGTGCTGTATCACTGCTGTGATAGGGGGACATACATGGGCTGCAGAATTACTGTCATGGGGCCACATCTGTGCTGTATCACTGCTGTGATAGGGGGACATACACGGGCTGCAGAATTACTGTCATGGGGCCACATCTGTGCTGTATCACTGCTGTGATAGGGGGACATACACGGGCTGCAGAATTACTGTCATGGGGCCACATCTGTGCTGTATCACTGCTGTGATAGGGGACATACATGGGCGGCAGAATTACTGTCATGGGGACACATCGAGGGTTAACAGCCAAACAAAACTCTATATTTATTGCCCTGATTCTACGGTTTACAGGAACACCCCACATGTGGTCGTAAACTGATGTAAGGACAGGCGGCAAGGCACAGAAGGAAAGGAGCGCCATTTTTTGGAAGGCAGATTTTGCTGGACTGGTTTTTAGATGCCGTGTCCCATTTGAAGCCCCCTGATGCACCTTTACAGTAGAAACTCACAAAAATTTACCCCATTTTGGAAACTAGGGGATAAGGTGCCAGTTTTATTGGTACTATTTTGGGGTAAATATGATTTTTAATTGCTCTATATTACATTTTTTGTGAGGCAAGGTAACCAAAAAAGGGCTGTTTTGGCACTGTTTTTATTTTTTATTTTTACAAGATTCATCTGACAGGGTAGATCATGTGTTATTTTTATAGAACAGATCGTTACGGATGTGGCAATACCCAATATGTATACTTTTTCTTATTTATTTAAGTTTTACACAATAATAGCATTTTTAAACAAAAAATGATGTTTTAGTGTCTCCATATTCTGAGAGCTATAGCTTTTTTATTTTTTGACTGATTGTTTTAGATATGGTCTTCAATTTTGCAGGATGAGGTGTCGGTTTGATTGGTACTATATTGGGGGGGCATACGCCTTTTTGATCGCTTGGTGTTACAATTTTTGTGATGTAAGTTCACAAAAATGGCTTTTTTTGGCACTGTTTTTATTTTTATTTTTTCACGGTGTTCAGCTGAGGGGTTAGATGATGTGATATTTTTATAGAGCAGGCCCTCACGGACGCGGGGATACCCAATATGTATCCTTTTTTATTTATTTAGGTTTTACACAATCATTTTTTAAACAAAAAAATCATGTTTTAGTGTCTCCATAGTCTGAGAGCCATCGTTTTTTCAGTTTTTAAGCGATTGTCTTAGGTTGGGTATCATTTTTGTGGGATGAGGTGACGGTTAGATTGGTACTATTTTTGGGGTCATATGACTTTTTGATCGCTTGCTATGACACTTTTTGTGATGTAAGGTGACAAAAATGGCTTTTTGACAAAGTTTTTATTATTATTTTTTACAGTGTTCACTTGAGGGGTTAGGTTATGTGGTATTTTTATAGAGCAGGTCCTTACGGACGTGGCGATACATAATATGTCTACTTTTTAAAAAAAATTACATTTAACACGAAAAGCATTTTTAAAACAAAAGAAATCATGTTTTAGTCTCAGAGCCATAGTTTTTTAATTTTTAGGGCGATTGTTTTTGGTAGGGGCTCATTTTTTGCAGGATGAGGTGACGTTTATTGGTACTATTTTGGGCGGCGTACGCCTTTTGATCGCTTTGTGTTCGAATTTTTGTCATAAGGTGACAAAAATGGCTTTTTTACATGGTTTTTATTTTTTATTTTTTACGGTGTTCACCTAAGGGGTTAGGTCATGTGATATTTTTATAGAGCTGTTTTTTACGGACGTGGCGATACCAATTATGTATATTTTTTTATTTTTTATGACAAACAGATTTGAAAAAGACCATTTTTATTTTATTCTCATTTAAATTTTTATTTATTTATTTTTTAACTTTTTTTTTTTTTTTTAACTTATCAAGACCCATCTGGATCCTGAAGATCCAGTGGGCCTGATCACTGTACAGTGCATTGCAATAGTCATCTATTGCAATGCACTGTATAGTCAGTGCTACATTTACACTAAGGCTGATGAGACCCTCAGGGTCTCATCAGCCTTAGATAACTTGGCAACCAGGACGCCTTTGTAAGGCGTCTGGTTGCCATGACAACGATCGCACCGCTGCTATCGCACCAGCAGCGGATCGCAGGGAGCTCTCTCCCTCTTAACCCCATGGATGCCGCGGGCGGCTGCTGGCCGCGGCATCTATGGGGTTAAATGCCCCAGATCGGTGCCAGCACTGATCTGGGGCATAGCAGCAGAGTGTTAGCTGTGTGTTACAGCTAACACTCGCTGCAGATTACACACGGCAGCAGAGGAGGATTGGAGCAGAAGGGGGAGGGAGGGGAGCCACGTGGTGGAGGAGGAGAAGGAGGGAGGAATCTCCAGAGTGGAGCGATCGCAGCAGCAGCGCGATAGAAGAGAGAGGGAGCTCCATCCCTCTTAACCCCATGGATGCCGCGGGCGGCTGCTGACCACGGCATCTATGGGGTTAAACGCCCCAGATCGGTGTCAGCACCGATCTGGGGTGTAGCAGCAGAGTGTTTGCTGTAAGTCACAGCTAACACTCGCTAATGAATACAGCCGGCAGCAGGAGGAGCGGAGCAGAGGGGGGGGAACAACCAGGAGGAGGAACGGAGGGGGCAGCGGGTGACATATGGAGGCATATGGGGGCAATGATGGCCGCATGTGGGGGCAGTGGGGGCATTTATTTATAAAAAGGCACTGGGGGCACGGCAGCAGACTGGGGCACTAACGCGATTTCAGACTGCAGTCTCCAGAGTGGAGATCGCAGCCTGAAACCGGCATAATAGAGAGCTCTCACTTCCGGGAGCGCGCACGTACAAGTTACTGTGCGTCTCCCGTCCTCCAGGAGATAGACGGACCTCACATAGCAACCTGTTTTTAGGCTAGGGTGAAAATAGGCGCTGAGGGGGGCAAAATGAGAGTTTTATAGGGGTTCAGGGATAATAAAAAAAAAATGAAGATGGCCACTAATGTCATGAAGATGGTCTCTATTAAGATATTGAAAAAAAAAAAATGTGACAGTTATCCTTTAAGTTAGGTGCCAGTTTTTCATTGCTCTGACCCCCCTGAAAGACAGCAGGCCAGTGTTCTGGTGCTGGCAGTCAGTGGTCATTTTAAAGCTAATTTTTTTTCTAGCCCAATCTAACCTATCATGCACTTTTGAATTAATCATACACTTACACCTCTTGCACACGCACATAAGCCTTAGATTCTGACAACCTCATGTGAAATTTCTGCTTGTCTGCCTACAGGTCCTTTCATTACCACACCGGAGGCTGGTCTGCTATTGCCGTCTTTTCGAAGTCCCTGATCCAAACAAACCCCAAAAACTTGGTTTACATCAGAGAGAAATCTTCCTGTTCAATGACCTGCTAGTGGTATGTACCGGGATAAGCGAAGCCTATCTATCACAGGAAATGACAATTTTATCATTTAGTCAGGATATTTTATTATTAATACAGATTGCCTGTAGGGATCAGGAGAAGATAGGCTTGCTTCTCTTTAGGACTGATGGAAGTGGTGGGGTATTCACGCAACGTATTATTTGTACAGCTTGAAGCGTTCCAAAACTGTTAAAAGTATTATCACTATAAATTTGGTACTTTCATCTTTTCCCTTGAGCTCAATTCACCACTTTTACCCTTAATATTTAAATCAGTAAAACTTCACTTTTATTAGTAGTTCTCTAAAAATGTTTGTGAGTTTTGACACACTTGTTAAAACTACTGCTCGAATTTGCACACTGCTATCGCACAGGTTGCTAGTGGTAACGGAGGGTGTGCACTACCCTCCTAACCTTCCCACAAGTTTGCAATCAGTGTATAACTAGCCTGCCTGACTATCCTGCAGGGTACTGGTGCTGTGAACATACACCCTAGTAAATAACTGTTTCTACTGTTTCTACCAGTGTTTAGCAACTGAGCAGAGCTAAAACCAACAGATTCTGTCCCCCAACATGTTTCACCAGATAAACTGGCGTCTTCAGGGGAAAGGACAGGTCTGTCCTTTCCCTGAAGACGCCAGTTTATCTGGTGAAACATGTTGGGGGACAGAATCTGTTGGTTTTAGCTCTGCTCGAGTTGCTAAACACTGAGTAGGAAACAGTAGGAAACAGTTATTTACTTTAGGTGTATGTTCACAGCACCGAGTACCCTGCAGGATTAGTCAGGCAGGTAGTTATACACTGATTGCAAACTTGTGGGAAGGTTAGGAGGGTAGTGCACACCCTCAGTTACCACTAGCAACCTGTGCGATAGCAGTGTGCAAATTCGAGCAGTAGTTTTAACAAGTGTGTCAAAACTCACAAACATTTTTAGAGAACTACTAATAAAAGTGAAGTTTTACTGATTTAAATATTAAGGGTAAAAGTGGTGAATTGAGCTCAATTGAGCAAAGTTTTTTTGTTGCTATGGAACCCTCCCTTAATAGGGTCTCTAGTTTTTTTGTATCATCTTTTCCCTAAAATAGATTTGGAGATCAAAGAGATGAGTCTTCTCCTTAATCTATACACTTATGAAAGGCTTGTGCTGCCGGCATTATAAATGCAGCTTAGTATAACTATAGATAAATAGGAGAAGCAGGAGACTCTGTGTAAATTGATTCTTGGGTTTCATACAAATCATATACTTGTGTTTAATAGAACACCTGAATCATTAGACATCACATCACAGAAAAAGGCACAAATTCAGCCTTAAGTCCTTTAATGGAAGTGCTGGAAGTTAACAAAGCTATAATCAGAAAATATAAATTTTCTTCGATTTTATAGTAAGATATTTGGTATTAATCAGTCATCAGTAGGGATCTGAAATCTGGAACCCCCACAAGATGAGTGGTCTATGGCACTTGCTGGAGTGGCTTGGCCCCTTAGATGTTCTTCCAGGCGCCGCAGCTCATCTGTACATACGGCTAAGCTGTAATATCAGGCACGGCCATATGTATGGATGCACCAGACAACAAAGAAGGGCCAGAAATCTTCAACAAGTGTGTTGTTAGCTGATCAATGGATGCCTGAGGTTGGATCTCCAAAGATCAAACATTGATTGCCTATACTCATGTACTGTAGGTTTCTAAAGAGGTTTTCTGAGATTCTGATATTGATCACTATTCTCAAGCTAGGTCATCAGTATCAGATTGGCGGAGGTTCGATACCCGGGACCCTACGATCAACTGTTTGAAGAGGCCGCAGCGCTTCTCACAGCTTACCAAACACAGAACTGTACATTGTACAGTGGCTGTGCTTGGAGTTGCAGCTCAACCCCATTCACTTAAATGGGACTGAGCTGCTCCTAGGCCATGGGACCGATGTATGTGACAGGCATCATTGTCGTAGGATGGGGCCGCGGAGCTCCAGTTAGCTTTTTAAACAGCTGATCGGCGGGGTGCTGGAAGTCAAACCCCTACCACTCAGATACTGATGACCAATCCTGAGGATAGGTCACCAGTTTTAAAGACTTCAATATAGGAAGGTGGCCATACACATTAGATTTATGTCGGCCGAACTTGCCTATTTCTGTGGGACTGGCCAACTATCCAATATTTATAAGGGCACCAATTGCAAATGTCGGAGGAAAGAAGGATTAGATTGTTTGATTTCACCATGCCTAATCTGGCTGCTGCCAGGGGTATCTGGGAGATGCTTACACCACTCTCCTTGTACACAGTATTTAGTCAGCTGCTATCTGATTTGTATTGTCAGCTTGACCATTTAAACAAAGAAAATCTGGCAGTCTTTTCTAACATTGCATTTTTCCAATAGTGTTTACAAACTGAGTCCATTTTTTGTTACATAAGGTCCGGTAACGTTCCTTCAGACACTTAATGTTTAATTATTATCTACATTCCAGGTAACAAAAATATTCCAGAAGAAGAAAAACTCTGTGACCTACAGCTTCCGCCAGTCATTCTCCCTCTATGGAATGCAAGTAATGCTGTTTGAAAATCAGTGTAAGTTTTCTATTAACTCTTGTGGGCTGTAAATGGGGACATACTGGATTTTAGAGCAATATCAGTGTCATTCTTGTGAATGAGCCGCAACTGGGCATAAGCCCCTTTACTTGTTGCAACGTTAGTACTGTGTCTGAAAAGAAATGGACTCTTTTAATACTTACATAGAACCCATGTAATCTGTGTATTATTCTATTATAAAACATAATTGTCTGTGTTAGAGATGAGCTACCACGCCTGCGCAGTCACTGCTCCGAAGCAGAGCTTCTGCCCTTGCTCAGCTAATTGAAGCGTCATCGTAGGCAGGAAATTGTACGAGCCAGGCTAAATGTCCGGCCCTGTCATTTTAGCCGAGGACGGGCATTTCTTCACCTGTGGGGACTCCCTTCCCACCACTGGTGAAGAAGTCCTGTTGATAAGAATTAATGAATCGAATATTTATAATCAATTTGTTTCTCTGTAGTCTGTTTCATACTGGCCTGAGCCATTCAACCTGCAAAATGCTTGAGGGGTTTTCCCAAAATATACTTTTATAAGATCTTAGTACCCTATATGCTAATCCATGGGCTCTGGCTAAACACTATTTACTACTGCCTACTAAACATCTATATACTGTAATAAACCTCACAGCATCCGTAATGCAGCCATGTTAAAATATGGTGGATTCCTTCATTGTAAGTTGGAGCACTAGACTACATCAGAATTATATACTCTACCTAGACTTTCCTTCACTTAGATAAAGGCTGTGTTTGCGGCCTTAGCCTTCTGGCCACAATGGCTTGTTGGTGGCCTCTAGTATGCATTCCTTAAATAGCTTTTCCAGGCTTTTCATATTGATGACCTATCCTCGTGATAGGTCATCAATATCAGATCAGCGGAGGTCTGATCCTTTTCCATTCAGAATGCATTAGGGCAAAACTGATCCATTATGGACCGCTTGTGAGAGCCCTGAACGGATCTCACAAACGGAAAGCCAAAACACTAGTGCGAAAGTAGTCTAAACTATGTTTTCCAGGAACGACAACAAATATCATGTAAGGTTATCTGTATTCAGTGTAATGTAGTGTAAGGCCATGGATGAGGGCAACAAGGGTCGAGGCAAAACTCAGATTAAATTATTTTTTTTCTGGAATGAAGGTACATGCAAGTGTAGTTTGTGCTTATTTTCCACATGGACTTTCATGTATTCTTTTTGCTGTGCTTCCACACCAAATCCTTGGTTACTTTTTGATGCACATTTGCCCCAGATCTCACCCTTTGCATTGCAAAAGGTGAAATCTGCACTGAAAATCCACACAAATTATTGACATGCTGCAGATTTCAAAATATCTGCACTGCTTGTAAACTTCCATGTGCAAAATTTCTGCCCTGTGTACATGAGATTTTGGAAATCGCCTGGTTGGTACAGTATTATTCTGCAAATTCTACATGCAGTGCAGATTTATCATTCTGCATGAAAATCTACATGCAGTACTCACCATGCACATCAGATTTGTAAAATCTGATTAAGAGCTCATGCACACGACCGTATGTATTTTGCGGTGCGCAAAAAAACGGATGACGTCTGTGTGACATCCATATTGCATCCGTTTTTGTTACAATGCCTATCCTTGTCTGCAAAACGGGCAAGAATAGGACATGTTTTATCTTTTTTGCGTATTGGCCATGCGGACATACGGAAACGGAATCCACATGGAGTCATTTCCATTTTTTTGTGGACCCATTGAAGTGAATGGTTTTGCATACGGGCCGCCAAAAAAACGGAATGGACACGAGAAAGAAAATGCGTTTGTGTGCATGAGCCCTAACTCCTTCAAACCAGGGATCCACAAAACACATATCCTGGCTGGACAAGAATAGGACATGTGGGCCGACATGTTTTTTTTGTGAGCCGACGGAACGAACAAACGGATGGGTCCGCAACCTGATCCGCCCCGGAAGTGCAGTCGTGTGCATGAGGCCTTACACTGCAGATTGTCTGCATGAAAATCTGCACGGAAAAAACCTGTGTAATCCTCACCTGGTGCAGCGACCCCTAGATGTTAATCTCTCTCCACTTCTCTGTATTTGCCAGCAGTTATAATGTTTTTTTTTTTTTAAATTTCAGAGCTGAATTATATGCTGTATATTTTGGTAGGCAGCACCATCGTGTGCCTGCCCTTAGTTTTATAGGGGTGCAGCTGCTAGGCAACCATGAGGTCTTTTTCGGATCTGGCTTCTAATGCACAGACGAAAGAAAATGAGATAAATTCTCGAGAAGACAAGTGTGAAGGCTGCAAATTGTCCAGTAAATGTCAATTTACACAAATCTTAAACCGCATTATTTACAAAAGCTACGTCAGGTCACTGCAGTGCCGAGTATTTGTGGAGTCCATTAGGCTGCAAATGCTAAAGAGTCCTGGCAGGCGACGGTACTAGGTGACGTTATTGTTTGTAACAGCAGCCTTCCATACTAATCCTCGCTTTTATTACGTGATTGTGATTAACCATCACCAGCCGCAAGATTCATTTAGATTCCCATATATATTCTTGTCTATGCTTATAACCCACAAGTAACAGGACGACTATTTTATATATTACCCCTGACCTTGCACCGAAACAGAGATAACTCAGGTTTATTTAGCACAATTCAGAGCGCCAGCTATTTCACGCAGAGAATTATATCTCACTGACAGTTTACTCAGGAGAATATTACATATTTCTCTCCTCTTCGAAAGATCTCTCTTTTGGGATTATGAAGTTATAGATGACACCAATAAGCCATCATTATAGGACACTTGCTACCCCCTGGGCATATATGACAGATTTATAGCCATCAGATAGTATATGATCATCAGCCAGGAATTAATATCATGCTATAAAGTAACACTAACGTGCGCCGAAATGGCGTTTTTTATGATCGAAGCAAGACCTTGTATTCCTAAAAATAAAAGCAGGTGCCGATGGCCCTCCATAAATTACACCGGGCAGGCTCATTTCTTAGAACTCAGGAACCGTCATCTGTAATTCGCAGATAAAACGGGGAGTGTACAGAATATGGAGCCCCCTTTCCTTGTTACCATTTATTCTCTATGGGACTGCTGGAAATAGCCAAGCACTATTGACAATGAATGGAGCGGCATGGTGCATGCTCAGCTAGCTGCTCTGTTCATTTCAGGGTATGGGGTCACTGTTTTCGCAATGGGGATCCCCCCCAGTAGTCGGATTCCCCCGCCAATCTAATAGTTATCCCCTATCCTATGGATACTTATTATAACATAAAGCAAGTATTTTTTTACCATAAATCAATAGAACATATGAAGCTATGACATTTTTTAAATCTTATCACGTGAAAGTCCTCATGGACCTGGATTGTCCTCATTTTCCAAAAGCCTGATGTACCAACACCTCCTCAGTCACCAAAAAAGGCCTTTAGTGTAAAATAGTGATTAGAAAATGGGGAGGAGGGGAGAGGAAGCTGCAGCGTAAATGTCTTCTCCTCAATGTCTTTTCCTGAGATTTCATGCTGTGATAGAGAAGGGGGAACCACTGGACATCTGTCTGACTCCTACACTACACCATGAAGGGCACAACCACGTAACAGACCTGGTCTTTTACATATGTATAGACACTGGTAATCATAAAACACCATGTTTAAGCCTAAAAGGGTTGTCTCAATTCAGCAAATAGCTTTTATCATGTAGCTAAAGGTAATACAAGGCACTTACTAATGTATTGTGATTGTCCATATTGCGTCCTTTGCTGACTTGATTTTTCCATAACATAATACACTGCGCGTTTCAATTGTTAGGAACAACCTGCAATCCAGCAGGGGTGGTCGTGCCTGCTCACTATAGGAAGCACTAGTCTATGTGTGCTGCCACGGTCCTGGCCACCAGAGGCTGGCACTCTTTCCTATAGTGTGCAAGTATGTCCACCACTGATGGATTGTTGTAACTAGAGATGAGCGAATTTCTTAAAATTTCCTTCGTGATTAATTACTTTGTCACGAAGCACATTTTTTTTTAAAGTAGCAGGTGCAATGACAGGGAGCTACAATAGCGCTGCCTCCATCATTGTATCCCTCAGATGACCCAAGTGTAAAATTAACAATAAAAAAAAATAAACTCAAACTTACCGCCCCCATTTGCTCACAATGGGCCAGCCGCCACCATCTTGCTTGAAGATCTCGACCGAAATCCTGTGCTGCGTGAGATTACGTAATCGCGAGCAAATGGAGGAGGTAAGTTTGATTTTTTTTTTGATTTTTTTTATACTATTTCAGGTTAAATCGATTCGCTAACACGAAGCACGAGGAAATTCAGCTTTTAGGCAAATCGAATTTATCCAGAAATTCGGATCGAATTCCACTTCGTGGGATTCGGTTCGCTCATCTCTAGTTGTAACCATGGAAACAAGCAGTGTATTATGTGATGAAGAAATTAATCCAGCCAGCAAAGGAGGCAATATGGACGATCACAATACATTAGTAAGTGTCTTGTAATAACTCTCTCTACATGATAAATGCCACTTGTTGTAGTGAGAGGACCCTTTAAGTTTTAAGAGGTTTTCTCCTTTGATGGTTCTTCCACTTTACAGATTTTACATTATAGACAAGATGCCAAGCTTCGCTGGATGCTGTATTTCCGGATTCATTCACTGACTTTTACCTTTTGTTCATTTTAGACTACCCAAATGGCATCCGACTCACATCAGCAATTCCAGGAGCAGACATTAAAGTGCTCATAAACTTCAATGCACCAAATCCTCAAGATCGCAAGAAGTTCACAGATGACTTGAGAGAATCCATTGCAGAAGTTCAAGAAATGGAAAAATACAGAATAGAGTGTAAGTACAAAGGTATATACAATACGGATTTATTTGTGAATAGTTCATCTTCCTGAAATAAGGGTCACAGTCCTTAGATTGGATGACAACTGGAAGACAAGGCTCAGTCCAGCTTATGGCTTAGCTTTAAAAAAATCCGTCCCAGAAAAGGAAATATTTTATATTGCTTTATGCTTATTCCATATTGGTAAATTTTCTGTACAGTGTGAATGACGTACCGTATATTGGATTGAATCAGCATGAGAAGTGTCAGAATAATTTTAATTACCACTGGGGATATAAATATATTGCCAGATACTGGGAAGTCCATATATGGATCCTGAGCAACTGGTTGGGAATGTTGCACTGTCATGTCATTTAACTATTAAAGCTATGATGTAATAATAAAAGTAAACAAATCATGGATGTCTAACCAGTGGTTGAAGAGGAGTTGGATATTGAAGACCTATCCAAAGAATAGGTCATCAATATCAGATCGGCGGAGGTCCGACCTTTAGCACCCAAGAGGAAGAGGCCACAGCAATCATCGGAACTCCACTGTCTCTTCAAACAGCTGAATGGCTGGGGTGCTGTGCCTCAACCAATCGGATACTCATGGCCTGTCCTGAGGATAGGCCATCAGTATCAATATCCTGGAAAGCCCCTTTAAGGGGAAGCTTTCACTAGGACAGTGCTCTTTACATTTGGTGATTTAGTGATGCAAAATGTTGCTGATTACAACCCCCTGAACTGCTGGACCAGTTCCACTCTCTTGACTACTGCTAGGCAGCATATCACATCTACCTGTCTATCTAGCTGTATAGCCGAAAACATGAAGGGCCAGAGGCCAAAGGGGGTGAAGATCCTATATGTTAGCAAATATGTAGTATCCATGTATGTATAGAGCTGCAGAGGTCACAGTTGAACGTAGGCCCTGGTGCCTGGAGGCTACTTTAACACTAGCGTTTTTCTGGATCCGGCAGGGTTAAGCAAAAACGCTTCCGTTACTGATAATACAGCCGTCTGCATCTGTGATGAACGGATCGGTTGTATTATCTTCAACATAGCCAAGACGGATCCAAATCGCAGCATGCGGTATTGGTATGGAAATGCAACCAAACTGAACGGAATGCATTTTGGAGCACTCTATTCTGTTCAGTTACGTTTTGTCTCCATTGACAATGAATCGAGACATCATATTGAGACCTTATGATGAATCTCAATACCGGAAAATATTAACGTTAGTGTGAAAGTAGCCTTAGGTGGAAATCGGGGAAATGACCATATGATGAATGCTACATTGGATTACAACCTCCAGGTTGACATTCATGCCTTAATCGCGGTGAGTCCTAGTGATGGGTTTCTGTCAATGATATCATGGATTAAAATGCTTCTGGTTCTTCTGTATCGGATTTTCCGATTTCCGAGTTGATAATGCAGCTCATTTTTCCTATATACTTCTTGTGTTTGCTTCAGCGGAGCTAGAGAAGCAGAAGGGAGTGGTGCGTCCTAGTATGTCTCAATGCTCTAGTTTGAAGAAAGAGTCTGGTAACGGCACATTGAACAGGACATGCCTAGATGACAGCTATGCCACTGGCGAAGGACTAAAGCGCAGCGCCCTCAGCAGCTCCCTCCGAGATCTGTCAGAAGCAGGTGAGAAAGGTTCGAGTACACCTGGTTATGAGCTTAATATACACAAATATGTATATTCAACATAAATATACCATCATTTGTGCTGTATCCAGCCGTAACCCTTATATGAATATTTATTTGGTTTATTTGCTGTTTTCTTTTTTTTTTTTTTTGCCTACTTGTTTTGAAAATGAACTATTATAGATTACTATGTATACTTGAAGTGAAGACAGTGGAAAGCGTAAGTGGACTTGTAGATTTAGACGCAGACAGACCCAGGTTCATGTAATGATCGCTTCATGTGTATCCTGTGCTTCCGTGTACCCGTGCATTACATTAGATGAATGAAATGGAGTGAAGCCCGTCTAAATTTACTTTTGCCTTACAATGCTGTACTAGATATTTGTCTGTTTTTCCCATATTTCTTTAGCATTACCGTTTCAAAGTTTATTTAATTCAGCTGACTGACATTGAGCTACTTATCCTCATGGTCTTTTAACGCGAAACTGAAGAAAACCGGACCACTATCTTTTATCAGCATTATTATTCTGTTCATAAATTCACCTTAATAACCTGCTGGGTTAGTCCCATCGCCAGGATAGCAATGTAATATGCAACGTCTTTATGGTAGATACCAAGCCATGCAGGAATCTAAAGAAATAACGTTACACACAGAGCTATAACTGTGAAAAAGCCCAAATTACTATTTGTATTATTGATGTATTTTGCAACGCAATAGCCCCGAATAGCCCTGTTTAAAATTCTAGATCATATTACTTGGATGATAAGCCTTGCAGCTTGCCTTGACATTGTGAGATGGAAAGTACCTTGTACCCAATACTAAAGCAATTTAGACTCTTTGATGTGGCGTCTGATATGTGCAAATCTAAAGTATATCTGAGGAGATATTTCTAGTACAGGGAATCCCCATCTACCTTTAAAGCCGTGACTTTACAACCACAACAATTTTATAGCATATCATTCAATCTTTCTTTCTATCATTACGTGTACCCATCAAATATTACCAACCTCAACCTACTCAACAGTCCATACTCAACATTCTTCTTTGTCCCCATTCAACCATACGCTGTTTCATGATGGCTGCTCCCTCCAATGACTCATAGGACTAGATCATTCCACCCTATCCTCCATGTATAATCTCATTTATTCCAATATCACCTCTTACCTGATATCACACAGATTTACAAGTTTGACCCATCCAGTTACTGTAATCCAGAGGGAAAGTTTATAATCCTTAAAGCAAAAGAATATTTTTAGAAAGTAATGCAAAAGAAGTCTAGGTATATGAAGCCTTATTGCAGTATAAAATATAATTACATTCCTCAAGTTCCTATGCTATGTTATTGTAAAACTCCTTTTCACCAAAATTTATTTGGTTGAAAGCCAAACTCCATGTTGGTTGTTATAGGGGTTTTCCAGAACCCAGCAGGATCCATCAACACTCCTTAATTAATCCTAACTTGCCTGCAGAAGTAAATATCCAATCTTCTTACTGCCTCGAAGATGTGTTAAATGGCCACTCTGGAACCTGGCCTTGCTTTGGAAAATCTACATCCACCAATGTCAAATCCTTTAGTCTGAATAGCAGGTTTCTAGTCTCCTCTATGAAAGTGCACATCACTTTCCCAACCCAGGACAGGAAAGGTGCTGTGGATAGGGCCAGAGCTATTCATCATCCTTGCGCATGTGCCAGGGAGGCGAATGGTTCTTGCTCCATTCACAGCACCTGCCCCGATCCTTCCCTGGTGTGGACGTGACATACCCGTCCAAAGACCAGCCCGGAAGCCTGGTATTTAGACCAATGGACATGCTGTCAGCGGATGTAGGATGTCCAAATAGAGGTGTGTTTTAGAACTGCCGATCGACGCAACTTCGGGACAGTAAGTATATTGGAAACCTTCTTCTGCAGGTGGGTTGATGTTTCCAGGAAAATCCCTATAATTTTTTTACTTCTACCATCACACAATAGCCTCCTCCATATCTGATTGTTAATTTTTATTGTATGATTATAACAGCATTTACCAGTTATACCTGTTAAACCCCTGCCCCCCCCCCCCCAACCTACATTTATATGAACACTCATCTAATACACAACCATTCAGCCAGTGCTTCCATGTTATGTCCAGTATATCTCTGTTGGAGCTACCTTGCAGAATATTTTTGTAAAGTTGTTAACAAGCAGTTTTCCAACATAATTTTTGGAATCTCCAATAAGGAGTGTGAATTTTTACTTTCCTGTTATAAGCGTATTATAAACAATGTCAAAAATTCTGCATTCTTCTGATAGAATGTGATCCCCCCATTCCCACAGCCTCCCCAATATTAGATTTAAATTGTTCCCTCTGGTAACTAAAGATTACAATAATTGCATATTATTAAATAAATTCTGCAATATCCCTCAAAACAGAAGGCAACTGTAATGTAGTTAAATGATGTATTTATTTTTCATGGAGACGAATGCTGTATGCTTTTAGCAAAATTGGGTTTAAAGGCTGCAGCATTTGTTGGTCTCTGATGGTAACTGCTCATGGCAGAAATGAGTATATATTAGCATTTGTTCTCAGATTATCAGTCAGTTTATGGGATGTGTCATTCAAAATGTAATGATACATTATACTGAATATATATTTATATTAGCGTCTGAAGTTTTTTGTTTTAGGCTTATGAAGTGCAGTGCATGCATGTGATGTGGAAGGTCTCTTTTTAACCCTAACCGAAAATAACAGTATTTCCAATAGAACATTTGTCTCTTGGTTATAGTGTGGAGCATGAATTAATATGTACCAAAAGACTAACGAGAGATTGTGCATTGTGTCTTACAACCTAATATTCTGCATTCTGTTATAACGGTTGTTTTGTTTCTTGGTTATATAACATTAAAGAAGTGGAAGAAAGTGGAGGTCTCCATGTCTTCCCTTAGCTAGTCTTAGAAACACTTGGTACATGTTTCAGAAAAATTGAAGTCTTCAGTAGTACTGTTACAATTTGTACCGGCTTTGAGTCTGAAGGCCTTACACCCCAACCCCCGTCTTCTGCACTGATCACTTAGGCCTCATGCACACAACCGTTGGTGTTTTGCGGTCTGCAAACTGCGGATCTGCAAAACACGGAAGCTGCTCCGCGTTCCATTCCACAATTTGCGGAACGGAACGCGGCTCATTGTAGAAATGCCTATTCTTGTCCGTAAAACGGACAAGAATAGGACATGCTCTATTTTTTTTGCGGGGGAACGGAGCAACGGATGCGGACAGCAAGTGCTGTCCGCATCTTTTGCAGCCCCATTGAAGTGAATGGGTCCGCGCCCGAGCCGCAAAATATGCGGCTCGGACGCGGACCACAACAACGGCCGTGTGCATGAGGCCTTACTCTGAATTGACAGATAAAATTCATACACAGGAGTCTCTACACTGAGAAATCAGGTTACAGCTGCTGCCAAAAGATGTCTATGAAGAGGAGACTGGGTAGATGAGAGGAAACAGAAGCAGGAGGCTAGTTGCTATGATGTTTTTCAAACACAGAGAAAAGAGGAGATTTTGCTCCCTTGTTTCTCCGGAAGAAGCCAGGTCTCTGGCGAAACGGAGTTGGGTTAGGAGGCGGCTGAGAGATCTACACACCATCCAGGGTATGATTACTTTTCCTTAACCACCAAGCTTTTTGCCTTTGCATTCACCTCAGCTGCATTTCTTGCCAGGGGTTTACTGCTTACAGGCGTCTTGGTGTTTTTCATTTCTTATTACTTTATTTTTCTTTCCCTGTTTTTTGGTGTGTGACCTCTTGGCCCCCTCCTGGGTCTTTTTCCTCATCCTTTGTTCCACCTTTGTGCTGCCTTTTTTATCATGTATGTACTTGTTATACATTGTCAATAAAGTTTTTTCGATTTTTACTTTGTGAAGATTGTGGCTCAATTTTTGGGTGATATTGGTGGCTCCAGGCTTTGTGAGTCAATATCTTTGTAATCTATTCCTGTCCGGTCATTATTGGGTGGCCGTCCCTTGTTTCTTGCTCACATGCAGAGTAGCAGCTGTATGCAGGAGAGTCTACAGCAGAAATGAGTAGGGTTACTGTGAATCCAGCACTGGGTGAGATAGAACACTTGGTAAAAGCAGCAACATCTCTATGTGTCTGTGTTTGTCCTTCTCTACAGATGCTCTCTTCTTCAAACCCCCCCATACTTCTCTATAATCTCGGCAGTAGCTGTAACCTGATACCTCAGTAAATATGAAAATCATGTCTCTTCTCTGAAGATGGATTTTACCAGTGAATTGAGTGAGTGATCAATGTAGAAGGTAGGGGGCAGGGGTCTGATAAGTGTAGAATGAGGCATTTTTCTGTAATAGCATATATTTTTTTATCTTTGCTTACACCATTGATTTATGGAAATGTGTTTCTAATTGTAGATCTACTTTAAGACTAGTGTTGTCTTTGTAGCATCCATTATCTATCTTGTCAGAGTATTAATTGGAAGTTTACGATATGGTGGTTTTGTTACTTATTAGTAGAAATGGCAAATGTGTACTTATGGATCTAGAGCCAGAGAAGTAGCGGTATATATAATTAGTTTCATGATTAGTAGGTAATTAATAACTACAAATCAGTACTGTAAGAAGTAAATCAAAGAGGTTATAATACTGGGTTATAGAGAATTTATCTAAACTAAGCTTAGAGTTATGCGAACAGATGGCAGCATGCAAATCTCACAAATAATATTTACTGGGCCAATATATATATATATATATGTATAAAATTCATACTCTGTATCTTGAGATTGGACCGACCAGTACTGGGATAAAGCATTTTTAATTATGGTTTTATAAATGTTATCAGGGGTTGGAGGCACGTAAGCAGGGCTATAACTAAAGGAGATGCAGAAGTAGCAGTTTCATCCAAGCCCTGGTCTGAGAAGGTCCCTCTTTCACATGCCAGTTCTATACATGGCACATGGGGCTATTAAATCTTTTTCATTGGTGTTCAAGAGCTTCAAATTACTCCTTTTCTTAAGCAGCTGATCTAATGGGCTCCACTAACTTGCCCCCCATAACATATCAAGCATAAGATGATGTAGAGTATCAAATCTTCGATGGTCCAAAGTGCCATATAGAGTATGGAATACTACTGATTTGCAGAAATTTCATGCACCTCATTTTTGCCAATAATTATAGCAAATAGAAGATGGTGTACTACCGATTTGCAGAATCATATAGAGGATGGAGTACTACTGATTTGCAAAAATTTCTCATTACCCCTCATCTTTGTCACACCCCAACATCCCCAACATACAAAGATGATGAGCATGAGTTAGTAGTTGATAGTGTGGCCAAAATGGACTAGCTTGAACTCCGCATCACAGGTCATTTGTAAGATGCATGTAGATAATTGCATACCTCTCATTTCTTGGTCTTATTTAGCTGTTGGAAATGTGAATGTGTACTGTTCTATAATGAGTAAAGGCTCTAGGGATGACATATAAAAAAACGTTACTATGTTGGATGAATATTACGTGTTGGATACAGTTTTTGTGATGTTGAGTCATGCTGATTTGGTCTCCTTGACCATGAGGTATGTTTAGTACATACAGTACATTGAAACTTTCCTACTGACATTACAATTAGATAACGATGCTCTGGTATGGTGTTTTTTTCAGTCTTCAAGTACTTTCATTGTATACAGATGTGCCTTTTACTATTTTGGATGAATACAGGTTTTGTGATGTTGAGTCATGAGACAGGATCACCTGCTGATTTGGTCTCCTTGACCGTGAGGCATGTTTAGTACATACAGTGCACATTGAAACGTTCATAACAATATTACAATAAGAAAGATTATGCTCTGGTATGGTGTTTATTCAGTGTGTAAATTGTTTCATTGTATACAGATGTGCCCTTTTTTACCTTTGCTCCTGGCTCAACAAATCCCAAGATGTGTGGCACAAGGCAACCTCCTTTTTTTTTTTTTTTACAAAAAAAACCCATGTTTTTTTATATAGTGTCATGACATGTCTATCCTGTATGTATCTGGTATGATGTAGATTGCAATTTGTCAAGAGATTTGATAGCATCTCATGATATTTTGTTTAATTAACATCATTAGAAATTGGTGCCTGTCATCAAATTTGAGCTAAGGTGAGGACACACCTGTACCTGAAAAAAGACAAGGCTGGATATTATGCATATTACACGTTCTAGACCGGTGTTTCTCAATGTTACTAAGCCAAGTATACCCCGACTTAAAAAAACTGCATCAAATTACCACCAAAGCTATTAATCATACACTGTACTATGTAGTAAGAGCACTGCATGAGAACAGTGCAGGTGACGACCCTCTGAGATATGTTGTGTACCCTTCTGGGGTACTCATGCTATCACCTATTATACATAGTAGGGCTGTTTATGATCATCCATATTTTCATACTTTGTAAAGTATTATGTATTGTAGTAAAGTGGAATAACTTTGTTGAAAACCTTCTATGATTGCACTTAATTCCAATATCCCATCCAGCCTTGTGAGGTCTCCTTCACTACCTGTATATGGGACCATAAGCGCTAAGGACTGATTCAGATTTCAGTAAATTCCATTCTGAGTTTCAGTGAGGAATATAAAGGTTTTTTCCCGAAATAGAATATTGATGACGTTTCCTCAGGATAGGTCAAGATCTGATCACTGGGGGTACTACTCCCGGCACCCCTGCCAATCAGCTATTCAAACAGGCTCAGTGCATACCAAGCACAGCGCCCTACATTGTATAGTGGATGTGCTTAGTATTGCAGCCTAGGCCCATTCTCTTGAATGGGATTGAGCTGTGTCTTGGCCATGTCTAGGCCTTGCCTAGGAAGAGGCTGCAGCACTCACCGGAGTGCCACAGCCTCTTTAAAAAGCTGAGCGGCAGGGGTGACAGGAGTCGAACCTCCACCGATCAGATATTGATGAACTGTCCTGAGGATAAGTCATCAATATTATACTGTGTGTCACTTTTGTCTAGCGTGATCCTTAAAATTAGCCAAGAAAAAAATGAAGCGTCATTAGAATTTGGAAAATGCATTATGGGCCTGTGACTTTCTTCAACCTCATTATATTTGCACAGCAATTCTATTAACCAGGCAATAGGATATAATTAAAGCCATTAAACCTACATGGGACACAACATCATGACATGAAGGGCATCCATTATGGTAGGACACATATAACACAGAAGTACTCTCGCGGTGCTTTGGGTATATTTGGACCTCTAGACTTTTACCATGGTAGTCTGAAAGTGGTGGACATCTTTTAAGGAGTTGATCATTTGGTTTTGTACACTTGCTTGGGCTCATGTGCAGATAAAGTAAAGAAAATGCATGTCTATTTACAAGACCAACTCATTAAAGAGGTTATCAGATAGACAGATCCTTTAATATGAGAACCACTGGCTCCAGAGAATTGCCAGAAAACAGTTGAAATTTTCCAGGGAAGTTGCTATCAGCTGCTCATTATCCCTGCAGTGACCACTACAGGTCAAAAGTAGTATTGCATGCTGTCATTGAAATGGCTGGTCACCTACTGTATGTAACACATGGATGTCCTAGTTTGCTCTGGCTCATTTGGGGTTCCAAATAATGACCCTCCCCCCCCCTCTATGAATTTCATATGCCTTAATATGGCATATAGACAGTAGTTGTTCTGATGGGACAACCCTTTTAAAGGACTTTTACCTATGAAACTGATTGACCTTCTGCATGTGCTCTTGGCAGCTGAAGGAATCTGTGTTGGTTCTATGTTCATCTTGCTGAGAGAAATGAAGTGGTATTGTAAACTTGATCACGCCTGCTTGGCCCTATCATTCAAAGGGCAGAGGGTGCAGCAGTTGCAGAGGGAGCAGAGCCTCTAGGTGTAACGGCAACACCCCCGTTGCTCCTAGAGGCTCTTTTGCATATATTGAAACTTACATTTTCTCAGCAATGTGGGCACATATGAACATGGGACCAACATGGACGCCTTCAGCTGCCAAGTGCACAAGGAACAGGTCAGCCAGTATCATAGGGACAAATCTGCTGACAGATGCCCTTTAAGTACTCCCATCACGGCAAGGAAGACCCGTAGGTCCAAGACATAGCTAGTCATTAATGTAATGACTGCCCTATTACTGACAGGTTTTCTTTCAAATCTGAATATTCAGTCAATATAACATTATCGTATTGTGATCATTTGTTATTACTAGTTTTTTTAATATTATTTTTGCCAATGGATATATCCCTCACATTTTATCTACAATGCAATGTATAAGTAGGAGACTTACTTCTGTTGGCTACATTGTATGACGTGGCATCCAAACACTAGCTTTCCATTGTGACACACATGTACACGTCCATTGTACCCTCTTTATTTCATGGTAACTGTATGTACTAGCCTCCTGCAGTATGCAGACTGAAGCTTAAAACTACAAATACTGTTTGTGAGAATAAGATGTTTCATTTCCATTCATTGCATCACTAATCACCCAGTGTCATTTTGCAGCTTTTATGTTCTTGTTCAGAAACGGCAAAACCCGTCCAAGTAAGCTACTATGTGTTGGCATCTGTAGCCTAGCCGCCTTACCCATAGCCCAGGACCTGGACTGTGCTCATAGCTCCTGTTCTGCTGATGTAGAGATACTAGATCACAACCAGACGTTTCATCGCTCATGGTCTACTAGATTTCAGTGTGTAACAATCATCTTCTCACCACAACCCAAGAATTTCAGAATTTCTGTCTTGACTATAGTCATACAGGATACATGTTGAATGAGTTCTAGAAAAAGTTGGAGAGTGAGGGATGATGTGGCATTCTCTTCACATGTAAGGCTACATGCACATGAACGTATTTTGTTTCCGTGTCCGTTCCGGGGTTTTTTGGCGGATAGGATGCGGACCCATTCATTTCAATGGGTCCGCAAAAATGCTGACAGCACACCGTGTACTATCCGCATCGATATGTCCGTTCCGTAGCCCCGCAAAAAAAAAATAGAGCATGTCCTATTTTTGTCCTTTTTTCGGACAAGGATAGGCATTATTACAACCGCAAAAAAAACGGATGTCATACGGACATCATCTGTCTTTTTAGCGGATCGCATTTTGCGTGTTGCAAATCACATACGTTCGTGTACAGGTAGCCTAATTCTTTTCTAATTGGCTTTTCACTCTGGCCTCCCATTCAGTTTTGATAATTATGAGACGTCATATTTACTAGACGGTCTTATGCCACAAGGCCCTAAGCCCCTATGTAGAGTTGGGTATCCCAAACTTTCCACCTCTGGTATAAGAACAGCTTCCAGTATACTATGCCAATTCTTCTTGAGAGCTCACATAATCTGGCAAAGCATTCTGGAAGATAGAGTTCAGCTGGAGAGCACAGTATGTCTACCTCAGCACTGTTGGTAGATCCCATGTTTTGTGGCATTACACCTCTAGAGAAGTACAGCATAAGGCCATGTTCCTCAGACAGAGCTACGAGAGCATCTTTGTCAGGTTTGATTGCTTAATGAATAAAATGAGTAGGTTGTCAGCTAGGGGAAGACTTGTGTTACCCAGATCTTGTGTCGAAATCTAATCTATGGTATTGCATGTCCTGGGCAGGCAAGCGTGGGCGGCGCAGCAGTGCAGGATCGCTAGACAGCAATATGGAAGTAAGTAGGATGCCTAGTTGGATGTGATATGCATTTGAAACCTTTCCTTTCACTTGAACACTTTTTTTGTTCCTCTGTATTCTGCTTGCCTCAGATATTGCATGCCTGGGATTCTCACTCTGTATATTCCAAGCCAAACAAACACTTAAGATTTGTGAGGATGCTCCTAGCTCCTCGTAACCCTACCAGCTACTTGAAGCATGACTCCACCACACATGACTGTCTGCTTCTTTCTCCTGGTGGCTCTGGACCACTAACTGGCTGCTAACACTCTTTCCTTACAATCTTTTACTTCTAATGAAGCTCTTGACTGTCTCTTGCCTTTCTGTTAGCTTGATGAATATTATGACCACACTGTTAACTGAGTATTTTAAAAGGGAAGCAGAGATTGTCCTCAGGTAGACAGAAAACAACGTCAATATAATAAATTACTTCAATGTGGATTTCATGAGATTTCATTCATCTTGAAACCATTAATTTACACTGATCATGTGCTCAGCCACCTATCTTCTGTGTGTTCACCTCCGATAATTTGTGTCCCATGACCGCCTAATGCCCGTCCCTTTAAGCCCAGGCCTAGATCTAGTACATATAGGATTAGCTCACCTCTATAGCTAGTTTAGTGATCCTGAAGGCAGCTGCAGTGTCATAGTAAAATTTTAATGCTTGGTTCAGCTTTTCACAAGAGCTATTCAAAATGACAGTGTGACAACCAAGTGACATGTAGTGGGTGTGTGTTAGATTAGGTACGTAGCTTGTTGTAGTAGTGAGTATATATATATTTTTTTATAATACTAATAGACCGCTGCCACTTGTGTAATTGTATTTTCTATGCTTCCTTTTCAGGGGTCCATCATTAGCAGCCCTCACATGCGCCGACGAGCCACCTCAACACGGGAATGTGCCTCTCGCCAGAGCTTACCTAATTCTTCCTCCCTCCTAGGTTCTTTATTTGGTAGTAAGAGGGGGAAGCCATCTTCCCAAAGCCATCTCGTGGGTGGACAAGTGCAACAGCAACATCCTACACTGATCTCACATCAACAACATCCAACAAGTCATCACTCGGCACAAGCTGAGGGGCAAACACAGGCACAAGTACACGCACAACACTCCCAGTACTGCCACATGCCACAAAACCCACCACCCTATCACCACCATCATCACTACCATCCTCCCCAACACATCCAACCACATCAATACCACCCACACGGACAACATTCTTCCCATGCATCGTACATACAGCACCCTCACGCACAGCACCCTCACTCCAGCCACCAACCATTGCCTCACTCTGGGCACTCGGCACATTCCCAGCATGCACAGCACCATCACTCTCAGCAGGTCCCATCTGCGTCCACAAGCGCGAAACCCAAACACAGCGGAATTAGCACAATAGTTTAGGTGTATCATTTTAAAAGAACTTCCGGCAGGGGCGAATTAGAATTCATAGAAAAGAAGAATTCAGAAGGAGGCGCATTATTTATTATTTAATTACAATATAGAAGTAGCAAGTCAATGGAAGAACGGTCTAGTAGCTGCATAAAAAACAAGTAAAGACTCTCAGCACTGGCCTGGTTCATATTACTACTTAGCTAATACTCTAGTCATACTGCGTGTGTGTACACAGGTGCATTTAGCATCCTATTAATACCGTATATTCCGTAGCGTGTACACATTAGTACCTTAAATTATTGTACTTGAAAAAACAATATTTAAATATATTTTCAATTCTAGCAATAGTGACTCAAAGGCGTTTTCACTTTCATCTAGTTTGTAGGAAGAGTAAATATATGAAGCGGTTGCAGTATTTTCCTAACACCAAGCAATCCGTAATAATATGTGCCAATTATCATAACGGTTTCTGTATTTGTCCTATGCTACAGTTCGCTTGTACAAAAGGATAAATTATTCTTATTGTAAAAAGAGAAAACAAAAACAAAAAAACCCTACTACCGATCAGTATTATGCTGTCTTCTTCCAGGTAAGCGAGCTAGCAGAGAAACCCCTGCAGTTTATAGAGTAACTGACCATTGACCATCCCAATTCTCGGACACTTTAACGGCTGTAAGAACTGTGAATTTTCATTACGTACCTTTTTATATACATATAAATATATATAAATATATATACATACGATTTGTAAACACATAAAACTAGATGTGTGTTTCGTGTACCTGCATAATACAGCGTTCATGGACCCTCTCTCCATCGTCTGCAGTGTCTTTCTGTCACCTTTTATTTTGATTTTAAAACTATGAGCAAAACATTTGAAACCTTTTTATAGCAGAGAATGTATTTTCAGACTTTTTTAGCAGTGTTTTTTCATTTGTTATTTTGTTTTCTAAGTTGTCTTTATTTTCAAATTGGCAAGTGCTACTGAATAGAGATTTCAGTACAACGGTTTATCCCACCAACCCTACGGATCTCAGTTCCTGAGAGTGTCTGCTCTTTGTCTATGTCGCCCATCCCTGTAACGGTTTCTTCTGTCCAGAGTTGCTTGGTGCCATCTCGTTGCTTTTTCTCACATTTCATTGTGGCCCCAGGAGTAAATTGTATTTAGACACATTTCCCGGGATATTAACATCACAAACCAATCTTTTTCACTGTGATGACAGGAGCAACTGAACCAATGGATTTCTTTTCTGCACCTTGCCCATTTCCTATTCCTTATTGATACCAGCAGAAGCGAAAGACTTTGTGTCACTCCTCGTAGGCCCGTAAGAGCATAGAGCTTTTAGAGGACCTAGCTGCACATGTCTGACATGTACGTTGCTAAGCCTCCTGCCATTAAAAGGTTAACTCCTAGAACAGATTGGGCCTAATTTCTGTTCTTGTTAGAAGCAGAGACCGTGCCTTGTAGATTATACAATGCTATTGTGAGAGGTGGAGACTGTTACTTTTACTTTGTATGTTCTGTATAAAAACATAGTCCTGGATTTCCAGGGAAGGTTACGAGGATTTTAAGCATAAACCACAGTGTTTGTTCATTATCTACGTTTAATGGCTCCAATTTACCAAAACAGTCTGGTTAGGTTAATATCTTGCATTTATGACATCTTCATCGAGACCCTTAAAGAACGGCAAAATATTGAGTACTGGAACTATGTAGAGAAAGACCCCTCAGTGGAGATTAATGATTGCTCACTGCTTTCTTATTGACTAGGGACTGCTCCGAGAAGACAATCCGGTTCTTCAAGGACAAAACCTATTTTGATAGGCTGCATAGAGAAAAGAGAAGTCATTGTGTTGTCCATCTCGTCCAATAAAACAAATAAAAACTTAGATTTGATTGGCTGATAGAAGAGCTTTATAATTGCACACTTACAGTCCCTTACCGGTGCTACGTCACCTTAGTCTATAGAGTTTCATGAAAATCATAAGCTGCTTGTTACCTGTAGAGGCCGTTCTTCGCAGGTTATCTTATCACATTATACACTGCAGTGGTCATTTCCCTTACAGAATATTCCTAAATCGATCGCGTGTTTAAATCCACAGCTCTCATTCACGTCAAAGGCTCCATTCTGTTCCTCACAGGCTATAGAACTTACTAGTAAGGCAAAAACACCAGTTTTGCATGTAATCTATAGTACATATTCTGATGTTACATTCTAAATAGTGTATATTTGCAGAATATATCAGTATTATTGTTCATATTAGCCGAGGTAAGGTGATAACATATTACGATATGTAGCCTTCCCTTCTTACCTCTGTACTTTATAGTAGAAATGATCTGTAATTTATATATTATTCCAGGAAAGAGGAGACATGGCATATTGGTTATACCGGTAATAAGGGTTCAGTTAAACACCTTCCAGTAGAAGAGGACCTGTCATGTCTGATCTGGAGGCAGCAGGTTATAGAGCAGGAAGAGCAGAGCAGATGCAGAGTTTTGAGGGAAAATATTTAGAATAACTTGTCATTTTTAAGTCTAATTCCTTCTCATTCTGGGCTAAGGAGTCCAGTGGGTGGTCCTTATCAGTGACTTACTGCTATCTGTGTGTACACGGAAGGTTGTCAGTCACTGAGTAGGACCTCCCACTGGACTCTTAACCCCAAATGGTGCAGAAATTTTAATGAGCTCTACTGAAAATTTCGGCCCACAAAACTATATATCAGCCTGCACAGCTCGTCCTGCTTATAACATGCTGCCATTTACCATGACATTTTCCCTTTAAGTGAACAAAGCTAAAAGAAATTGTACATGGCACAAAGCCAGGGTGGGGTTTCATTAACGTAGACACTATTCTTTTTTATTTATGTCTCCATAAGCACACTACTTCCATATGGAAAAATGCTAACATTAGACACTATACCAGAGAATTTTAGTCCTGAAACCTATATCCCTGTAGTAGGGGCTGCTGGCCATCTCCATATCTCAATTGGGGGATTCAAACAAGTTGGTGCCAATTGGAAATTCTTAAGTGTCTGCACCACAGTTTGCTAGCCAATGGCATAAGCATATTCAAAACATTGGGAGGGTCAAATTTTTTTTTTACCCACAGTAGTTTAAAGGCCTCCTTAATAAAGGGTTAAGTTGTAATTTAAAGGGCATCTGTCAGCAGATTTGTACCTATGACACTGGCTGACCTGTTACATGTGCACTTGGCAGCTGAAGACATCTGTGTTGGTCCCATGATCATATGTGCCCGCATTGCTGAGAAAAATGATGTTTTAATATATGCAGATGAGCCTCTAGGAGCAACGGGGGCGTTACCATTACACCTAGAGGCTTAGGTCTCCCTGCAACTACTGTGCCCTCTGCCCTTTGATTGACAGGACCAGGCAGTGAAAACGTGATCACACCTGGTCCTGTCAATCAAAGTGCAGAGGAAACGGCAGTTCCAGAGAGAGCAGAGCCTCTAGGTGTAATGGCAACGCCCCCGTTGCTCCTAGAGTCTCATTTGCATATATTAAAACTTCATCTTTCTCAGTAATGTGGGCACATATGAACATGGGACCAACACAGACGCCTTCAGCTGCTAAGTGCACATGTAACAGGTCAGCCGGTGTCATGGGCACAAATGCCCTTTAAATGATACAGTCAGTATCTAGTAGTCGCATCTCCAGCCAAAATGTGCAATTCATACATGGCGGTCCATTGACTCAGCAACCATACGACCTCTGAAGATGTACCTGCAGAGCCCTGTCTGATGCTACATCTACCAACACCAAGTGCAAATTTTGGCAGAAACTGTGTCTAATAGATTCTGGCATTTAATAAAGTGTTATACTGTAAATTTGCCATTGATTTAGGATGTAGTAATAGGCTAAGAAAATGATCTAACACATGACATCAATATAATGATACATGAATATCAGAATTCTTATATCACATTTATGATCTGCCTCCCAGATGGCATTCCGATATTACACCGCCAATATGAAAACGCTGGCTCTATCCTGGAATAACCACATAATGTATATGTATTTTTTAAGTTAAGAATGAAATGTACACTGTAAACAATAACAAGATAATTATATACTGTACATGTATTGTAGAATGACACTCCCCATGGTGCTGCATGTAGCGGAGACCTCTGGTTTCTTAATATAAGCTGAACTTGGCAGCCGATATTTATACATATATGTATATTGACTCTCTACTTGTTGACTTGCTGTGTCTCCTGCAGTTCCGCATGAATTTGTTATGTTTTCATTGTAATTATCATTGCACTTCTTGCCTGCAAATAAAGAAGCAGTTGCTTTGTATATATACAAAAATAAAAAAAAGGAACTAACTGCAAGGTGACATTTTGACGGCTTTAGGACCAAGTGAGAGCTAGGTGTCTGATTACTGTACATAGTGTGTATATTACAATTCCGTCTGCAGTCATACCGAGGTTGCATACAGTACCTATCTCTTACTAGATTCCTGACTAGAACACTTGCATCGTAGAAAACAAGCAAGCGGGTTAGTTCCAATGAGTAGACTGTTAGAATCCCATTAGAGGGACTGGTTTCTGATGGGACACAAGTTGCAAAGAGAGGAGTGCTTTCATTTTAATATGCATTCTGTTTGTAAGTAGTAACAAACCCTATCGATGTACAACTATAACTGTGATCATGTGGACTAACTCAATAAACCATAAAAGACGACAACGTGATCTCCTGACTGCATTTGAATGTGTTCCTGCAATGTTTTACTTGTGAATGGACCTCAGTAAGATAACATTTTCTCTCCCTAATTTATATGGTACACATGATACATATGGTGGATATTGCTTTGTGACCTTTATGTTTCTTTCTTATGGCCCTGTTAGGGTACGGCCACACTGTCAGGTTTCCTGATGCAGGTTTGGAAGCCAAAACCAGGAGTGAAGTGAAAAACGAAGAGAAGTCGTACCTGACCTTTTATGCTTTCTCTCTTTTTATGATCCAGTCCTGATTTTGGCTTCCAAAACTGCATCAGGAAATCTGACCATGTGAACGTGCCCTTAGACTGTGGGGCTTGCAGCACAACAATTCAGCTATACAGATGGAAAACATCAAAATAATCATATAGAGCATGCGTATGGATCCAGAACATCAATGAACGTCTTCTGATGCCAGCACCATGGACTTGTGGGGTAATCATCGCTTGTAGCACTACCAGCCCTTGTCATGTGCAGAAGAACAATCATTCAGAGCATACTGGGAACCGTCCATGCCTCAAGTGGAGTTTATTGAATATAGTGGATATTTCAAAGCAGTGATGGGTAATAGCAGTGACACAACTAGAAATGACTGGGCCCCACAGCAAGGGTGCACCCCCCAGCAACTTCTTCATTATCCCATCCTCCCATGCAACCCCTACTTGTGTGACCAGTCAAGATTGCTCTTTCAGATAAGACCCAGCAGCTGCTCCATCCATTTCCTAAACGTATATAATGTATGGCATGTCACTGTATATAATGTATTGTATAATACTGTTGAGGGGTCCCTGACCATAAAATTTATTCCTCCTCCTGGGTGGGCCACTTCTGAGTTCGGGCCCCATAGCAGCCACTTCCACTTCTTCCAATATAGCTACACCCCTGGGTAACAGAGTGATAGATCCAAGTGCAGAAGCTTCCTCGTACAGACTTTACTCCTCATATAATATAGTCCCATTTCAAAAAACTGAAGATTTATTGAAAATATTTTAGGTGTTAAATGGGTTCTCCAGGACATTAACATTGGTGGGATATTTCTAGGACAGTGAAGTTCACAAGAGCAGCTGCGCATTGTATAGCAGCTTATCTTGTAGATGGGACAAGGCACGGCTGCTCACACACATAGGCTGCTATAGCTATGGAGACAATGAAGCAGACATGACACTTGCTTGAGCCCCATGGCTCCATCACTGTGCTGACTGACCAGGGTCCTGGAGGTTGGACTCATATCGATCAGAGGGATTGCCCATCAATGTTAAAGGGTTGTTTGGTTGATTTGCAAATATAATTTAATACAACTTATGGATGTAGTTTTTTTTTTGTGAAAGCTGCACCATTATCGTGGTTTTAGTCCTGAAGTCCAGGAAGCTCAACTTCTACATTCTCTGTGGTCGAGTAGATAGCTCCCCTGTTCTCTGTGTTGGTGTCGTGATAAAGTGGGCTGGTTGTCTGGCTCAGTTCATTACTAGCTAAGCCTGACCCTTTTCCGTCTTTGCATCAGACATCATGGACAAAGGGACTGGCCTAGGTAAAGAATTGAGCCTGACAGCCAACACTCTTCATGTATGGCACTGGCACAGAGGAGGGAAAGCTCTCTGCTGCGCCGGAGTATGAAAGTGGAGCTTCATAGAAAATGGGACCGGCACTGAATTTGTGATAAGGGGCAGACTGGGAACTTAAAAGTGGCCCTGGAGAAAAAAAAAAACTAAAAGTGGCCCATGTTGTAGGTGGGTCCATATTGTCAGGCTGGGGGCAACACAAGCAGGCAGGTCCAACAATACCATGGTGCAGCACAAAATACTGCCGCTAAAAGTATTGCCGTCCCCGCTGCAGTATTCAAGTGTATCACTGTCCTAAGGACAGCGATACAGTTGAATTCAGAAGGGCACCTGGCCATCAGCCAGGTGCATAAGTACCTGATGCTCCTTGCATTAAAGGGGTTCTCCGGGTTTTTAATATTGATGACCTATCCCCAGAAAAGGCCATCAGTATCAGATCGGTGGGGGTCTAACACCCCTGTCGATCAGCTGTATGAAGGGAAGGCATGAGCTGTGCACGCGTCCCGTGCCTTTTCTCTCTTCCTGCTCGCTATAGACATAGTAGCAGCGAGCAATAAGAGAGCCGGGAGCCGGCACGTGTGCACTGCGCACTCCTCCCCTTATACAGCTGATCGTCGGGGGTGTTGGACCCCTGCCAATCTTATATTGATGACCTATCCTGAGGATAGGTCATCAATATTAAAAGGCTGGAGAACCCTTTAATGCTGAGAGTATTAGATTGTTATGTATCTGGCCATGAGGAGGGCGGCCCCCAGGCCATCGGAAATTTCCCTGTAGGGTATATGGCCAGTCCACCCCTATTTGTGACCATAGTGCAGTTTACATAATTAACATATAATATTTAAGTTTTATTAAATGCTGTTTGTAAATGAACCAAATAACATTTTATGTCCCTGGACGAGCCATTTAAAGTCCTAAAGAACTCCTTAAAACTTAGTGCAGATTGTACAATTTCAGTGATTTTCACCTATACTTACTACATTTTCCTGAGAAGTTTATGAAATAACTTTCTGCAGATTTGTTCGGTGGATGAAACTGGGTATGTTAAATTTATAAAGAACACCTTGAGGAATGACAAAGTGAATGCAGAATGAAAACAGTGAGAAAATATGGCAGAATCAAGGTAAGCGGGAGGTACGAGAGGATTATTAGAATGAAGACTGTAAGTGTGATGTTCTCAAGGTGAAATATCATCACACATAATTTACAATTCTAAAGAATCTATGAGGATGTAGATCAAGAAAAATCCATGGAAACCTTTACTTTGTTTCCCATAATGTGATATTCTAGAAGGAATTCAAAGCATACTCTATGAGGGTTTTCCAGGTCTTATATTGATGACCTGTCCTAGGGATAAGTCATCAACATCAGATCAGTGGGGGTCCGACACTGCGCAATTCCACGATTAGCTTTCTCAGGATGCCGGAGTGCTGGAAACTTACAGTATACAGAGCAGAAAGCTGTGCATACTGTGTCGTTCATGGCGCTGATGTACTGTAGCTCTGCTTGCATACACGGTATTTATTACGGCGCCAGAATCTGTCTTCAGTCTGCAGAAGACGCCTGTGTATAACATACAGAGGTTTCCAGCCGCCTCTTTTCCCTACCCCAGTCCCGGACTATGTATATGTTCCCCATCACTGTCCATCACCCTGCCTATATGACCTCTGCCACACAGGTGTCTTCAGTGCTTGGTAAAATGCTGAAGACTGAAGACAGACTGTTCTGAGTAACGCTCACTTACAGTTTTGATAGAAGACTCTTTAAACCAGAACTACATTTACACTTTAAAGGGGTTATCCAATTAATAATGTAAAAAATGAAAATCAGACATATCATATAGCACATGACAATCTCTTTCTAACAAAGCTAGAACCAGCCCTGTACCTCACATGGATCCAGAGATCTCTCCATTCATTGATCTGCTAGATTTAAATCAAGCTGACAGCTCAGGGGAGTGTCTTTTCTGCTGCAGCTCAGGGGGCGTGTCTCAGCTCTCCCTATCACAGCTCAGGAGGCAGTTGAAAGATGAAACTGAGCATGTGCGGCCATCTCAGTAAGCAGGACAAAGAAATAAGAAAAAAACAAACAGCAGGTGGCGCTATACAGATACATTTTACTGAATAACTCAGTGGCTATGCTAAATTTTTTATTACATGCAATTACAAAAGAATTCAGATCAGATTTTAAGCCCTTGGAAACCCTTTTAACAACTCTAGTAAAACAGAGTCCCAAGGGTGTAGATTCCAAGAGGCAGGCTTTATTTATTAGTCCCCTAAAGAGAGGGTGCTTATTCTGCAATTTTACAGGCATTATCTGTTCCTGATAATTTTATGGGTACGTCCACACACATCGGGTTTGCAGCGGGTTATCTGTAGAACATCTGCTGAAATGTAAAAGCAGCGAAATTTGCACCAAACAGTGCAGACTGTGTGGCGGAAATCCTAGTGGAAATACTCTGGGTTTGTTGCAAATAGTGAAATCCATGGAGAAGTCCACCGCATAAATTTGACATGCTGTGAAGTTGCCACGTCTAAAGATATCCCTGCCTGTACATTACAGATACGCAGTCAGATATGCCTACACAATGTATGGAGAGCAATGTGTTTCTGGCAGGGAAACGTCTTTCTGAGTCAGTCACTTACATCTGCTGACGTCACGGGTTGCCAAGGAAACCTTTATGCGCCGTTGTGACCAGCGACTTCTCGGCTGTAGAGCTTCTAGCTGGCTTGTGATTTCATTTTAAGCTCTTGTGTTTTGTCATATACACAGCAACTGTGACCGGGGAGCATTCATATGGCTGTTTTCAACCCAACTATTTTAATCCTTTAAAGGGGACAAAAACAACAAAAAAGTTACATAAATATTATTTGGCCAGCAAATAATGTCATCTAATTGGGGTGGCTATAGCTATCTGGGTAAACGTTCTCTAGTCGTGTCAAGTTGAGGCTGGGATAGACCAGGGGAGGGCTGTGACTCCATCCCCGACCCCTATTTCATCCATGGTGGTAACCAGTTTCTGTAGAAGGATCAATTATTAACTGTAAGTTTCTCAGAATATAGTAGAAATAGCTACAACATTTAGGTCTACCATTCGCGCTTGATAACATACCCTATTAGGGAATTGTATTTTCCTTTAATAAATGAAAGCATTCTGATAAAGCGAGAGTGTGGTGGGGTTAGTGCAGGGGCGGATTGGTCCCAATGCCCAGGGGCCGCGTAAGCCCTCTCTGCCCCTGTCCAGATACATAATGAGCTCTCAGCAGTAATCAAAGCTGTGAGAATCAGGTTCTCATGTACCCAGCCAGTGACCGCACATGCCCTCCTGAATTCAACTGCTGTGGCGGCATCTCGCCTTCTAGGGCCCCTGCTCCATATCTTAAACAAAGACAACGTGGAGGACAGAACATGGCATCTATTGATGGCCGCCACAGATGGACAACTTTTGGGGCAGTATATTGTATAGGTATATGGTTAGGGTGACGCTGTCTACTTGTGTTGCCCCACCCTTTGTTAATTTGAACCCAGTTACAACATGGGGTCACTTTTATTTTTTATTTTTTCCAGGGCCACTTTAAGTTCCCATCCGCGTCTGGGTCAGTGTCAGATCATTACTGGAACACATGTGGCTTGTCACATTTAAAGCTCCAGAGCAGATGATGATGTCATGTGGCTGACATCACTGCTTTGCTAGCTTCACCGGTAAAGACATCAGCTTTGGAGGAAGGGGGGGTTTCAGGGCCATAAATTGGTGGGTCCACTGTTGTGTTCTAGAGCTTTTTACTGTACTTTGCTATAGAAAATCATGTACTCTATGTAGAAGCATGTGGTTTCTTGGTTATCTCCATTATATGCTAAAAACACCACAAAGGAAGCATGCTCTAGACCAGGGGTAGACTACCTTACTGAGGCAGATATCTATGGCAGTATTACAGAAGATCCGCCACTCAGTTACTCCTACTTGGCGGACTACTCACAGTGGATTATTAGTTTTTTCGCGTTTGATTCATAAATAGGTCTAAAACAAAACAGCCATTTGGCAGCCAAACTCTGGGCACAATCACATATACAGCATGATCTATAATGGGGTGGAATTGGAGAAAAAAAATTTAAATTCTACCACACCACTTTTTTTTACAGCATTCACTGTGTGGTAAAACTGTCCTGTTAACTTAATTCTCCAGGTCAGTATGATTACAACAATACCACACTTGTATAGTTTGTATACTTTAAATACTTTTAAATACTGAAAACAATTTTTAAAAACCTTGAAAAAATATAATTTTAGTTTTTTTATCACCATATTCTAACCTCTTTAACTTGATGATCTGTACTTTTCAGTGATACCATTTTGAAGTGTGTGTGACTTGATCACTTTTTATAAAAACTTGAACTTTAATATATATTTTTTATATTTTTAAAAACTTTTCTTTACTTTTTTTTTTTTTAATCTTTTTTTAATGTCAACCTGGGTGACTATGACTGGTAATCTTTAGATTGCCTATTGTGTTCATTGATGGCTATATAGCCATCATTGAACACTTCATTTACAATATAACAATACAGTGGCCTGTATTGGTATATTCCATAGCTGCCGAAGCTTGCTTGAGTGGAATGGAAAGTTTTACTGTAAAAGCTCCTGTTCATGTATTAAAGGAAATCAGTCAGCTCCAACCCTCATACCCCCACCTCTGTTTTACATGCTAGAGCAGCGCTTGAGCCCGCCTAATAGCGCCAGTGACATCACTGGGCTCACTGCTAGGCAGAAGCCTCTGTCTAGCATTCCCATACACAGACCCGGTACATTACTGGAACTGCTGAAAAAGCCCTATTCCTGCGCAATTTAGCAAGGTCAAGGGAGAGCATCAGAGGGGCTGCCTGGGTGAAGAAGGGGATATGTCTGAGTTCAGCTCTCCTAGTAGTTCAATCCAGTATCGTAAGGTCTCATGCACACAAGAGTATTTTACATCTGTGTGCTATCTTATGCAGATAACACACTGGACCATTCATTTCTATTGGGTTTGCACACAGACACTGGCCCATTCATTTCTATGGGGACATGCAGAAATCCATGTTTTTACAGATCCTTGTGGCCGTTTTGCAAATTATTGAACATGTCCTATACTAGTGCATTTTCTGGAGAAGAATAGTCCTTTCATCAATCTGGGAGCGAGAAACATGCAGTGCACATGGAAGGTATCTGTATTCTGCAGATCCTGTTTGCGGCCTGAAATGCTCACCACGTGCATGAAGCCTAACAGTTTATTGAGGTGAAAGGGGTTTGCCAAGGTTTTAACTCATCCTCTATCCAGAGGATATGGAATAAGTGTTTGCAGGAGATACTGTAACTGAGTACCATGCTCACCTATTGCCTGCAGTCCCTCAGAGAATGAATGGAATGGCAGCATGCAAATGGGGTAACAGGACCCGCCGTTCTCCAGATCAGTGGGGGTCCCAGCAGTTAGCCCACCCTGTTGATCATATACTTATCGCATATCTTGTTAAAAATCTTGCACAGCTAATTAAAATCCTTGTAACGCAACCATTAGCTGGCCGTCGTTGGATGTGTGGTAGGCTCTGGCTTATTCATTTTCATACATCCTTTGTCTTTTGATTCTTCTGCCAGGTTCTGTATTCTTTTCTTAAAACAGAGATGTTTACCTTCCTGCATTCTTCAAGGTTCAGAAAAGAGGCAACAAAACCTTTGCATTTCATTAGTGTCGCATTTGTGATGCCTTTTGCATTCACTGGAAAGATTTTGCTGTCTCCTGTTGTGTCTGGAAAAGGCCAAATCAATTATTTCAACAGAAAGCCTTTCCTTCTCGGGCGTCTCCCGCTGTCAATTCTCAGGTTTAATGCGGCTCTTTCATAGTAATATAAATATATACAACGTATAGACTTTCCACACTGTACTGTTTGTTCAGAGTAAATAGCTGAAAGAAATGACTTATTTGTTAGTATAATTCCCTAGCGATTAGAAGTCAACAAACATAAACTACTATTTTCTCTGCTGCCAGAGGTGGGACGCAGACTGTGTTCTGCTGGCACGCCAGATGTCGCCAAACTTTTCAGCCTTGTCGCCATTTCCTAGTTGCCCCGTCGCAGCACTGTGCCTTTTAATTAAAAAAGCTTTCAGATGCATCATGCACGCCCTTTACGCTTCCTGCCTCCTGGATGGTGAGCTTGAGCAAATGGGGGAACAAGCACTGTGACCAGTTTAAGGGTGGGGGGAGGATGGTGAGCTTGGGGAGATGAGGGAACGAGCACTGCAACCAGATTGAGAGTGGGGGAGATTAGTGAGTTTGGAAGGATTGGGGAACAAGTACTGTGACTAGTTTGGGGGGGGGGGGGGAGTGAGCCTACATGTAATTACTGAGAATATGATGGGCCAACTCTCTGACTACTTTGGGGGTTCAGGATGGTGATCCTCCAATTTTTCTGCTGGAGGAATGATGAGGAGAAAGCTTTCTGGCGACTAGGGAGGTGGAGGGAATGGTAAGTCTGCATGTGATTGTTGGGGGGAAGGGGGTGGCGGGAATATGGTTAGCCTAAACGAGTGCTGGGGGATGGGGGAGAATGGTTATAATAGGAAGCCATATTTCTGACCACTTTGGGGGCTTGGGGGGAGGGAGCCTGAAAATGATTGCTGGAGGGATGGAGAACAAGCTCTCTGACTAATTTAGGGGGTAAGGAGGGTCATTTGATTACTCTGTGCATGGGGGTGAGCTCTGATTGTTATTACCATATAGTTGGGGGCACCAGTGTATGGCAGACAGTGGAGGGGTGGACAGCCCTCATTCAGTTAAAATGAGTGACGGCTGCTCTCCCCCACCCTCAGTAAGTGCATGGTTGGTGGGGGGTCCCCAATATACTGGTCACTTAGGCGGATTCAGAGGAGCAGTGACATGCATTAATATCCATTGTCAGAAGACAATTTTTCTTTAAACCGTGGCATTGTTTAGGCACTGTTGTTGAGAATTTTGGGATGTACCTAGTAAATACCTGGTTTTAGGCTACCTTCACATCTGTTCCGGCAGAGAACAGCATGCTGGAATTATCCGGATCTGTCACTGCTAGGTGCCCAGCAGCCCCATTAAGTATAATAAAGTCCAGCAGAGATCCGGCGGCATTTCGGCAAAAGTGCAGAGAATCAGCCTAACACAAACCGCTGCCAGAACAGGCTCCTGAACGCAGTCCTGCAGATGTAAAAGTAGTCTGTCACATGTTTAAAGGCTATGTTCACCTTTTTTTATTATTGCATTGTACTTATTTTGAGCTAAAAAAACCAAACATTTTTTCAATATGGAGCCCTTTTTTGTGTACAGAGCTGACATGCTCTAGCAGCAGCCTGTGGATTTTCTGTCTCTTCCATCATCTTGGGAGCTGACCGACTCCTTATCTCTGCTCTCTGCCCTTATAAACACTCATTATAGGTCAGTTCTTATCTTACTGATAAGAATGTGGCTTAAATAAGTGTTTATAACCTCTCAGTAGTTTAGATATAAGGGTAATTAGATGAAAACAGTTAACCCTTTCTGACAGAATGGTTGAATATTTGTAATAAAGGCCAATTCAAAATATGATTTTTAGCCAAAAATGAGTAAGTGCAATCATAAACAAAAATTGCCTCCGAAGAAGGTGTACATAGCCTTTCAGTTATATGACTTTCCTGTATGGCACTTCGCACTTGAGCATTTCTTTTTTTTTTTTTTAATTGGTACTCCGTACAAAAAAGGTTGCCGACCCCTGTCCTAGATTAATAGATCTGTTTTGCAGGCAGACCTGATCACTAAAATCTCATCCCTCAGTCTCTTCAATAAATTTCTTATATAATGTCAGATGACACCTGATTGATAGATCTTATGAGCGCTGCAGACTCTGAACATATAATTTCATGTATAAGGTCACATGGAGCCTGTATGTTAGCATAAAGAGTGCCTATGGTCATAGCCATATGGTGCCTCCATGCAGCTCCGTATTTTCCCCTCCAAGCAATGCACAACATGGCATGGGATCAGAGGCATACTGATGTAACTATGGGGCTATAGCTTTCTATGGGATCCATAATACAGTATGTCAGTGTGCATGCGAGCTAACTCAAGAGAAGAGATGATCCAAATGAGTTTAACTGCTGTTATTGAGAAGTCTCTGAAAAATACCTCTGCCACATTGATACAGGACATACATACTTAGAAAACAGGACTGTCGAGTGCTGAAGCTCATAAATTTCTAAAACATATTCTATGGAGTGAGGAAACATGGTCACCTCCTGATAATTAAAAGAAAACTGAGCTTGTAGTTTCATCCAAGAAAAATCATTTAAGTTATCACCCATACTTTTTTTTACTAGTTATAAGCAGTGATCCATTTTTCTAATTTGTTTTTATTTTCTGATAGTAGATTTTTTTTAAACTTTATTTTCTGTACATGATTATGGGGGCAGCCATGTTCCTTGAACTGCTATTAACAACATTTAGAGATATGCTTTACTGCAGCCACATGGACCGTAGGCCACACAAGATGTTTATTGACTCTGTGATCTGTGCAGAGATCATTTTGTAGGGAAGGGGAGTAGATAGGCTGTGACCATCAAGATCTAAAAATCTTTAGGTCTTCTTTAACCACAGGATGGGTGACGATTGGTATTAGACAGGTAGGTCTCTATTCACTTTTTTGTCAGGTCATTAGTTAAAGAGGCTCTGTTACCAGGATCAAGCCATATTAAAACAGACATACTGCCTGGTAGTGCTCATCATGCTGATTAAAACTGCAACTTTCTTTTGTCTGTATGTTAAACAGCTGCAGAGAAACCTTTGTTTTTATCCATATGCAAATATTCCACATCCCTACATCGATTCCACAAAAAGACAAAACGTGTTCTACACTTGGCCGCATAATGCAGACTACAGACCCAAGTTAATAGGTCCACCAAAAATGCAGATGCAACATAGATGGTATCCGTAATTTGAGGACCGCAAAATACATATGGTCGTGTGCATGGGGCCTTAGAAGTATATATTTCAGCTCTGTGGAAATAACACTTTAAGTGCTTCTTCAGCTACAAGAGCCGGTAACAATTAAAACTTGTATTACTTTTAATACAGATAATAATGTGACTTGTGTATTATATTCCCCTGTATATTATTCTGATTATTACCGCAGAGAGAAAGTTACTTATTTTTACACTGTAGCATTACAAGAATAAACACAATCTTTATGATTTTTTGTGCTTGTTCTGTAGAACGATTACAGTGTAAATAAGGGGGAAATAGCATGGTGCCAGTAAAACTCACGTTGAGAGAGTATTATTACAAGCACGTTACCAGGAAATAAATGACTGTAATGAGCTCAGTATTGCTCTATGGACTGACTATATACCATATCTAAAAAATCCTGTACAATGTACTGGAAAATTCCCTCTGCCCAAATAATAAACGGAGATGTTTACAATGCAGCTTAGAAAAATCCATCTTATATTACCGAGTTTATTATGTAAAACTACAAAGGTGTTTATTAGTTCCTTCTCGCTCTGCTGCCCGCACAGTCACCTGCAAGGCGGTGGGACTGGATACCAATCTTGTCTGTTTAATCCCACATAATGCCTCCATATAGGGTATAGTAATTGCAAAATGAACAAATGGAAGGAGCACTCTTTTAACTTATAAGGCCTCATTCACACGTCAGTGTCCGCAGTGAAATCCGTGATAAGATGCTCAGTGATTCTTCTGTGAAGATTTTTGTGAAGAATCCATGTTTGGTCTGTGTGTCCATTTTTTGCTCTCCATGTGTCATACGTGTGCCACAACTGAAAATTTATTTTCAGAGCATCTCCTTTCAATGGTCAGCAAAACACGGCTGGTATCTGTGTTGCATCACCTTTTTTCACTGACCCATAGAAACATAGAAACATACTTTAAAATGAATGGGCTGTCTCTGGAGAACATGGACAGCACACATCTGTGAATCACTGACGTGTGAATAAAGTTTAGTATGGTTTTATGGTATAGTTCTGGGCCTAGCAAGGACCCCCAGAGTCATCCTGAGTTAAAGGGGTTGTGCCATAAATTACTTTTCCCTCTCTAGATTATTTTCATCAATTAATCTAGCTCCCATTCCTCCTTGAATTTTTTTTAACATATTTTAATTTGCAGTTTTCTCTTATCTCCCATGCTTGAATCCTATTTCCTGGTTTGTCATGTGTCTGCTGTGTCATCATGACAGGACAGCAGATCATGTGATAGTAACCACGCCCCTTGTTCTGACCAATGACACTTGTGCGTCTTGTATTACAAAGCTCCAATGCAGAAGATAACCTACAGCAACTGACTCAAAAGTGATTTGCCACAGGGAGCAAGGGTAGGCTAATAACTTTAGGATAAGGAAGTTTTGATAAATGGTGTTATTTAGGAAAGGTGATATTACGGTAATATCTTTTTCTCTTTTTTTTGGGGGGGGGGGGGATACATTTATATTAGGGGCACAACCCCTTTAATCCACCATAGGTGTGCTCTAAGAGCAGCCTGTGCATGTTATATGTCTGAGCTATACCTAGACAATGGAATACATAGATATTCCAATGGCTAATGATAAAAATTCAAACTGAAAGTCTCATGAAGGGAAAAAAGGATGTTAATAAAGTTTAATAAAGTGAGGGGTAAAAAGTTGCAAAAGTAAAAAATAGAACAAACCCAATTTTAAATTATTGTAAATAAACTACCATCCAGTAAATTTGTCATCTACATATAAAATATTTGAAAGCATTCTAAGAGATGAGCCTCAAAAGTATATAGTGGTGAATAAATTAAAGGGACCCTGTCACCAGAACGGCCTTATTGAGCTAGTTTCTTGTTCACACTGGTTTCGCTGCCTTGTTTCCTCAGCTGGTTTTCTTGAAGTTCATAATCATTGTATTAATGTGGAAAAACAATTTATAAAATGTATCTGACGTCATGAATATAGCCGAGGTGGAGTCATTGCTGAGCCAAGTCACTGAATACTGATAGCAATCCCACCCGCTTCACTGCTACAGCCTGTCCCTTCCATCCTGTACGTCAGCACCTGGCTTTGCCGAATCTCGCGCAGGAGCAGAGTCACTTCATCGGCGGCCGGGAACCATACATATGTAGTGGGCGGTGGTGTATACACCTCGGCTTTAAACGCTCACTGCGCATGCAGGATGGAGGGGCAGGCTGTATCAGCAAGGTTCAGCCATGGACATGCTCCAGTGACTCCACTAAGACCATATTCATGACTTCAGGTACATTTTATAAGTTGTGTTCCAGACTAATACGATGATTATCAATAATGATTAGCAAAGTGAGCTTTGGATCCTAGATCTGAAGTCGCTTCGCTCAAAACTTTGAATCTATCTCCGTACAGCATTAAAATATACGGTCTCCGATGATGCAAAATCAGTTATTCCCAAAGTCTCACGAGACTTCTGTGAATAACTTTGGTATTTGATTTTTAAACTGAAAAGCATTCTAAAACTTGGATCTGAACTCGGCATCCAAGGTACCCATCGGAACCGAAGCCAAATTCAGATCCAAGTTTTAAACTGGATGGTACTTTCATGAAATAATATTACTGTAGTGTGAACTTTTAACGTTTTCCATAAATTCCACCCGAAAGCCAAATATCCTTAACTCTGTGTGAGTAGTGTGTATCTGGATTTTGCAAAAGCATTTGATATAGTAGTACACGAGCCTTCCGCTAATGCTACAAATGCAGGGGCTAGAGGACAATATATGCACATGGGTAAAGAATTGGTTACAGGACAAAACAAAGTCGTTGTAAATGGTACATACTCAAAATAGGCTAAAGCTATGAGCAGGAACCACAAGGATCTGTGTAAGGGTCCATTCACACGTCCGCAAGTTTGGTCCGGATCCGTTCTGGATTGTGCGGAAAGGGTGCGGACCCATTCATTCATGGGGCCAGAAAAGATGCGGACAGCACACAGTGTGCTGTCCGCATCCGCACTTCCGTTCCGCAAAAAAATAGAACATGTCCTTTTCTTGTCCGCAGACACGGACAAGAAAAGGCATTTCTATTATAGTGCCGGCCATATGCGGTCGCAATTTCCGGACCACTAAACACTTCCGGACGTGTGAATGGACCCTAAAGGCCCCTTTACACTGACAGATGAGCCTCACGATTGTCTGGAAGGAAGCCTTCCTTCCAGACAATCGCCTGCTCGTCAGTGAAGGAGACTGCTGCTATTACATGCGGGGATCTCCTCCACAATATGGGGAGGAGTGATCACTAATGCCATTGCTCGTCCCCATACAGAATCATTGTTTGCCGGCAGCAGAGGCTGTTTAGACGGCACGATCTGTGGCCAGTAAATGATGATTTAGGGGATTGCACCAACTATCTGTTACCTGATGAACGAGTGTTTTATTCATTAATCGGGAAATTCGCGGCACCTTTACACCGGCAGATTATCACTAACAAGCATTTGTACTAACGCTTTTTAGTGATAGTCTGCCAGAATATCGGGCAGTGTAAAGGGGTCTTTAGGCCCTATTCTCTTTTTTTGCACATTATACATTACAGACAGACCTAGATAAGCTTACTTTCCCATCTGCGTTTTTGCTGGATACATCCGGGGATCAGCAAAAATGCATGCAGTATATAATACAACCATCTGTATCCATTCAGAATGGATCCGGTTGTATTTTCTCCAAAAGCAACAAGACGGCAATAAATCCATTGTAAGTCAATGGGCGCTGGATCTGGGGTTTTATCGTGTCCGAAAAACAGATCTGGTGCCATTGACTTACATTGTGTTTCATGTCGGATCCGTCTTGCTCTGTATCCCATGACGCACTCAAAAACGCTGCTTGCTGTGCTTTTGTATGCATCATGGGAACGCAACCAAACGGAACGGAATGCATTCTGGTGCACTCCGTTCAGTCTAGTTTTATCCCCATTGACAATGAATAGGGACAAAATGAAAGCGTTTTCCTCTGGTTTTGAGATCCTATGATGGATCTCAATACCGGAAAGGAAAGCGCAGATGTGAATGTAGCGGACGTTGGCAGCATGGTCAAGAATGTGGCAGATGAATTTTAATGTTAAATGTAAAGTAATGCACCTAAGCTGCAGTAATCATATTACAGTATACACATTTAATGGAAAAAAACTGGGGACAACAGAACAAGAATAGGACTTGGGTATTCCGGTTACAAGTAATCTGAGCAGCAGTACTCAATGTCAAACAGCAGCTGCAAAAGCAAATACAATTTTAGGGAGTTTAAAAAAAGAGAGATAAGATCCTGTGATCCCAATTTAATATTACCCCTTTAGAAATCCCTTGTAGGGTCACTTCTTGAATATAAGATTCAGTTTTGGACTCTATATACTATAAAGGATATGAGAGAGCTAGAAAGGGTTCAGAGAAGGGCAACAAGATTATTACATGGGATGGAAGGTCTCTCCTATAATGAGAGGCTTAAAAAATTAGGCTTGTCCAGCTTGGATAAAAGACGCCTTAGAGTTGACCTCATTTACATGTACAGATCCATGCGTGGTCAGTGCAAAGAACTGGCACAGGATTTAAGTTTACAAAGGACCAGGGGAACGTCTTGTCTTGCATGTGGAGGAAAGGCATTTAGACATTGATACAGGAAAGGATTCTTTATAGTTAGAGTAGTCAAACTGTGGAATGTCAAACTCCAAGAGGTAGTAATGACAAGCAGGGGCAGGGCCAGAAGCTTATCTAATAGCAAATGGCATTGAGGGTTATAATTGATCAATTGCAGCAGTTCCGGAAGTTGGTGCCAGGACTACACAGGTGGTTACTGCAGCACTGCACCCATTAAAATGAATGGGATTAGTTCTGCAGTAATCAGCTCTGTTCACCGCACAATGGACAGATCTATGTAGTACCAGCGCCGACTTCCAGAGCTTCTGCAGAACAGCTGATCAGCGGGGGTGCCGGTTGTTAGACACTCCACCCATCAGATAGTGAAGTCCTGTTTTGAGGATAAGCAATAACTTGTAAAGGGTTGGACAACCCTAAAAGTATATACTCTAGCTAACTCTATAGGTACACATATGGATACTGACCAGAAGAGGAAGAAATGGATTTTTAGGTAAATCTTTCCTTCTACCTATTCCAGTCCTGCATTGCCATAGTAAATACAGGATGGAACTAATGGAACTACATATATGCTTGTGCTACCAAAAACTATAATTCACATTGTAAGACAATCTCCAACCTGTTACTCTCCCGTTATTTGAAATCTGGATGGTGGAGAGTAGTGGACCAGATTGCATCCACCATAAATGGTAGGCTAGTAGGTGCAAAACACGACCATTAGAAGAACGAAGGTACTTTATTGGTGAGTATTTATGGTGGACCAGTCTGGTCCACTACTCCCTACCATCCAGTATTCATCCTGTACTCTTCCGGTAGGCTGGCATCCACAACCTGGCAACGACCTTGGCAGCACCAAACCCTGAAATGCAGCAGTTCACAGTAGTATTGCAGTGACCACTGTACTCCACAGGTGAGCATAACATATCTCTGTGTGGATCATCACACCTGACATACCCTACGAGTGACTCTTTGTGTTTGTCTTTTTCATATTATCTCAAATCTACAATTCCCAGCATGTCCTTTGCAGCAAGCAGGGAGTTGTAGTTTTGCAACAGTTGTAGAACCAAAGTTTAGGGAAAACTGCTCTAAAATATAGAGTAACAAACATGAAAACTACAAAAACACATAAAAAAATAGGAATACTCTGCAATTTTGTATTTTCTCTCCTGTCATTTTCTTTCTTTTTCTTTTTTTTAGAGTGATTCTCCTTTTTTCTAAGTATAAAATTAATGATCAGTAAGGCATACATACAATTTTAGTAAATTTCTTCATTTTAGAAAATGATTACGGTACCTATTTGTAGCACTCAACAGAACACCGATTATCAAAATGTCACCTGTATTGCTGAATGGATTGTTTCTATTTATTGCTTTTTCTATATATGTCAAATGTAAACTGTGAAAGCCAAAATCTCCTTGTTAAATGCATGTTCTGCTGCTCTTTGTCTAAAAGCATCTAAATAAGATGTAGACAGAGCAGTGCATTGTGATGTCTAAAAGACAAAGAAATTGGTTCTTTTCATAAATATGTTGGTGAAAAATATTATTTATTAAGGTTTGTTACCTCAAACCCCAAAGTATACGCTGAAAGTGGTTCTGCAGTTCTTTTTTTACCGACGATCTATCCTCTAGATCAGGGGTGCACAACCTTTTTTGGTCTGAGGGCTGCATTGTCACAACATCGCTCTATTTCAAGGGGCTGCAAAAAAAAAAAGAAAAGTGGATCAGCACTCATTTACAGTGGCCTATTACACAGGCAAACGTAAAGTGATTGTAGAGAAGTGATCACTATCACAGTCATCCCTCCTCCGTTTAGTTATACTGATTATCGGCAGCATATCCCTAATTACACAGAGAGATATGCGGCATGATTATACCAGCCAGTTATCATGAATGAGCGCTCTTATGAAGACTTATCAAAATTAGGGTTATTCACTTTAGAAAAAAGACGACTGAGGGGAGATCTAATAACTATGTATTAATATATCAGGGGTCAGTACAGAGATCTCTCCCATCATCTATTTATTCCCAGGACTGTGACGAGTGGACATCCTCTGCGTCTGGAGGAAAGAAGGTTTGTACACAAACATAGAAAAGGATTCTTCACTGTAAGAGCAGTGAGACTATGGAACTCTCTGCCTGAGGAGGTGGTGATGGTGAGTACAGTAAAGGAATTCAAGAGGGGCCTGGATGTATTTCTGGAGTGTAATAATATTACAAGTTACAGCTACTAGAGATGGGTCGTTGATCCAGGGAGTTATTCTGATTGCCTGATTGGAGTCGGGAAGGATTTTTTTCCCCTTAAGTGGGGAAAATTGGCTTCTACCTCACAGGGGTTTTTTACCTTCCTCTGGATCAACTTGCAGGATAACAGGCTGAACTGGATGGACTAATGTCTTTTTTCGGCCTTATATACTATGAATATCTCACAGTGTATTAGGGGCTTAAAGGGATTTCCCAGTAAAAAAATACATTTTTAACACGTTCCTGCAGCATGGACCCTGAAACCGAAGAGTTAAACTTACATGCTCCCCGCCGCTTCGGTCCTCTGAACTGCCCCTGCTGCCTCCATCTTCCGGTCCCCATGCTGTTTTCACCTGGAAGTGCATGGCCATGTTCACATACACCTCTCAAGCCAATGACGGTGATGTGGCCACAAGGAGCAAGTCACTGCTGCAGCCAGTCATTGACTGGAGTGGTGTATGTGACCATGGCCATGCACTGCCAGGTGTAAACAGCGCAGGAACCAGAAGATGGAGGCAAAGGGTGGCAGCGCAAATGACCACAACAGCATGGAGCAGGTAAGTATGAATCTTCTGTTTAAGGGGCAATGCTGCAGGAACTTGTTAAAAATCATTTTTACAGGAAAAAAAACGGAAAAGTGGCGACTTTCCTTCCATCCTGCCACCTATTCATAAATCAGCGCTTTTCTTCACTTCAGAAGCCAGGGCTCATTGATTTTTACCACCACCTTCCCCCCAGTTACAGGTGCCATGTAATAACCAGTAAGCACTTACTAGTGGGGAAAGCGCTTATTGGTTAACACTTTAATAACCAGGCCTGAACAGACACTTTTTTTGTCATTTAGGGCACGTGGTGGTTCAAACGGTTGGAACTTTTTAAATTTTTTTCTGTGTTGCGACTACCAAAATAATTTTTGCAACAATTTTTTACTTGACACATAATTTATTTATTTTGTTTTATTTGGAGGAAAAACTGTATTAAACATTTTTTAAAAGTTTTTTTTTTAAAACTATAGCTCCTTATTCTTTAAGTATGCAAACTGACAACAAAATAAATTATTATAATTAGATCCCTATTTTGTGTCAGTCGTTTTGTTATATAATATGTATAGTTTCACATGAATGGGGCAATAATGGTGACGGTTTTGGTTGGTGTGGGTGTTTTTTCTTTTATGTATTTTATTATTTTTTATCTTTTCATAACTTAATTTTTTATATATTCCTGCTACTAAATATATCCCCCAACAGGTCATAAAAAGACCTTTGTGGTCTGACACTTTTTGTTAATTTTTCACTTTTGCCTTTTTATTTTTTACTTTTATTTGTGTTTTATTAATATTTTATTGTAATATTTTTTTATCATTGGTTTACTCCAAATTTTTTTAAATATATTTTTGCCACATAATATGTCCCCAAAGAGGTCCTAAAAAGACTTTTTGGCGACAATGAACAGTCTATTTAGCATGTTTTCTATTTTTTCCCCACATCATATTATATTTCTTTTTTTCTTTCATTTGTGTCTTATTATATTTTTTTGTTTTTGTTTTTTAAATAATGTTTCAACTTATTTTTTATTTTTTTTTAGATATTTTTTCCACATAATTTGTCCCCAAGAGGTCACTGAAAGACCTTTGGAAGAGAATAGGAGATTTTTATTTGCACTATTTCCACTGTAACGGGGCATCCAAAGTAGACCTAGTTACAGGGGAAACCAGCCTGCTGTGGGGCATTGTACAAGACAGAGTTGAGCTCTGCGCTCCTCTGCCTCCAAGCTGGGTCCACCCTGCATAGCGCTCACCTATCTGAGGAGACGACAGTGTCTGAGATCCGCGGCCTAGTTGCTGTTTACCGCAGGCCCAGTGATGTCATGACTAGTATCACTGGCCTGGCAGCAGCTAAGCTCCATTCAAGTGAACGGGGCTTAGCCCTGTCCAAGCCAGTGATACTAGTCGTGATGTCACTGGCCTGCGGTAAATAGTGACTAGGACGCGGCGCTCCTGGCCAGTGCCCATATATTGTGGACGCCTATTTGCAGTCCGCAGCACAGGTGTGGAGCCCGTACGTTCATCTGAATATATGCAAGATTTATCAACCTCCATTTTTAAAAAAGTCACAAAATAAGGCACAATCTTACTCTGGGGGAGCCGTGCAGTGTTATGTTTAAAGATGAGATGGGGGTAACTATGGTGCATATTACAATAATGCAGACTAAAGATAACACTACACACACACACAAGATATATATATATATATTTTTTTTTTTTACTGTTACATCTAACAAAGTAAAAAATTTCTCCTGAAAGCTATTGTGGCCTAAAAAATCCTTTTGGTTATATATATATATATTATATATATATAAAAAAGTCCCTTTCAGTCTCTTAAACCATCCGCGATCACCTACTTAGTGCTCTCACAAGCTGACAAATTACACAAAATTGGGTATTATTATAAGAATAAAGTAGTAGAATTGAATCCACGTTGCTAAAATTTCAAGTAGTTGATGTAATTTGAAGGCAGACAGTCTTCTGTGATTTTTCTTGTCAGGGTCAATGTTAAACTGAAGCGTTCAAGGATATTTTTTAGAAGAAGAAATGTTGCGTGTCTGTATTGTAAAGATTCATATTATCTGTACTGTCAATCACAATTCACCAAAAACACAAGTGCACCCAGTTCAGTGAGGGGAAAAAAACACTTTATTGTTCCAGGAACCCGTCCATATTTGGTAAATACTTCCTCACAATTTTCAAAAACTCTGCAGTTTTTCAATAAGCAATAATTCTAGGATGACCATGCAGGAACTATCTCTGATAAGGGCTCAGGTACACAATCGTATGTATTTTGCCGTCCGCAAAAAACTGATCAGCAAAAAATACTGATGACGTCGGTCCGTGTGCATTCCGTGTTTTGCAGAATGGAACAGCTGGCCCCTAATTTTTTGCGGAATGGACACACGGAAACAGAATGCACACCCATTGAAATGAATGGTTTCGTATACGTTCCACAAAAAGTATAATACTACAACTTTTCATAATACAGAGAATAACCTTTAATTGGTGATCTGTACTTCCCCTTTAATTCATTGTAAATTTTCTAAGATATATGTGTCATTCAGACGTCAGTGATTTCCATCAGTGATTGTGAGCTGAAACCAGGTGCGGCTCTAAACACAGAACAGGAGCAGATCGTTCCCTTATGCCTTATGTCTGTGGAGGCTCCAATCCTGGTTTTGGCTCACAATCACTGATGGAAATCACTGACCAAAACACTGACATGTGAATGAGGCTTTAATGACACCTCTAAACCAAACCATCATTCATTTTTTGTAAAAACTGCAGGCTGACCCATCTCAGTCAATAATATATTCCATTTTGGCTTAATTTGGACTTGTGCTCCCTGGATAGCAACTGCATATGCTTGGTACAGTGTATTGGATGATAATCTAAAAGCAGCAGATGAGATGAGAGAAAAAGATAGTGGGGGGAGACATCAAAACTGGTGTAAAGGGAAACTGGCTTAGTTACCCATAGTGTTGAGCAAATCGAACTCCACTCCTTCGATTTGCTGAATTTCCTTGTGCTTCGTGGTAGCATAGTAACATAGTATATAAGGCTGAAAAAAGACATTTGTCCATCCAGTTCAGCCTGTTATCCAAGTTGATCCAGAGGAAGGCAAAAAACAAACAAACTGTAAAGTAGAAGCCAATTTTCCTCACTTTAGGGGAAAAAATTCCTTCCCGACTCCAATCAGGCAATCAGAATAACTCCCTGGATCAACGACCCCTCTCTAGTAGCTATAGCCTGTAATATTATTACACTCCAGAAATAAATCCAGTCCCCTCTTGAATTCCTTTATTGTACTCACCATCACCACCTCCTCAGGCAGAGAGTTCCATAGTCTCACTGCTCTTACCGTAAAGAATCCTCTTCTATGTTTGTGTACAAACCTTCTTTCCTCCAGACGCAGAGGATGTCCCCTCGTCACAGTCACAGTCCTGGGGATAAATAGATGATGGGAGAGATCTCTGTACTGACCCCTGATATATTTATACATAGATATTAGATCTCCCCTCAGTCGTCTTTTTTCTAAAGTGAATAACCCTAATTTTGATAATCTTTCAGGGTACTGTAGTCCACCCATCCAGTTATTACTTTAGTTGCCCTCCTCTGAACCCTCTCCAGCTCTGCTATGTCTGCCTTGTTCACAGGAGCCCAGAACTGTACACAGTACTCCATGTGTGGTCTGACCAGTGATTTGTAAAGTGGTAGGACTATGTTCTCATCACGGGCATCTATGCCCCTTTTGATGCCACCCATTATCTTATTGGCCTTGACATCGGATGCCTGACACTGGTTTCTACAGCTTAGCTTGCGGTCGGGTTCACCAAAATTCCTAGGTCCTTTTCCATGTCAGTGTTACCCAGTGTTTTACCGCTTAGTATGTACTGGTGACTTGCACTAGTCCTTCCCATGTGCATAACCTTGAAAGGAAGGCTTTTCCCTGAATGGCAGTTAAAAAAATAAATAAAATCATACTCACCTCCTTCGTTTAAGCACAAAGAGCCGGTCGCTGCTATCTTGATTGAAGATCTTGCACGAAATCCCGGGCGCGGTGTCTCCCTTACTGAACCTACTGTGGACTACTAGTAGATGACACATGATTATCGCCATAGACTGCCCCCTTCCCAATTTTTTCTATTTTCTAGCACTTGAATGTTTCAAATAATCAAACTACCTTTAATATTACAGAAAGATAACGCAAGGAAAGACAAAATGCTTTGTTTAAATGATGGTTTCATTTATTGAGAGAAAATTGCTGTTCAGCCCTATTCCACCTATGTGAAAAAATAAGTTCCTCCCTTAGCTACTAAATGAACCATTTTAATTCAGTTGGGTTCAATGTCACTTTAGCCACACCAACCACGGTTACTGCCAAGCAACACAGAACTTGACCTTCTCCCCCTGCATTTCCACAAGGCCGCCACTAGGGGGAGATGCGAAGACATTATTACAGCTTCCGTGGTCGTTGTAATAATTCCTATTCACTGAGCTCCCCCTAGAGGGGGCTGCGGGCAGTCAGCTTGCTTTGTAATAGAAGAGAAGCAGGAGATTTATCAAGGTACTTTTGCCAGTCTTTTGGTGTAAATACATAGAGAAATATGGTGTTCAGAATGAGCGCCATATATTTGAAGTACCTGCTCCACTTTTTCCGACATAAGAGACCACATGCAAATTTTAATACAAGTTGTATTTAAATAAAATTTCTTCCACTTGATTTAAAAAAAAAATTAAATCTGGGCCATTGCGTACATTGTGCATTGCCTGGGAGTGATTGATTCGCGTACACTGGGACATTAGGTGCAGGGGGCCCATACTACGTTTTGCTTTCACTTTTTCACATGGGTGATATCGCTTTTGAATAAATCTTTATCTCCAATAAATGGAATGATCATTAAAGGCTTTTATCTTATATTAAAATTAGTTGGATGATCTGAAACATTTAAATGTGAGAAAGGTGAGGGGAAAATACTTTTCATGGCACTGCACATGTAGTGATAATAAAATGGCTGCACAACATTTCACATGCAAACAATAGAGCTGAGAAATGGGGATCATTCTAAATTAAAGTGGTATTATACCTACTATAAATGGAAAAATATAAGCTCTTTGCACACATTTTTGATCAAACGAGTGTCGGGCCCATCTACCAGGCGTCAAGGTGGCTTCCGCAGATGGGTCCCTAACATTAACAGAACTGCCTCTCTTGGACTTACCTAAGCCTACAATTTTCAGGGCAGTGTAGGAACCAGCTACATTAATCCTCTGCTCAGAAGCCCCAGGCAGATGGGCGTTGCTCAGTCCAAAAGAGGCTCTACCCTCAATATATACTACAAGAAAATTTAGACTAGCACATTCATATACATAATCACAGGTGCATATCCATCAAGCAAACATGGTTGATAATAAAATGGCTGCACAACATTTCACATACAAACAATAGAGCTGAGAAATGGGGATCATTCTAAACTAAAGTGGTATTATACCTACTATAAATGGAAAAATAGTGGTAGATGGGCCCGACCCAGGTTTGATCAAAAATGTGCGCAAAAAAATAGAAGCTCTTTGCGCTTTCTTGTAGTACTGCACATGTAGTGACAGATCCTGTAAATCCAAAAGGGCACAAAGGTGTTCAAGTTTGATATCTATTCCATCGACTAACCGTAAAGGGATTGTCTAGGACTTAAATATTGATAACCTCGTTTCAGCATAGGTCATCAATATCTTATTGGTAGGGGTCCGATTCCTGGCACCCCGCCAATCAACATCATAGGCTGCATAGTGGCTGTGCATGATATTCCAGCACAATCTCATTCACTTGAATGGGACTGAGCTGCAGAAAAGCCATGTGACTGATGGATGTGACATCACTGGCCTAGGAAGAGACCTCAACAGTCGCCTGATCATTGTGTCCCCTTCTATTACCAGAATGGAGAGCTGTCACAGAGACCATAGCTTTTCACCATGTGGACCCAGCCAATCCCTGCATTACATTGGATTTAAAAAGAAATTCTGCCATATTACTGCTGTGTGGCTTTTTATGATGCAGCCGCAATGGCTGTGCAATACCTTTGTTAAACCTGAAAATTTGGACCGGCATGGTTTTTCCTAAAACAACTATGGGGTGCTGCCACACTTCATGTTTTGGCGCATAAAATATGCTTGAGGAGTTGAATTCCTTCTCGAGGACTTAAAATCTCTTGCACCTTTTTGGGTTTATTACTGGGTTGTTCTATTCAGAAAAGCGACTTACCTCAATAATCCGATTTAGTGGCATACCTTCAATAAAAGCAAACCGCATGACTGCTACACGACCTCAGGGGTTACCGCTCATCTTGTTCTCTGCTTCTTCCTTTCTGAGATGAAAAACTGCATTTTCATGCAGCTGCCACTAGGGGCAGCTCAGTACAAAGACATAATAGCTTTCATTGCATTGCAAAAAATTCTTATGCACTGAGCTCCCCCTACTGGTAGCTCCAGGCACCCAGATTTGTAATATGTGAAGCGAAGCTGGATAATTTATCAGTGTAGTTATGTCAGTTGTCTTCTGTAAATACATTGAGAAATTTGCCGTTCAAGATGAGCACCATATTTTTGAAGCATCTTTTCCACTTTTTGACGCAGAAGTGGGATAAAGTTGGGTGAAGTCGAGGCTGACTTTTTTTTTAATTATAATTTTTTTCTAATTAAAATTTCTTCTGCTTAGAAATCTGGGGCATTGTGCTTTACATTCCACATTGCCTGGGAGTGATTGACAACTGCGAAATTGGGGAGGCAGGAGGATCCATGCTACATTTTTTTATGGGGTCCTATGAGATCTGTGTATGCCCCAATCCCATTAAATAGAGAAATGGCAGTTATTAATCTCTGGAAATCACTTAATAATCTGGAAAGTAATGCCGAATGTGCACACATTGTCAGTAGGCCAGATTGACCTGATGATGTGATCTTTGCCCATTACAGGAATCCATGGAAAGCTCAGGTTGGTAATATTTGCATCTATCATTTTCTTCTCCTCCTTGGAGCATTCAGACCATTTCCCTGGGAACCAATCTTTTTGCAATAAGCTGATCAAGAGGAGAATAGCTGATTTCCATCCCTCTTGGGTAATAAATGAAAGCCGCGTTGCTAATAGCACGTCGTAGAGACCTTCTAAGTCCTCACAGAAAATCAATATTTCCTTTTATTTCATTGCACAGCGTAATTTGTATTAAAATGACTCCATAGTAAAATAATTCACCGTGTGCAGGAGGAAACCAAATTTATGGCTGCGGTTATACGATTCATCTGCTGCAGGTTCCCGCTTCCATTCTAAGTGGTAAGTTCAAAGGCTTTCTTATCCATGCAGCATGAAATGTATTTATCCTAAGAAAAAAAAGAATTGTTGAATAGAATTGGCCAAAAGGCAGGACTGATATTAGCGAAAATGGAATACATTACGCAAAAAGGTGAGAAATCCATGCATGATCTGAGACATTACGATTTCACAAGTAATTATAGCATAGGCTGTATGGAGGAGAGTGCTTGTTGCCTCTGGTCCATTACTCTCCTAATGGAAAACACATTTACCTGCCATTCGTTGCTGACAAAGTAAATGAATTGACAGAGGACTGGATGGTGGCCACCTTCTGGAGTTTTAGCTGCGTCTTCATTTAAACCCTAAGACTCGGCTTTATATAGCCACACATGCAAGTAGCAATACATGTTTCTAAAAGAGTCATATGTAATCATGGATCACAGCCAGGGGCCAAAATGCCCAAGCATTTAGGCCACAAGCGTGCTTGTCTGCGCAGAATGGGAGCAAGGCCAGGTAAGTACTAATAGTGCACTGTGTGGCTGTCTCTGAAATCCTTCCTCATACATTGGCAGAATGTGGGTCTCCTGACCCTTGTGTGGCACTCCCATTAATTAGCAGATGAGGCAGAGAGGTGGTCATATGTAATAAATAGTTTTGGATCCGTGCCACGATATAGTCAAGAGGCTGCTATATAGACAGATAGAACACCGAATCAACCAAAATGCGGTAACACCCTGTCCTTCCTCTCCTCTTCACAGGAACTGCTCCGGTATTTCTTAACCCACGGGCGGTTCCTAATCTTATATGCCCCACCTTTGGAAGAAAATTAACATGGCATAGATACACTAAAAACTTTTCACCAAAGCACTTAATTTACTTACAAGATTCTTGTGTATTTGCGCATAAAATCCATCACAATGCCCGACTTGGGTTTCGCTCCTCTTCATCTGAGGCGTCCCAGATGAGAATGGTACCCCTATTCTCTTGATTGGGGCTATCTCAGGACTCCCACCTTTCTCCCAATAGGTGGGAGTCCTGAAAGTGGAACCAACACCTGTCAGATATTAGTGGCCTATACTTTCGATATGCCATAAATATCTCAACCCCCCCAACAGACCTATCTATCATGATCAATGGCTGCACACTCTCCCTGGTCAACCAAGTCCGCTGCCTTGGAGTAACCTTGGATTCTGCACTGTTCTTCAAACTCAAAAGTATCTTTTGCATCCGCGCATTCCTCAATCAGGAGTCTGCAAAAATGCTTGTGCCAGTGGCGTACATAGAGAAGTAAGGGCCCCATAGCACGGATCAAACCAGGCCCCCCACACAGGACAGAAGCGTTTCTGCCTAAAACCCTTTCATTAAACCTTGGACCATTTTTCCACTGCCTCATTTGCTAGAAGTTGTTCTTTTACAGGGTAGAGTCCTGACTAAATTTTTAACTCCAGTAGAAGAGGAGATAATCCCAACTAAGACTGGGCCCCCTCTTGCCCAGGGCCCAATAGCAGTCGCCTGGTCTGCCGCTATGGTAGTTCCGCCCCTGGCTTGTGCATGGCCTGCCGCCTAGACTACTGTAACATCCTCTTCTGTGGCCTCCCATCTAGCACCCTCACACACCTCCAATCTATCCTCAACTCTGCTGCCCGACTAATCCACCTCTCACCCTGCTAATCCTCTGCCAGTCCCTACACTGGCTCCCCATTGCTCAGCAAATTCAGTTTAAAATACTAACAACTACATACAAGGCCGTCCACAACCTGTCCCCTCAATACATCTCTGAGCTACTTTCCCGATACATCCCTACACGCAATCTCCAATCCTCTAAAGACCTCCTTCTCTCCTCTCCTCTTATCACCTCTTCCCACAATCGCCTCCAGGATTTCTCCCGTGCATCCCCCATGCTCTGGAACTCGCTACCCCAACACATCAGACTCTCACCTACAGTGGAATCCTTCAAAAGAAACCTGAAAACCCACCTCTTCAGACAAGCCTACAACCAGTGACCTCCTGCCTCTATACCGCCATGACCAGCTTCACCCTCACCTACTGTCTCCTTCCTCCATACCTTGTAGACTGTAAGCCCTCATGGGCAGGGCCCTCTATCCTTCTCTACCAGTTTGTTCATGCTTAGTGCAATTGTCTGTATTATGTATCTATACCCCTTTTCATATGTACAGCTTCATGGAATAAATGGGGCTGTAATAATAATTAAGTTTTATTGCAGCTCTTAGAATCAGTTCAGTCCAACAATGTGGCCCTTGAACGAGAAAAGAAGCAACATACTGCAATATTACAAGAGTGACATCTGTAGGTGGAAGTAGGTATAGCAGCGATGAACACATTCTGAAGATCAGCGTGCCGGCATTGAATGCATTCCCCAGGATGGCGTACATCTAATGAGGAATATGAACTATGACAGGTTGTAGTACTGGACCATAACTAATTATGATAATATCCAAACCTCCCCTGATTTGTATGTTGCATAATGGGGCAAAGTGTCATTCCAGTTGGCATTCAGAAGTAATGCTTGCAGATATAATGATACTTCATCCAGTTGTGTCAATTTTATTGTACAGGTTATAAAAATAAAGCAACAGCTATTGGCAGCCCCACCATATGTCCTTCATAGACACCACATTATCTAAGCTGCATAGTCCCAGTGAGCAGTTAGGGTTCTGCTACACGGTGATCTTGTTTACGTGACAGCTGTCGTGCCCAAGGAGATTGCGGCTGTGCGGTGCTAGCGCAGAAATGAATGGGGTTGCAGCACGACTCACAGGTTTACTGTGACCATGAACCCAGAATCGCAAAACATCCAGGAGTGATTTTTTGAGAGCGTGGGGTCACAGCACACTTGTGAGTTGTGCTGCAACCTCATTAATTTCTATGCTAGCACCGCACAACCGCGATCCTCATGGGAGACAACTGAGAATAGGCCATCAATATTAAAACCTGGACTACCCCTTTAAGTGTTGTGCCATCAGAGGTGCACTTAGCCTTTTGGCTGCCTTATGTAAACGCTTCTTTCCTCATCTTCTCCATTCTGGCCAGACCACCTTGACAACTTCTTTTAGTGGGGTCTCGTCTCTGCAGAGTTTGACACACAGACATCTTAGGTTCCTCACTTTTCCATAATTTTCTCCCATCCTGGTTCCCTAACAGTGTCATCCTGCTGATACCCCCAATACTGTGTCTACTGTGCTCCCCAATGCTTTCACATACTATACTGCATAAATAATGTTATACAGACAGTCCCTTAGTAGCATCAGTGCCTCGTACAGGACCCCCAATAGCCATAATGCGCTCTATAGTAGTTTAGGCTTTTTGGGACGTGGCAAATACCAATAATATGGGGAAAGGGGGGGGGGGTGAAGTTTTCATTTTTTATTTATTTATTAAAAACTTTTTACAACTTTATTTTAAACTTATTTTAAGTCTCCCTTTAACATGCAATTGTCTGATTGCTTCTCCCATAGACTGCAATGATTTAACATTGCAGCCTATCGGAAAGTCACTGTAATCCAAGTTGCCACAGGCAGAGCTCTATAGAAACATAGCTGTGGCAGACCACGGATCCTTCAGGAGACATTAGGCTGTCCTAGCAACCAAACGGCTCCCTCAATCTCTCCACAGGAAAGCCGTTCAGTCCCTGGAAGTGTAGAGCTCCCAGGGAAAGACCGCTCAGATGCTGTGGTCGCAATTGACCATGGCATCTGAGGGTTTAAATGTCCAGACATTGCCTACTGCACCTGCTCAGCTTTTGAGCATGCGCCATGTTCAAACCCTGGTCTTCTGCTGTACATGTACGGTGAGGGTCCTGAAAGGGGTTAAAATATTTTAGATGAAAATCCCTGATGAGGGTTAAACAGCAGGCTGAAGACACAACTGAACTAGATCACCAGGCTGAAATGTATCCCACAGGGCAGGCTGAACCTGGACTGGAGACCTAAGGCACTGGTCAGGGCAGCAGACAAAGGCAAGACCAAATACACTGCTGAACCTTGTGCACAGCGCACTTTTCTCTTCTGCAGCAGGTAGGTCGCCCTGGACCTTATTTGGCACGCTTGAGAACATGAGAGGTGGAGCAAAACCTATATGGCTTTTCACCACACTCTTCCTGATGTTCCCAGCGCGAACATATGACGGAAACACACTTGTTGTGTCAGATCCGCAGTGTTGTACATGATTCTGTGTTTCTCAAAGGTCCATTTCCCAGTGGTTGTATACAGAGTACTCCTTGTCTTCAGGCTGCAGATAAAATAGTCAATAGAGCAGTGCACGTGGCACATCCTGATTTGCTGCATATCACTGACCCCCCCATTTTCCCTTAGATGGAGCCACCTGAGGCAATCGCCTCATCAGCAGTGTGCCCCTGCTTGCCATTCCTCTTATTATTCATTAAAAGTAGGAATAAATTGACCACCGGGTGTTACCGATCCTGGCATTGTCCAATCAGTGCTCACAATATCAGACTCTGTTGGGACACTCCCCATTGATAAGGGAAATGGTGATACCCAGTTTTGATTTAGTCATGCATTTTCAGGAAGAATAACAGTGGAATGCCGTGACATAGAGTTTGAACATGCTCTAAAATTCTTATTTTAACAGAACTGCAAGTATTTACTAGAACAGATATGTCAGGAAAGCTAAGGTACTTTCACACTTGCGGCAGGACGGATCCGGCAGGCTATTCAGCCTGCCGGATCCGATCCTGCACGCAATGCCCGTGCACTGCCGTGCTTGCGCTCCGTCCCCATTGACTATAATGGGGAGGGGCGGAGCTACGGCGCAGCACGGGCTGAGATTGCCGGACTAAAAGTCCTGCATGTCCGACTTTTCAATCCGGCAATCTTTCCCGTGCACTGCCGTGCTGCGCCGTAGCACCGCCCCCCGCCCCATTATAGGTGATGGGGCCAGAGCGGCAGCACAGTAGTGCACGGGCACTTGCTGCAGGACGGATCCGTCCTGCCGCAAGTGTGAAAGTACCCTAACAGGTTCTTATTACCTGTATTGTTTCTAGTGATGGAGAAAAGTGGAAACTGTCAGGCATTTAAAGGGGCCCAGTGTTAGGCCCCTCAGTATACGTTTTAGAAATATACAATTCATTGCATATGCCATGTTTGACTAAACTTTTTTTTCTAAACTAATTCTCTAATTTCTGAAAAATTTAATGTACAGGAAATAAAAACATGTTAAACATTTGTATATGTCATCCCATTGACCTCCGTAGTGAACACAATGTAAATGTTGCATATAGCCTTTTAAAGCATAAAGGCTTATCCTATTCCCTACACTAAACTGGTACTGATAATGGCGACACAAAAATATATGTATAATACCCCAGAGTGGTATTACCATTCCTTCACCCTGCTACTTTCCTTAATTGCTAATCTTAATGTCATCTATGTATTTGTTCCAGGTCCTCCTACGTTATGCATTCATAATGTTGCTATGAAACAGTTTTGTTCGTGTAATGTGCCTGGTTCACCAGCACGTGGCAGCGTATCTGGCAGAGTGAGGGATCTTTAGACAGAATGGAACTTACCATTCCATTCTTCCCCTTTTGGGCAGAAGTGGGCCAGTCCCATTCCCTACCCAAGGGAGGGGCTGCAGGAAGTCTAGTGAGTCTAAGCTAAGCTTGCAATGGAGGCAGATGTGTGGAAGATGTAGCAGCAAGGGGAAAGTTCTTTGGCTGTGGCAGGAGTCTCTCCAAAGGAAAGCAGTTCATAGACCACCCTGACTCCTTGCTAATTTACTTACTGAGTGTCAGTAGGGGGTCAACAGCCCAAGGGAACCCAATCCAGACGGTATCCAGGTAGGAGCACCGTGACACACACAGAAACTATTAAGGGCCGCACCACGCCACTTGGCAATCCAATAAACCTGGGACATGTTCGGCACTGGGGGGTGGCACGTCGCATATGCTGACGCACATTGGCAGCCATCTAGTGTATAGAAGACATAGCGGTATTAGAGAATATGGAGGTCATATAGGGGGTCCCCCACTCAAAACTTCCCTCCATGAGACGAGTCTCCGTAACAGATAAGTCATGCTGCAGATTAGAAAATCTGTAGAAGAATGTTTTTATTTGTTTTGTTTTTTTACACGGGTTGTGAATGGGGTTTGTTGAAATTGGCTTGCATGATACTGTAGATTGTGATGGAATTTCAGTCCAATTTCCACAATTCTGCATATGGTATGTGTGAACAAGGGCACGGAGGGGCTGTAACATTGAAATCAAATGTAAGCAGCCTGGGCACAGATGAAGCACAATGTCTACGTGCCCTTCCTACCCTTCAACCACCTGGATGTGTTAAAGCCGCTGTCATAGAAAGGGAACCTGTCATGATAAACATCGTCTTTGAGCAGAAGGCAGCATGTCGTAGAGCAGGAGGAGCTGAGCAGATTGATACATGGTTGAGTCACACTAATATGACCACCTGCTAATATCCAGAGTGACACCCGCCGTGTGCAGCACGGACAGCAGCTAGACGGCTGGTAGTGACTCAGTAAAGTGCTGGTAGGTTGTCACAGGTATCTGGAGCCATGCTGACTGCAGGCATCCCACAACTGCTGGAGGGTGCATGGGGGAGGATCCACAGAGCGAACACAATGATCAAGGTGGTCCCACAGATGTTCAATTGGGTTCAAGTCTGGGGAATTAGGGGACTAGGGTAGTATTTGGAAGCCTTGGTCATGCTCTTCCAACCAATGGTGGACATTTCTAGCCATGTGACATGTATTGTCTTTCTGGAAGATCCTGTCCACACCAGGGAAGACAATTAGCATGTATGGGTGTACATGATCTGCAGGGATCGACTAAGAGCGCCTTCCACATGGATGAGTGGGCCCAGAGCATACCACGAAAACATTCTGCAGACCATAACGCTGCCACCACCAGCTTGTGTTCTTCCAGAAATAGAAGTTAATTATCACCTCTGGAATATCCAAGACCTTTAATGCCCCCCCCCCCTATATGCCTGAGTCCCTCACACAGATTGTACTTACTTTACTCCCCGGCACCCACGTTACTTCTGCTGCATCTCCCCATCACGTGGATAAAAACATCCAAAGTTGGGGGGGTCAGCCAATAACAGGCTGCGACAGGAATGAGCCTATCTAGCGTCTCCCGTCTTCAGCTTTTCCTAGGTCAGTGACGACACGTTCCTCGGTCACGTGGCCTAGCAGTAGCTCAGCCCCATAGAAGTGAATGGAGCTGAGCTACAATACCAAGCACAGCCGCTATACAATGAGAGAAGGCTGCGGAGCTACTGTGAACGTCAATCCCTTCTCAAACTGCTGATCAGTGGACCCCACCAATCAATACTGATGACCTATCCAGAGGATAGATTATCAGTAAAAATCTCTTGGAAAACTGGTTTAAACAGGTTTTCTGGGGCTTTACCTGAATTCTCTCTTTCTGTTAACCTATAGGAGGAGAGTTTTAGCAGTATTTACCCTTGCGCCGCCGATTCTGCGATCTTGGCTGTGATCATGCCCGGCTGGCTCTTCTGGCTGAGACCCCAACCAGATGTGCACCTGTGTATTCCTGTTCAGCTCCATTGTACATAAAGCTGAACAGGAAGACTCAGGAGCAGAGCCAATCAGCACCTCATGGGAGGAGCCTGCAGCCAATCGGACGGTCATGTGATCACAGCTGAGATCGCGGAATCAGTACTGCAGGAGAACTGTAAATAATGTGGAAACTCTCTTCCTGCCAGGGGTTAGCTGAAAGAGAGAATTTCTTCAGAGAACCCCTTTAAAGCAGTTATCCAAGCTCTATAATTCTCCCTAAAGTCCCCGGGCCCCTCATACTGGTCATGCTTACCCTACTCCCCGGCACCCATGTTGCTTCTGATGCCTGCACGGCCACCACCCTGTCGCATGTATCAAAACATCTGGAAGGGGGGAATGCCATAGTAGGCCACGAGAGGAACAAGCAGGTGATGCTAGGGAGGCTTGTACCGGTCGTCACCTGCTATTCTCTGCACCCCCCCCATCGGCGGATGGGAGATGCAGTGGCGGCCGTGCGGGTATCAGAAGCAGCGCGGGTGCCAGAGAGCGGTTTAAATATGACCAGTATGAGGGGCCCAGGCATTAGAGGGGGCATTATAGTGGTAGGACAACCCCTTTAAGACTGGAGGAAAAGACAGTCTTATTAATGTAAGGTACATGCAGTCTATGGTGATTTTATGGACTTTATGACTATGGCAGATCACATACTGGAGATGTTACTGCATACAGCTGTAATTTTGCCATTGCAAACATTACAACATAGTAAGATTAAGGATTTTTTCCCATGCAGGAAACAATGGAAGCCTGATGAGGAGATGTGAACTTCGTGCAGTCTTCAGTCTCCCAGTGACTACCTCAGCGGTCAGCTCGCCTCCCGCTGCATGCCGGGAACTGTAGTTTCCCAGCTGGGAAGTTCAAAACAAATACAAGACCACCTGCGGAATCACGTGACCAGGCGGCAGCCGCGCCTACTGATGACGTAGCAGGTCGCTTCCAACCAGGAGTACTCAGTTCCGTGACATTGACATGAGAGGAATGAACCGGCTGTGTGTCCAGCTCGGGCGAGCGGCCTGGGGAGCCCGGGCCCGTCCGGTGGAGTTACGCCGGCTTGTACACACCGGGCCCCGGAGTCTGGCCTACGCTAAGCAGCTCTTCCTGGGCTCCATTGCCAAGGTAAAGTCAACTTCGCCTGCTAGGTACCTGATAACAGCTCATTACTGAAACTTTTCTCCCACAGCAGCCAAAACTACCACTCCCAGCATGCTTTGACAGACTGGCACTCAGGGCATGCTGGGAGTTGTGGTTCTGAAGCTGTTGGTTCCAGTGTAAGTATCAGAAGTGACAGGATTGGTATAAGGAGTTGTGTGACACAAGTAGCATGCAATGCTTAAGCTACTTTCACACTAGCGTTAATATTTTCCGGTATTGAGATCCATCATAAGGTCTCAATACTGGGAAAAAAGCGCTTCCGTTTTGTCCCTATTCATTGTCAATGGGGACAAAACGTAACTGAACAGAACGCAGTGCTCCAAAATGCATTCCGCTCCGTTCTCACCCCCCGGAGAGCAAACCGCAACATGCTACGGTTTATTTCCGTCCTGGGATGCGGAGCAAGACGGATCCGTCATGACCCACAATGCAAGTCAGTGGGGACGGATCCGTCATGACCCACAATGCAAGTCAGTGGGGACGGATCCGTCTTGGCTATGTTAAAGATAATACAACCGGATCCGTTCATAACAGATGCAGACGGTTGTATTATCAGTAACAGAACCCTTCTGGATTCAGCAAAAAACGCAAGTGTGAAAGTAGCCTTATATGTCACTCCAGCTGTTGTGAAACTACAACTCCCAGTATGCTCCATTCACATCTAGGGCACCCCAAGAACAGCAAAGTAAGTGTACATGCTGGGAGTTGTAGTTTTAGACTGCTGGCCCCTGGTATAATGTGATCTAGAGCTTTAGGCCACATGCACACACTGCAGATCTGCAGTGCAGTCAGTAGTAGCAAAGGAGATGAGATCTGAAAAATCTCTGTCCCGACTTTTAAAAGGGTTTTCTGAGATTTTTATACTTTCCTCTGGATAGGTCATCAGTATCTGATCGGAGGGGTCCAACACTCGAGACCCCTGCTGATCAGCTGTGTGAGAAGGCACCGATACTTGCCGTGCGCCACAGCCTTCTCCAGCTTCTCCTATCCAAGTGATGACACGTTCATTAGTTACATGGCCAAGGCACAGCCCAATAGAAGTGATCGGGTCTGAGCTGCGATACTAAGCACAGCCGTTATACAATGTACGGCGCTGTGCTTGGTGAGCAGAGAAAAGCCACGGAGCTACTGCGAGCGCCGGTGCCTTCTCAAACAGCTGATCGGCGGGGGTCGCGGCTGTCAGACCACCACCAATCAGATAGGATAGAGATATAAAACCCCTTTAAATCTGCAGTAAGTTTATTCTTTCTTCAGATTCTCACTTTGTAGAAAAATCCCCTCCATACGTAGGTAACCTGATAGTTATAATAATTGGTGATCATCACAGGGGCGCTGAGACCCACAGCTGCAAGGGAGATATAGATATGAGGCGCCAGTAGAAAGTAACGGAGTACCATTTAGTACGGTACATGCAGATGGGGAGAAGCATTGACTATTATAAGGACACGTCTACTGTGGATCTACAGCGGTTGTGTCAGTGATGATATATGTATTTACTCTAGAGCAGTGGTGGCGAACCTATGGCACGGGTGCCAGAAGCGGCAGTCGGAGCCCTCTCTGTTGGCACCCGGAAGTCTATGGTGTACCAATATGCCTTTGACTTCTCCTGCCATTTATCAGCGCAGGGCGCACTATGAACGGCGCAGGAAGCGCAGGGCGCACTATGAACAGCGCAGGCAGTGCAGGGCGCAGTATGAACGGCGCAGGGCGCAGTATGAGCGGCGCAGGCAGCACAGGGCGCAGTATGAGCGGCGCAGGGCGCACTATGAGCGGCGCAGGCAGCTCAGGGCGCACTATGAGCGGCGCAGGCAGCGCAGGGTGCACTATGAGCGGCGCAGGGCGCAGTATGAACGGCGCAGGCAGCGCAGGGCGCAGTATGAACGGCGCAGGCAGCACAGGGCGCAGTATGAACGGTGCAGGAAGCGCAGGGCGCAGTATGAATGGCGCAGGGCGCAGTATGAACGGCGCAGAAAGCGCAGGGCGCAGTATGAATGGCGCAGGAAGCGCAGGGCGCACTATGAAAAGCGCAGGCAGGGTAGGGCGCAGTATGAGCGGCGCAGGCAGCGCAGGGCGCAGTATGAGCGGCGCAGGGCGCAGTATGAGCGGCGCAGGCAGCGCAGGGCGCAGTATGAGCGGCGCAGGCAGCGCAGGGCGCAGTATGAGCAGCGCAGGCAGCGCAGGGCGCAGTATGAGCGGCGCAGGCAGCGCAGGGCGCAGTATGAGCGGCGCAGGGCGCAGTATGAGCGGCGCAGGGCGCAGTATGAGCGGCGCAGGGCGCAGTATGAGCGGCGCAGGGCGCAGTATGAGCGGCGCAGGCAGCGCAGGGCGCAGTATGAACGGCACAGGCAGCGCAGGGCGCAGTATGAACGGCGAAGGCAGCACAGGGCGCACTATGAACGGCGCAGGGCGCAGTATGAACGGCGAAGGCAGCACAGGGCGCACTATGAACGGCGCAGGGCGCACTATGAACGGTGCAGGCAGCTCATTGAATGCAGACAGACTATTATAGCTAAATGATAACGTATATGCTAGATATACAGTATTGGTATTCAGGTTAAATTACCGTGTTGGCACTTTACGATAAATAAGTGGGTTTTAGGTTTTAGTTTGGGCACTCGGTCTCTAAAAGGTTCACCATCACTGCTCTAGAGGGTCTGCTCACCTGAGCACTGGGGACCCTCGTCTGCAGTAATTGCTGGGGGTCCTAACTAACAGACGCCTACAGATGTAAATGTCTGGCTTATCCCTTTCTGTACCTTTACTTAAAAAAAATATAAAAAATTCATATCAACATATTAAAGGTTATGATCAGCCGGGGGTCTGAGTTCTGAGACTCCCACTGATCGCTAAAACGGGGAGAGAAGAGCGCCATGTCTCCTCACTGCTGGAGACCGACTGGGACATCTTCATAGATTTTCTATTTGCGCATCTTCATCGGTGAGGAGAGACATCGCTCTCTGTGGGGGCTTCGAGCTCCTCATTTTAGCGGTTGGTCTCTCCACTCGTACCCTCACAGATCAAAACCTTTGATATGTCACTGATGTATCAAATATTTTTTTAAAGGTACAGGTACACTTTTAATTTAGAGATGCTCTGTAAGTATCCCCTGCGCTGCCAGAGAATGCGCCTAAGTTATGATGAGACTCGCGCCTTGTCGTAGAGTAGGCCCATCCTCTACCAGTCCATGCGCCTGGATTGAAATCTCGTCCTTCCTCTGCCTGCAGTCGATTTCTTTTGTCATTCCTGACAGTTTTCTGTCGTAAATATTGGTAAATTTGCCGAGACTGATGCCCCCGACACTCCCTCGCACCTACCCCACCATTTACCAGTGTCGAGAGCAGCGTAAAATTGCCATGTGCACCAAAATTTAGGCACTTGGGCATTAAAAGATTTGCATAATGTATCCATGCGCCTTTTTTATGCCAAAAGCTAGTGTAGGGAGTCTATAAATGACCTTCGTCCTTCTTGGTCTTGGGTCTGGTGGATCCACGGCTAGTACCAGTCTAAAGGTAGAAGGACGCTGTGTACTGCAGAATTCAGTTTCCCTTTAACCCCTTAAGGACCCATGACGTATGGGTACGTCATGGGTCCGATCCCTAAGTATGGCGCCCGCTCCTGCCCTCTGTGGGCGCGATCGCTGCGGGGATCCGGCTGTTTCCTGTAGCTGACCCCCGCGGCTAATGATCGCGGCCGGCAGCGATGCCGATCGCAATCATTTAACCCCGCAGATGCCGTGGTCAATCCTGACCACGGCATCTGCGCGCTGCTAAACCGAGTAAACTTTCGGCAGCTCTCCGGCTCCCCTAGTGGTGATCGGGAGAATCGGAGCGCTGTAAGGGATAGCCTCAAGCCTTTCATTCAGCATGAGGCTATCACTTACTATTTCCTATGGAGCCCTTGTTAGCAATAGGGCTTCATAGGAAAGTAGTAAAATCTCATAAACTCCAATACAAGTGTATTGGAGTTTGTGATAGAAGCAATCAGATGACTGATTTATATAGGTCCCTATGGGACCTATATAACAGTGTAAAAGAAAAATAAAAGAAATAAAAAAATAAAAAATAAAATAAAAAACCTAAAAATTCAAATCACCCCCTTTCCCCAAAATTAAAATAAAATAATAATTTTTTTAAAAAATACACATCATGGGTGTCATAATGTGCGAAACGCCCGTGGTATAAAATATAAAAATATATTCCCCATACGGTAAACAGAAAAACGGAAAAAGCGCCCAAATGGCGGATTCGCCATTTTGAGCAGCTTCATTTCCTCAAAAAATTAAATAAAAAGTGATCAAAAAGTCCTACACACCCCATAATGGTATCAACTAAAAGTTCAGATCGCCCCATAAAAAATAAGCCCCCATACAATGCCATACACTTAATTACAAAAAAGTTATAGGGGTCAAAATATGGCTGACAAAAAAAAAAATAAAAATTTCCCACTTTTGAATTTTTTTCACTATCAAAACGCAAGAAAATCTAATACATATTGGGTATCGCGGATTCAGTACTGACCTGTAGAATAAAAATAAATGGTCAGTTTTATCACACATAGGGCGCACTATGAACGGTGCAGGCAGCTCATTGAATGCAGACAGACTATTATAGCTAAATGATAACGTATATGCTAGATATACAGTATTGGTATTCAGGTTAAATTACCGTGTTGGCACTTTACGATAAATAAGTGGGTTTTAGGTTTTAGTTTGGGCACTCGGTCTCTAAGGGTTCACCATCACTGCTCTAGAGGGTCTGCTCACCTGAGCACTGGGGACCCCTCGTCTGCAGTAATTGCTGGGGTCCTAACTAACAGACGCCTACAGATGTAAATGTCTGGCTTATCCCTTTCTGTACCTTTACTTAAAAAAATATAAAAATTCATATCAACATATTAAAGGTTATGATCAGCCGGGGTCTGAGTTCTGAGACTCCACTGATCGCTAAAACGGGAGAGAAGAGCGCCATGTCTCCTCACTGCTGGAGACCGACTGGGACATCTTCATAGATTTTCTATTTGCGCATCTTCATCGGTGAGGAGAGACATCGCTCTCTGTGGGGGCTTCGAGCTCCTCATTTTAGCGGTTGGTCTCTCCACTCGCACCCTCACAGATCAAAACCTTTGATATGTCACTGATGTATCAAATATTTTTAAAGGTACAGGTACACTTTTAATTTAGAGATGCTCTGTAGGTATCCCCTGCGCTGCCAGAGAATGCGCCTAAGTTATGATGAGACTCGCGCCTTGTCGTAGAGTAGGCCCATCCTCTACCAGTCCATGCGCCTGGATTGAAATCTCGTCCTTCCTCTGCCTGCAGTCGATTTCTTTTGTCATTCCTGACAGTTTTCTGTCGTAAATATTGGTAAATTTGCCGAGACTGATGCCCCCGACACTCCCTCGCACCTACCCCACCATTTACCAGTGTCGAGAGCAGCGTAAAATTGCCATGTGCACCAAAATTTAGGCACTTGGGCATTAAAAGATTTGCATAATGTATCCATGCGCCTTTTTTATGCCAAAAGCTAGTGTAGGGAGTCTATAAATGACCTTCGTCCTTCTTGGTCTTGGGTCTGGTGGATCCACGGCTAGTACCAGTCTAAAGGTAGAAGGACGCTGTGTACTGCAGAATTCAGTTTCCCTTTAATATTCTCCCGCCTACAGTACGTGTGAGGCCCGTGGGCTCTGTACCTCAACCCTAAAGTAAACTATGAAGTGCAGCTTTAAGCCCTGAGGCTGTGGTGACGGTGAGACGCGCAGGGCTGGCGGAGAGACCTTTGACACACTTCTGTGGCTCTCCGTGCAGCTGTTGGACTCGGCTGGGTATTTCTCTCTTATCACATGGGAGATTTCTGAATGCTTGATAGTGTGCAGGTCACCTCCACCATAACGGTAGACCAGTCATGTGCTGTCAGATTAATGACTGACTGGCATGCCGCGCTGTGGTACCTGCTGTGTGGGAAGTCTATGTATGAATTAGATGTTCTCTGCTGTCACCTGCAGTATTGGTTGTGGGGTTCTATAATCGGGACCATGACAGTACTGTGCCCACCCTTCTCCCTTTCTGCCCTACTTTTCGACTATGGTGCTGGAACCTGGGATAGTAATACTAAATGATCGCAAAGGTGCAGCATCACCCTGTGGGTGCCAGGATGTGTGCAAGTATTATTTTTTATTTAATGCGGTATTACTACTGCATTTACTATACTTGGTGCATGATTTGTTCAGGTTATGTGATCCCACCCGTGACCACAAGCTGCAGATAGTTCCCTACGCCGAGCAGTGTATCTGCCATTTACCGGGTCAGTGTGTGACAGAGGTCACCTGATTCAGACGGCTTGGCCTATGCTAGTGGTAATGTGATCTTTTACGGTAGTTTTCCATTGGACACAGCTTTTATAAAGCAGATACCCGGGTATTTGTTCACAAGTTTCCCACAGAGATATACATCTGGGTGAAGTCTTGAGTCCTGTGTGTCCGCAGTGTGATTTATCCCTCCCTATCTGTTCTGTGAGCTCCAAAGCCAAAAACAAACATAGTGGAAAGTAAGGGAAAAGAAGTCACTGTAGTACGGTGCTGGCAGAAGGGAGACGCCCCCTGCTTCTAAATGATATTCATCTAGCTGTGCAACTGACACAAGGAATAATGTAGCTAAAAAAAAAAAACATTAGGGAAGCCCAAACATAACTGCTCCTTCATAGTTATGATCAGGGCTGTGGAGTCGGTAGATAAATTGTCCGACTCCGACTCCGACTCCTCAGATTTTGAAACTTCCGACTCCGACTCCTCTGTATTTAATATGCAAATACGAAGCTGTTCCACCAAGTTCTTCTAATCTCCTCTAGCACAGAGAGGTAGTTGAGCAGAAGCTGCTGCCTTCTCCTTTGTGTGCTGATCTTCTGCTGAAGATAGAGCAGTGGGAGGATCCAGGAAGGGGCAGGGGAAGGGGCATTTATTTTAAAACATGATTTTCCTAGTAGAATCCCATAGTCATGTTTAAAATTGAAGCTAACAATCTGAGTTTACATGTTTTATAGCCTTAGCTGAATGATAGCAGTTTTTCAAATGGTTTACAGCTTCAGTCTTGAACTATTGACTATCCATTCCCTTCACTTATACAAGTGTCTCCAGTCCTTAATCAGTTATCAGTGAGAGGCTAGGATAACCATGGGTTCCCTGTAACAGCAGACCACAAGACAATGGAAAGTGTAAGTATTGCCGCTCCTTAAAGGGACACTGACAGGCTGATTTTCCAGCTAAAGATATATATATATACTGGTATTCATCAGAGAATTAGGAATAAAACTATACTAATGTTACCCCCAGTTAAGCTGTACTTGTGTTTAAAAAACATTTTAATCTGTATGCAAATTCACTATCTTTGTGCCCAATGGGGCAGCGTCTCCTGCGGCTTTGTGCCCAGCCGCGCCCGAAGTACAGCTTCTCAGCGCTGTTCCCTCGTTATTATTCACTGCACTGGCCTTTTTTTCAGGCTAGCCGAACGCTGAATTCCTGCGCAGGCGCACGTGTAGAGTGCTGGCAGCAGCCTCGTCTGGCTATGCTGAGGCTGTGCCAGCTTTCTCTCTTCCTCCTCACTACCTAGTCCTGTCTAGTGCTGCCAGTACTCTACATGTGCGCCTGCCCCCTTGGGCACAAAGGTACACAAGTAAACCTCAACTGGGGGTAACAGTCGTCTAGTTGTATTCCTAATCCTCTGATGAATACCAGCAGATATATCTTTAGCCGGTAAATCAGCCTGTCAGTGTCCCTTTAACTGCAGAGTGAAGCATATGAAAAGCGTGCTTCTTCACGGTCACTTAACGTCTTTGTTTAGCGGTAACGTGACGCACTGCATGCATTGGCCTTTATTCTTACAGTAGAGAAGTAATTAATTATAACTTTATCTGAATTGGGACATTTAAACTTGCTTTTTTTTATTCCAATTTTTTTTTATTCCAATTTAAATCTAGTAGGAGTCGGAGTCGGTCCATTTTTTGCCGACTCCGACTCCGACTCCAGGTACCCAAAATTGCCTCCGACTCCGACTCCTCGACTCCGACTCCACAGCCCTGGTTATGATTGTACAAAGAAGCACAGCCATTATGCAATTTTTTGATAACTCGTGTACGTCTTCAAACATATCCCTATTTAGTAATTGCAAGTCAAACGGTGCTTTCATAAATAGGCTTTTGCTGTAGTTTTTTGATGCAGGACACACAATAGTTTTTTTTTTTCCTGCTACTGGTGTTTTTGGTCATTAGGTGGCTTTTTTTTGTCTTTCTGGTGCAATACATAGCAACCAATCATATTCCACTTTTTATATTCCATAGGTCAGGGCTGGCCAACCTGCGGCTCTCCAGCTGTTGTAAAACTACAACTCCCACCATGCCCTGCTGTAGGCTGACTGGGCATGCTGGGAGTTGTAGTTTTGCAACAGCTGGAGAGCCGCAGGTTGGCCAGCCCTGCCATAGGTGCTTAGAAAAATGAAAGGTCAAATGGAGAATCCCTGTGTCATATACCCCTGCAGGCCTAGCAAGAGGGCTGTGCGGGAGAGTGGCATAGTGACAGTAGAGCCAATTAGATTTTTGGTGGAAATGCTCATTAACTCCTTGCTATATTTGGAGATTTCTGATTGGGGGGCAGGGCTCACATTGGACACCGTCATAGGGTACTCTCACACTTACGTACTGAGGATCCTTAGCCGGATCCGGAAATCCGTGTGCAAACAGAAAGCATTTGTAGACGGATCCAGATGCGGATCCATCTAACAAATGCATTGAAACACCGGATCCGTCTCTCTGGTGTCATCCGGAAAAATGCATCTGGTATTTATTTATTTTTTGCATTTTTAAAGGTCTGCGCATGCGCAGACCGGAAATCCAGGTCCGTTTTGCTGAAACACTTGGTGTCGGATCCAGAATTAATGCATTTCAATGGAAAATAATGCCGATTCCGGCAAGTGTTTCGGAATGTTGGACAGAGAAAATACCGCAGCATACTGCAGTATTTTCTCCGGCCGAATACCGTAAGAGTGACTGAACTGAAGACATCCTGATGCATACTGAACAGATTGCTCTCCATTCAGAACGCATTAGGATAAAACTGATCAGTTTTTTTCCGGTATTGTGCCCCTGGAACACATTTCCAACTGTAACGCCCACTTATCAGTTCATAAATTTCCAGGAGGAATAACCTGAACAATACAATGTAGAGACCAGAATTGTCATTTCATAGCGAATACAAGTATTTGTTAAAGCACGTAAAGGGGACCTGTCCCCTCGACTATGTTCTCCTCGCTGAGAGCAGCGTAGTGTAGTGACTGACCCTCTGATTTCACTGTCTCTTCTGAGCCGGCAGTCATGTTACTGATGTGCCGATCCCCACAGCACAGTCCGGGAGCGCTGTAGGGTGGGGACAGCTGGCACGTTCTGCAGGGTTCAGCATGCCTGTACTATAAAATCAGTGGTTCTGCCCCTACACCTTGCTGCCCTCAGTGAGGGCTGCATGGTACAGGCGACAGGTTCCCTTTAGGCTGGGAACACACCTAAGCGTTTTGCAGGCGTGCGTTTTTCAAAGCGTTTTTACGCGCGACAAACGCGCGATTGTATGCGCGTTTTTGTCATTAATGAACGCGCGTTTTTCGCACGTTTTTGTGATTGACAGGTGCAAGATCCACTAAAAATGCAGGCCTACCTATATGAAAGGTGTTGAATGTTTGCCAAATTGAGATTTTTATTGATTAGGTGTGTGAGAGTGTTGTACTGTTGGAGTTTGGTGTGGTTAATTTGGGGGATTTCTATGGAGTTTAGGAGACAAACGCAAGTGGCAGCAATGGTGTGTGGAGTGTTGCTCTTGCGGATGCGTCGTCGGAGAACGATCCGGCGACATTTTTGGAACAGAAAACGCGCATTTCTTCATCTTTGCGCGTTCTGATACAATCCTATGGACGGAAACGCGCGCAAAAACGCCCTAAAGAAGCTCAAGTAGAAGCGACAGCGTTAGGCGTTTTCAAGCGCTGTAAAACGCCCAAATGTGAACCATGCCCATAGGGAAGCATGGCTTTTCACATGTTGTGCGTTTTACTGTAAAACGCTTAGGTGTGTACCTAGGGTTAAAGGAAATGTGTCACCAACATTTTTTTCCGCCAGGTAAAACCAGATAATCTTTTTATTTTCTGCAGATTTTTTTAATTCTATTTCCTGATCTTAACAGCATTTATAAAGCATTAAAGGGAATGTGTCATCAGAAAATTACCTGCTGTTGGAAGCTGCTGAATTTTATGTTTTTTTTTTGTTTAAATATAGATATTGACGTGGGAAATTAAAAATATCATCAAAAATTCTTTAAAAATATGTTAAACATAAAAGCATGATTTAAACAATAGGTCATTTTCTGATGACAAATTCCCTTTAAAGGTGTTTTCCAGTAAAAATGACTTTTTATCTAATGCTCGCAGCCGGTCTCCTAAAACATAAGATTTATTCTTACCTGCTCCCCACCGCTCCAGTCCTCCGCACTGCCTCCGTTTTGTCCATGTTCCAGTCCCCCATGCAGTGCCTAGGCGTGGTCACATGCTCTGCTGCAGCCAATGACTGGCTTCAGAGGTGATGTGCCGCTTGTGGCAACATCACTGCTGAAATCAATTATTGGCTGCAGCAGAGCATGCCATGCCCATGCACCGCCGGATGTCAGCACCCTGGGGACCAGGACGCAATGGAGGCAATGGTTTCAGGAGGCATTAGATAAAAAGTAATTATTACCAGAAAACGTACATCAGTTGAAAACAACCCCCAAAAAATGTAAATGCCAGTAAATTTCAAGGAGAATTTGATACCTAGAGCCTGGGATTTTGTGCAGCCCTTGAGGCACTGGGTGAGGGTCCTCTACGCCAGCATCCAGCCGATGACGGACATCTGACCTGTGGGGAACATCAGTGGTTATAGGGAGGGAATGTTCCAATAGCAGAAGGAGACAGAGGTCGTTTTTATCATGTAGCTTATTTATATCCATCTGATAGTCTGCCCCCAGCAGATACCTTATATATAATAGAGTTGTACTGTAGGTTTTGAAGTAAGGACACCATTGTGACATACAGACAATAAGGCCCCATTCACACGTCCGTAGTGTGCTTTGCGGATCCGCAACACACCTTGCCGCCAGCCGCATAGAGATGCCTATACTTGTCCGCAATTGCGGGCAAGAATAGGACATGCCCTATATTATTGCGGAGCCGCTGGTCGGAAGATCGGCGGCGCGCTCCGCAAATGCGGATGCGGAGAGCACAGTGTGTGCTCTCCGCATCCATCACGTCCCCATCCAAAATGAATGGGTCCGCACCCGTTCAGCAGATTTGCGGAACGGGTGCGGACGAACATTGCGGACGTGTGAATGGGGCCTAAATAAACCTGCATGTGTCTCACTCGGTATTTATCGTTTAGCCATATTCACAAAGCTGAGTTTTCTTGTTTTGTCTACCAGGAAGAAGTGTTTCCATATCCAGATATCAGCAAGGATGAGCTGGAGGAAATCAATCAGCTTGTAGGACCCGTGGAGAAGTTCTTCAGTGAAGAAGGTGAGACGATGGCATTGGCTTGTATTCATAAGTGTAGTATTTATTAAAGAGCCTATCAGCATGATCAACCCTATTAATCCAAAGATACTACTTAGTAAGGTTGGTTATTAAAACAATAACTTTCTTTTGTCTGTGTTTTACAGCTGCAGAAATATCAGCGTTTTTATTCATATGCAAATTAACACATTTGAGCATTGGGGTATACCAGCATGGTGAGGGCAGAACCAGCGGATGCAAGCATTCACTGAGAAACAGATCTTGAGCTAGATATGGGGAGTATTATAGACGAGTAAGCAAAATTTATCCTAGAACTGTGTCATAACATGATATATACTTACTTAGAGCCTAGCAAGTACAGCATTACTTGCATCAGGCCATTTTGCTAGACAAATCAGTAAGATTTTAATTTGCACCTTTTAATTTGTGTTAAATGAGGGAGATATAAATGAACTCAAGAAAAAGTTTACAAGTCTCTTTTGGGATTTGAACCTGAGACCTTCTATATGGAAGGCAGAACACTTAGGCCTCTTTCAGACGGGCGTTGCGGGTGCACTCCGTCAAACAGTGCGGGTGCGTTGCGGGAATCGCCGCGATTTTTCCCTGCGAGTGCAAAGCGCTGTCATGCGTTTTGCACGCGCGGGAGAAAAATCGGCACTTTTGGTACCCAGACCCGAACCTGCACTTCTTCACAGAAGTGCATGTTTGGGTCAGAAATTGTCCCGCTGGTATTCTTTCACATTATAACATAGTTATAATGTGAAATAATACCCTTGGCCATCTTCATAATGTTGAACCCGGTGCTGAATGGGTTAAAAATAATAAACTAATCATAACTTACCTGGTCCATTTGATCACGAAGCCCGGCATCCTCTCCATTAGCTTGCTACCAGGTAAAGGACCTGTGATGATGTCACAGCATCACATGGCCTAGTCACATGCTCCATCACCATAGTGATGGAGCATGTGATTGGGCCATGTGATGTGACGTCATCACAGGTCCTTTAGATCATAGATGCTGCAGGAAAGAGAGGACAGATCGCGACTACGCGATCAAGTGGCTAAGGTAAGTTAACTTTTATTATTTTTAACCCCTTCCTCATCATTTAACAATGCATTCTTTATTAAGAATGCTATTATTTCCCTTATAACCATGTTATAAGGGAAATAATAGAGATTGGGTCCCGTTGCTAAGCAACAATGCGGGAAAATCGCAACGCATCCGCACTTGGTTGCGGATGCTTGCGATTTTCCCGCGGCCCCATTCACTTCTATGGGGCCTGCGTTGCGTGAAAAACGCAGAATATAGAACATGCTGCGATTTTCACGCAACGCAGAAGTGATGCGTGAAAATCACCGCTCATGTGCACAGCCCCATAGTAATTAATGGGTCCGGATTCAGTGCAGGTGCAATGCGTCCTCCTCACGCATTGCACCCGCGCGGAAAACTCGCCCGTGTGAAAGGGGCCTTATACCTCCAGTCTATAGACTTGTTAGCTTAGAAAGCTAATACTGGTTTCTCAGGTATATATGAGACACATGGTTGCATCTGCTGTTTGATGTCTATCTCGGTCAGTCAAGAAGAGGGGAGTGTGCATGAGCATTACAAAAGCAGTGCTCCAGGGACTCAGTCCAGCCCCCTGGTGCTGAATGTGCTCTTTTGCATATGAATAAAACACATATATGTCTGCAGCTGTTTAACATGCAGGCAAAGGAAAGGATTGATAATGCTGATTAAAGCGATACCTATCAGGTAGTATCCCTGCTTTAATGGGGTTGATCATGCTGACAGAGGCTCTTTAAAGGGTTTCTGTCATCAACTTTTGACATTATAAGCTGTCTGACATTAGCTATGTGCTAATGTCAGACCAGCTTGATAATGTCTTTTTTATAAAAATCGGATGTATATTTAGGCAGAAAAACTTACTTTTATAATATGTAAATTAGCCTCTAGGAGGCAGACAGTGCAGGAGGATCGCTTCCCCGCACTGTCAATCAAAGTAAGAAGGGGCGTTCCAGCAGGTTGCCGGACGGAGCCGCTAGGAGCAGGGCAACGCCCCCCCCTGCTCCTAGAGGCTAATTTACATATTATAAAAGTAAGTTTTTCTGCCTAAATATACATCCGATTTTTATAAAAAAGACATTATCAAGCTGGTCTGACATTAGCACATAGCTAATGTCAGACATTATAATGTCAAAAGTTGATGACAGAAACCCTTTAAATAACTATTTTTGCTCGTATCATTGGGGGACACAGAAGACCATGGGTATAGGCGACGCTAAGTAAAAAAGTGTTAGCTCCTCCTCTCAGCTATACCCCTCCTGCAGACACTGAGCTAATCAGTTTTGGCTCAGTGTCCTTGGAGGCAGACATGTTTTCCTGCACGTCTGCCAAAGATTTTTTTTCCCCTCGCCTTTGACAGCACCCTTGGAGAGACCGCCTTCTCCTCAGGACAGGAAACTGGAACCAGAACTGCTTTAAAAGAGGGACCACCCCCTTAACCTCCAGTTCTGTTTCCTGTCCTAAGGGACAGGAGGGATTGGAAACTGCTAAAGAAAATGGGAAAGGAGCTGCGGTCACCCCGACCGTTTTAATAGTATTAGGAGGCTTTACCTGGCGGCGTCAGCCTCCCTTAGGACCCACTGCAGAGTCTGGGCCTCTTTCTCTCTCCTCCACACTCCGCTCCTTCTCGGGCCAAGAGGGCTTCTGCCTTCCGGGATGTCTGCGGACTTCTGTGGCCGTGATCGCATGTCCGGCTGTCTGCGTGTGTGTAAGGTACTTCCGGGGCGGCAGTAGGAGGAAGCGAGCGCTGTAAGGCTAGAAGTGGGGGGAGCCAATGTGCCAGCCCGGAAGAGAAAAGCCCAGCCAGCTGGGTGAAGAAGCTGGCAGTTCCTTCATCTGGCTAATACAGTGATTTGGACATGGAACAGTCTCAGCGTGCTGAAACCACCATTGATACGCCGGTACCATGGTGGGGTAAGAGTGGTGATACCCCAATATGCCTGAGGCTGATTACTCATCTTCTGTGTCTGGGTATCTAAGGAGTCTAGAAAGGTCTCTAGATCTAAAGACAAGGGTTGCGCTGTATGTAAAAAGAAGCTACCCTCTGCTTGGGCACTCCGCCTATGAAGGGAGGACATGCACATGGCCAGCCAGCAGCTGGTGAAAAAAACAGCATCCCGCCTATGAAAGGGGGGGCCATGCACATGGCCAGCACTATAGTCGGTGAGAGCGCATAAGCGGCCTAAGGTAAGAGGGGGGCATGTGCGTGGCCGGCAGCGAATCCAGTGAAGGTGCAGGATTCCGCCTGTGAAAAAGGGGGCATGCACAAGGTCGGCAGCGAAGTCAGTGAGAGTGCCACATTCCGCCCATGGAAGGCGGGCATGCGCATGGCCGGCAGTGAATCCTGCAAGTCTGCAAAATTCCGCCTATGGAAGAGGGGGGGGGGGGCATGCACATGGCCGGCAATAAAGCCAGTGAGAGCACAGTATACCGCCTATGGAAGGGGGTCATGCACATGGCCAGCATCGTATCCAGTGGGAGTGCAGTATACCGGCTATGGAAGGGGGTCATGCACATGGCCAGCATCGTATCCAGTGGGAGTGCAGTATACCGCCTATGGAAGGGGGTCATGCACATGGCCAGCATCGTATCCAGTGGGAGTGCAGTATACCGCCTATGGAAGGGGGTCATGCACATGGCCAGCTCAGTATCCAGTGAGAGTGCAGTATTCCGCCTATTGAAGGGGGTCATTCACATGGCCGTCACCATACTCAGGGAGGGTGCGACATTCCACCTATGGAGGGAGCGTAATGTGTCGCCTAGCAGGAGGACCGGGGCCGGAGAAGCCACCTCTCACCATCTGCCGTCTTCACCCTCGGTCTGTTCCAGCAGGGTCGCCCCTTCAGCTATTGGCACCATAGTGGCAGGACGCTGGAAGAGGGACTTGGCGGGCGGGCGACCCTTGCGCTGGCGGGATGCAGGGGAGCTTGGCTGTCCTGGTCTACCTTGCTTTCTGTGGGGGAGGCAGCAGTGCGGGTGACCGGCACTGGCGCAGCTCGACCCTGGGAGAAACAGAGAGGTCTAGTGCCTCTCTGTTGTCCCAGATGTTCTAGAACAGGCATCCTCAAACTGCGGCCCTCCAGCTGTTGTAAAACTACAACTCCCACAATGCCCTGCTGTAGGCTGATACCTGTAGGCTGTTCGGGCATGCTGAGAGTTGTAGTTTTACAACAGTTTTAAAACAAGGAGAAGCAGGGAGTGTCTTGCCTCCTTGGACACTAAGCAAAAACTGGCAGTCTCTCACTCCAGGCTGAGGGTATAGCTGCTGGAGGAGGGGCTTACAGCTTTCACTTAGTGTCACGCCTCCTAGGGAGCTGAGCTATACCCAAGGTCCTGTGTCCCCCAAGGAAAATGGGCGAGAAAAGCAGTTTGAGCAATAATAATTATGGCCACTGTGACAGGATACAGTGGAGAGGTGGACGGGCAGTGGGACATCATAAATGCTTAAAATAAATGTACTCATTTAATAACTTCTGTGCCTCGGACGTGCTAGAATGTGTTCTAGAGGATTTTGCAGGATTTTTTCTTTCAACATTTTAATTTAATGTTATATTTTGTATCTTGCAGTTGATTCTAAAGCGATTGATCAAAATGCCAAAATATCTCCTGAAACACTGAAAGGATTGAAGGACCTTGGGCTGTTTGGCATGCAGATTCCTGAGGAGTATGGTAAGTAGAGGATTCACTTGGGTCTATATGCAGCTCCTCTAATAATTTCTTCTTTCCCCATGTTACATTCCTGGTTATGAACATTTATTCGGATGATGTAGATTCAAATTAGAGGTTTGTCTCGGGACGTAATGTAATTTATCTCCTCACGGGAGTATAGAACAGCATGCCCCAGTATGCAGCTGTCATAACCTTACTGTAGGATCTGCTCATGCATTTCAAAGATCTGTTACCAGATCCTCAGTTTTTATGAAATTTTAGGTTTTTAATTTATTTTTTCATCTGAAATGATGGCTCATTTTATCATTTAGTACAGTGTATCTCTTTTGGTTGTAAATTTCAGTTTTATTAGAATATTTGCAAGATATTTTATTTAACAGCACAAATGAAAGTAACTAGAAATAAGGGTAAATGAAAAGAATCATTGGCATTAATACAGATTAGGTGCATCTGAATATAATGGTAGCAGATGTACAATAAAATTCTTGTATTTAATAGCTCAATGTTAAGTTAAGAATGCGATAAAATGACAATTAATGAACAGAAAAATTATCAGGTTATATGTAATTTCCTGAGTGAATGAACTAAAATAAATCCAGTGTCTTGAGTATTATAACAGAATCATAAGTACAGACATTTTAGTAAATTTAGTCATATACATATACCATAGACAAATAATGTTTAGAGAGCGAGTCAACATACGTATATTGAATGAGTCTGTCGTGTTGACTTTGAATGTGAGGCCTACTCCTCAGCTTGAGTATAAGGACTCTTTATTAAAAGCCTCTTTGGAGATAGGATGCAGACTATTTCAAAGATTCAGAACTTTAAAAGGTGAGATAGTATCACCTACCAGTCTGATATTGTACATGAACTACAGTAAAGATATTAGTGTATCGGAAATGGTTAACTGTTTGTTCTGGATCTTCCCATCATGAGTAAGTCTCTTACCAGTTGTTAATTAAGGTATAGAGTACAAGGAGAAGGGTGGGGAAGAAAAAGTTGGAGTGGTAAAGGAAAGAACTGGGATTAGTTAGAACATATTTGGTTATAACACTGTCACCGGAGTTGGAATTGTATTTTTGTGTTTCAATATAAGGTTGCATACCGAGAGATAGTTTCAATGTGTACCACAACTATAGAGTCAGATTAAAGCGATTCAGTCCAGGTATTGTGAGATATGGTCTGTATCAATATAATCAATCCATTTGCCCCAAATTTTTAGGTACATTTTGTGACTGGCTAAAGTGGCCCACTTAATCTGTTCCACAAAACTTGCAACAAATCTGAGAAGTCGGCTATCATGACTACCTGTCTTCCCAGAGTAACCTCCACGAAATTACAAGAAAACCACTCCAAGGTTTTAACAAGGCGGTACAGAACCCCTGTTATGCTCAACAGAATTTGTTCGGACTCTCCCTCAATATGTTGGAGATGCCACAAACTGGAGGGTTCCTATGCCCGTATTTGGGTAGACCGTGAAATGATAGCACCGCTGTGGCCTAAATTTTTTCCCGATTGTTTAAAAAATATATATGACGGAAGTTAATGCCGACAAGGAACTAATTCTACTGGGCATACATAAAAAAAGAAAACATATTGGTAAAAAATAGACTCTTCCCCTTTCTCATAGGGGCACTGAAAGCCGCAATTCCCAGATACTGGCGCTCTGCTGAAATACCCAGTGTAAGGGAATGGCTCACTGACGTTGAACAAATAAACACACTTAATCTGTTCCATTCTATCTCTTTTGGACTAATTAAGGAAACCTCATCACAAAATATTTTAATCGCTTCTTAGGCAGGACTAGATATGTATTAGATAAAGTGTATTCATAATGTGCGAGTCTAACCTCTTTACATCCCCTCTGGGGTATTATCGGTTTCTAATATTTCAGTAAATGCCAGGTTTCTTTCTATAACTGGGCTGTGTGGGTAGACTCTTCCAACTGCAGCTTCATCTCCCCTTTTACTCCTCCCTCTTCAGTTCAGGAGATTCTAGTAAATCTATCTTCCCATTTTATAACTTTTCTTCTATTCCCTTTTAAATTTCTAAACCAGGGATGGTCAACCTGTGGCTCTCCAGCTGTTGTACAACTACAATTCCCACCATGCCCTGCTGTAAGCTGATAGCTGTAGGCTGTTTGGGCATGCTGGGAGTTGTAGTTTTTCAACAGCTGGAGGGCCGCAAATTGGCCATACCTGTTCTAAACATTGAAATGCAACTTGCTACTAAATAAATAAATATATATATATAATACACTTTTAACTATAACAAATGTATAAAAACTATTTCAAGTGTGTCATGACACCTTGTGTATGTGTTATGTCATGCAGGAGGCCTAGGGTTATCAAACACTATGTACGCTCGACTAGGAGAGATCACATCGCTGGACGGTTCAATAGCTGTGACTCTGGCAGCTCACCAAGCCATAGGGCTGAAGGTACGATATAAAAACTATGACCTCAGCGGACCTAACTGGCATCTTGTCTGGTGCCCTGGAGAGACGGCAATAAGACATAGATTCATTAGATTTTGATTGTAACTTGCCTAGTGATTTGTGCATTTAAAGAGGACCTGTTACCACTCCTGACCTGCCTGTTTTAATAGCTTCATGCAATTCTGGAGCATCTATTCTTATGGCTCTATGTTGTGCCATTCTTTTATTATTTCTGCTAGAAGTTATGAATGAATTGCCATTAGCCTTCAGTAAGGGTACAGAGGGGTGTTACTAGTTGAGGGTGTGTCCCTGCACAGTCTGAAAATGGCAGCACTGATTGGATAGAGTCAGACTGTGCAGGTACACCCCCCCAACTGGTTACCCCCCTCTGTACCCTTACTGAAGGCTAATAGCAATTCATTCATAACTTTCTAGTAGAAATAATAAAGGAATGGCACAACATACAGACATAAGAATAGATGCTCCAGAATTGCTATTACATGGGGAAAGCATGAAAGTATTAACACAGGAATGTCAGGAGTGGTGACAGGTCCTCTTTAAGGTAAAATAAGAAACCAGCGCTTCAGCAGTTACATGTCCTCTCAGGCTCCTGCTTGTGGCTTTACAGCTGTTGGCAGCTGAAGATACTGTTGTGCATCAGTGGCACCAGGGATACCAAGCAATTGGTACTAAGGTCAGAACTATCTCGCTCTGTTACATCTGATTGTAGCTCTTTTGTTCTAGAAATTGTCAATACAGTGGAATTGTCATTCCAATGCCCAGCCTCCAAATTCAGCCCTTTAATTTGAGAAATATACCGTATCTTTCCGACTATAAGACACACCACAGTTTTAGACATCAGAAAATCTGAAATTAAAAATATTTTCTACTTATTTAACATTCTCTGTGGTTTAATAAAGTGTATGGCCTCATGAAGGGACCTTCCACAACAGTTAAAAATAAATAATGAGTTCTTTCAAGAAAGCATAATGTAATAACATGTAAAACATGCTTGTAAAAGTAATAAAACAGGAAAAACGAAAAAAAAAAAAAAAATTCTAATAAAGAGGCACCCAGTGTACCCCATAAGTGCCTAGAATATGAGGAAACTCAGGGGAGATTTGCATTAGTTGCTTTCCAGCCGGCTTAGGTCACAGACAGTTGAAGTGGAGGGATGCTTTAACCACTCATATCTCGGTATTGGGACCAAGTATAGACATGGTCTTGTTTGAAAGCTGACAGTCTAAGCTTTAAAACAAGATTAGAACCATAGCATTATCTCTACTTATCAGGAGATATAGCTGGTTAAAATTGAGTTGGAAAAGAAAGCAGGGGAAATCTGCTTTTACTTTCACCTGCTCTCATTTTTGACCCATGTCTATAGCTGCTCCAATTCAGAGGCATGAGTGTTTAAAGCAGTCCTCCCCCCGCTGCCCGACCCTGAGCGCTCTCTGCAGAAAGCGTCATGGTTGCCTAGGCAACCAAGGCGAACTTCAGCCCCAGCAAGTCCTCAATCACTGAAATGGTGCTGAGGAGCCCTGCTAATGATTTGCATTGTGCCAGTACATAATCACAGTTAATGTGAGACTATAAGATTTTTTCTTGCTAAAAAAGTGTGTCTTATAGTATGAAAAATACAGTATTTTCTGTGCACACTAAAGAGGACTTGCACAGGTAAATCGATAGGTCCACTGCTAGCAGAACACAGGCAGAGAGATTTAGAAATCTTGAGACCTGTAATAAAACAAGAACAAAGTAAAATCACTAATAGAATTCAAGTTGACTGAATGTAAATTTTAATTAAAGGGAACCTGTCACCAGTTTTATGCTGCCCTTTCTGAGGGCATCATAAATTGATGACGCAGACCTTGAGCAAAATACTGGGTCGTTTAATTGAATTTACCCAGGTATTTTATTAAATGAGTATAAAGAGCCGAGCACTGGAGTCTTTACACTGTCTGAGCACAAGAGTCCTCACATTCATGAGCACCCAGATCTACCTGCCCCAGAAGCACATTCAGTGTATTGTGTGGAGCCCAGGGCAGCCTAAACTGGTAACAGATTCTCTTTAACATATTTTCAGTCTGTCTTTGATTGAATAGTCTGCTTATATAAAATGTATAATGTGGGGTGTGCTGGATGAATGACCATGAAGACACACGTGACCATTAAGCTATACTATCTGAAAAAAGTCAATAGTAACCAGTCCATGTTGCACTCCCCTAATGTATTACAGAAAATAGTGAATGTTGGCAGGTTGTTAAAGAGGTTGGCCAGTTTCCTATGTTGATAACCTATCTTCAGACTAGATCATCAATATCAGATCAGCGGGGGATTGAATCCCAACCCCCACCAGTCCGCTATTTGACGAGAACGCAGAACTTGTACAAGCACTTCACTTCACTGTTTTCCTTCACCACTTCTTCCCATTGAAGTGAACGGTGAAGAACACCGTGCTCATAGGAGTGCTGCGTTCTCTTCAAACAGCTGATCGGCAGGCGTGCCAGCAGTCCCCCCCCCCCCCCCCTCCCCACTGATCTGATATTGATGACCTATCCTGAGAATAGGTCATCAATTTAAAAAAGCAGACAACCCCTTTAAAGGCAAGAGGAGTTTCAATTTTGACAAGAGAAGGTTTTGGTCTGCAGTGCTGGTTACATCAGACAGTGAATAGCATTGGTTCCTGACAGATCCCATTGACGTCTTTTTGGGCTCCTCCACGGTACCCATGATTTGATGGGAAAATAATGCTGCATGTAGTGCTGTTCTTCTTGTCAAATTTGACCTAGACTCCAAACAGATGTGAACAGAGTCTTACTCAAAATGAGTCATTTTCTTTTCTTTTTATTGCTGATGAGATGCTGGTTTCTATGGGCAGCTCCTCTAATGTTTTTTTCCTGCATTACTGTTCCTAAATGAAGCCCAGCGTGCCTGTGTAATATCTGCTCCGTGGTGAATTAATAAGCTGTGTTCCCATCATCCTTTATTTGCGCTATTGAAATCACATCCAATTGATTGCCTGCACTGGAACCAATTTTCGGCTTTCTACATTACTACTATCTCGGTGTCCTACGTGTATTACATTGTTCATAATGGGGAAAACCAATCTCCAAGTATAGCTGAGGCCTAAATGATAATGACTACAACGCCCTTCAGACCGGTCCTGGATGGAGTTAATAGTCCTTCTCTCTGTTTCGTTGATGTGCCTGTGTTCACCTTGTCATTCATGTGTTGGGTTATGACGATGGGCTGATGGAAATGTGATATTCCTCTCGCTTGTCTTCTCTAATAACACAGACATTTGATTTTATTATGATTGGCCGAGGGATGGGAGATTATCCCGTGTGAAGATTTGTAGACCTACTTCTGCTTTATTGTCTTTTCTTCAGGGAATACTGATTGCTGGTAATGACGAGCAAAAAGCAAAATATCTGCCTAAACTGGCAACTGGAGAACACATTGCTGCGTTTTGCCTCACAGAGCCTGGAAGGTAATGTCGCTTTTGCTCGTTTTTTTTTTCCTGGATGTTTGACTACAAAATATGAAGAATTTACAGGACCGTTTCATTTCTAGGACTCCTCAGTAAATTTGATAATTCTAGTAGAATTTGCTGGGGAAATGTCTTGCCACTGATATGTTATAGCCTTCCTATATGTTATGGGAACCCCCCCCCCCCCCCCCAATTTAGTAGCAGGTGTAGTTAAAGGGGTTGTCTCATCATAGACAATGGGGGCATTTCGCTAGGATATGCCCCCATTGTCTTATAGGTGCAGGTCCCCCCACTGGGACCCCCACCTATATCGAGAACAGAGCCCCTCAAGGTGGTGGCTGGAGGTCTCCGGTCCAGCTACCACCAAGCTGGCTCCCATTAATTTCTATGGGGCCAACGGAAATAGTGCCAGTGCTTGGCTATTTTCGCCAGACCCATAGAAAATGAATGGATGCCGGCTGTGCATGCGCAGTGCGCCCTCCTTCACTTGCAGTGCTCCGTTCTCGATATAGGTGCGGGTCCCAGCGGTGGGACCCGCACCTATAAGACAATGGGGGCATATCCTAGCGATATGCCCCCATTGTCCACGATGAGACAACCCCTTTAATGTACAGATGTTAAATTCACTTTACAGCCAGGCCAACCTGATTTTATTCAGTAGCTTCCTCTACTTTGAGCTGAATGGTGGGAGTTGTCCGGAAAGCCTTAATAATATTAGTAATACTTGTATAGACCTGCCTTGGACTCCAGATAGTAATTTGTATATTGATAGTACCACCATTCCCCTGCTGTGCACTTGCAAACCGCATTAAGAGGACTGCTGTGCATGCACACATAATGGAGAGGACTCCAGGAGAAGGCCTCCCTATGCATTCCACTGCTGATGTGTGGGGGAATGGGGGTGAGTATCAACATACAAATTACTGATCTGTAGCCAGCAACATATGTTCTTTACATGTAGTATAGTACCAAAAGGGGTTAACTCATGGTTAATGTAAAAAATGAAAATCATACAAGGCTAGAACCAGCCCTGTACCTCACATGGATCCAGAGATCTCCCCTTTCATTGCTCCGATAGATTTTATATCCAGCTGAAAGCTCAAGGGGTAATGCTGCACGGGGGGATGATTTTGCAATTAAGTTTTCTGTAAATTGCATGAAATTAAAAATAAAAATTTTAATAAGGAAAAAAAAAAAGAAAAAAATAACTGTTAAATTGCTGCAGTTAGATCACTCCAAGTAATCACTTGGCTTCAGCGATTTGGAAGCAATTTTCAGGCTACTCAATGAATTCCCTATGGGTAGAAATTTAAAATAGATTTTTTTTTTAGTGTGGACAAAAAAAAGTCTAGGCCGAGGGCGCTCAGTATACAAGTTTTTGATTGTAAGAGATGCGAGTCCAATGAAAGACCGTTACCATGCTGGTGGATTGCAGGGCTCTGCTCTCCCCACTAATGTCCTGCTTTATTATCAGGTCACTTACCTTTGATCGTTCTTATTTGCTCACCCTACATTATAAAGATTGTGTCACAGAGGCCAGGGCGACCCGAGGCTCAAGAGTTACTGAGCTGATAAATGCTTTTTATTCCAAAGTTCAGCTATAGGTTGATATGGATTATCAGACTGAGCATAATAGGCAATCTGTCATTACTGGTGCCAATACTAATGATTTATTTCCGTATCCAGTGGGAGCGATGCTGCCTCAATAAAATCCAGAGCCACTTTAAGTGAAGATGGAAAATATTATATCCTCAATGGCTCAAAGGTAAAATATGGACTAATTAATATTGACTAATACACATCATTATCCCGTTTTCTGAAACGCCCTGAGTCAGCAGTTTTAAAGAACCTGCAACAACCGAACGCCAACACATTAGCATTATCACCTAAGAATACTTGGATTTTAATGTATTATTATTAATATTTTAAATAAAACGTTAACTTTTGGCTTTTATGATTCGGCAGCTAGACGGTTTTGGCTGTGATAGCTGTCAATCGACCACAGATCACACTGTAGTAGGGCTGCCATAGGAATGAATGGGGTCGCAGAGCAATTAGCACGTTGGCTGTGACATGCGATTTCGCAAAAAATCCAACATGCAAACGTGTAATTCGGACTGCAACCGAATTCTTGTTCGCTTTCAAAATCGCTGTGTTTACCCTTCGATTTTGACGGAAAATAGATATTAAATTGATTATGACTCTCCCAGATTATAAACAGAGAAGTAATTTGTTCATAAAAAGTTCTAGGCTAGATCCTTCGCAATGTCAAGGAACACTCCAGGAAAAACTGAGATCCTGTGCCTTGCATAATACAGTGTATCAAAGACAGAGGTCATGCACTGACTCTCCAGTATAACACACTGTATTTTCGTGGAGTGTACCTTTGCCTTATTTATAATGTCCATTTTTGCAACTAGAAATAAAAGAAGCAACTTTGCAAATGTCCTTGGTTAAAAATGTCCTACCCTTTTTCATGAGCAGCATCTATTTAGACCTATGTGTATCCATGGGATCAGACTACAGACAGACACTATTGTATGTAGTCTGATCCTGCAGTCTTTCGCTCCCATCTATTCCTTACATCTTACTAACATTCCTTATTTACAGTAAAGACGTAGGAGACTGATAATATGCCTTGATCCTGCAGTCATACTCTTGGTCTTTGGTGTATGCAAGGTGATACGAATATTAATCTTGTATGCAAATGCTTTCCCAAAACGATTAGTAGTTTAGACATTCATGTTATTAAATGTTTGTTTCTTTATGTTGGATGTTAAAATTCTATCCACTTTCCAGATCTGGATATCTAATGGAGGCCTGGCAGACATATTTACTGTATTTGCAAGGACAGACGTGGTAGATAAAGACGGAACTACTAAAGATAAAATAACAGCCTTCATCGTGGAGCGGGCGTTTGGTGGTGTCACTCATGGAAAGCCTGAGGATAAGTTAGGAATCAGAGGATCAAACAGTAAGAGCATTTTTCTCTCATCAGTATGAAATTCTTACTGTTTAGCACAAGGAATAGGGGTACATAATAATTTGGACTGCCTTCCCATCTCATCAGAAGAACATACAGTACTGGAAGGCGGTTTGTGGAGTCTTAGCACTAGTCTGCCTGTGCATAGAGGTGATATAAAGGCTGTTGAAAACTGAATCCTTAACCACTGGGCCACGTAACTGTACATGTCCTCACAGTTTACATACCTGAATAACACTAATTGACCAGTAATATTTTAGGCAGTTTTTTTCTCTCCAAAACTGGTATAAGAAAAGTTCTGCACATCTCTTTTGTATCCACACTTGTTTAATCAAAGGAAAAAAAGGCATCAAAACCTCCCTCCAGCTTTATAGTCATCGTTTTAACTTGCACATTAATTTCTGAATATATCTTTATAGATGTCAAAATTTCTCATCCGTATTATTGGGGGACACAGGCTTGACCTTGGGTATAGCTATTGCCACTAAGAGGCGACACTAAGCACAAAAGTGTGACCTCCTCTCTCCAGCTATACCCTTCCTACTGGGACTAAGCTAAAACCGTTTTAGCTTAGTGTCCAAAGGAGGCAGACCTTTTTTGCTTTCCAGGTCTGATTTTATTTTTTATTTTTTCCTTTCTTCCAGCGGGATTACAGGCAGTCCTAGCTGCCTGCACTCCCACCCAAGAGACGGGAGATCAGGGGGTCCCCAAGCCCGCTGCTCCTTACCGGTCTCCAAAAGACGAGGAGGACTAGAGGTTCTTAAAACCTCTGCATCCTAACAGCCTTCGGGTCACCATATCTGCCCACGTCAAGACCCCTCTGTTCCGGTGTAGTGGCCCCCCCCAAGGGGCCCCACACCGAAGGTGGTGACCCAGCTGGCTCCAAGCCCCTCTCTTATCCTTCACAGGTTACTTGCTAGGATGGCCCTCACAAAGCCTTGTCCCCTCAGGCTGGGAAAGAATTAACAGTTCTCCCCGCCCCCTTCCTTCATCTGGATTCCTGGCGCGAATTTCTCGTGCTAGTTTTTATGACTTCGCCCATCTCCTGCTCAGGAGGACTTCAGCAGCTCTGGCACCAGCTTTTCTCTGAACAGGCCGGGTAAAGTCTTTTCCATTCTTCCTACAGGGTCTAGCTTACCCTTCTACCTTTCACCACAGGTACTCACTATGTCTGAACCCAGGCCCTAAAGCCGGCGGTCACTTCCGTGCGACATTTTGCATGTGCTTTTTATCGCTCAAAATTCCCATCTGGTCAGTCGGACCCCCTCTGCTCCACCACCAAGTGGCTCTGACCCTGTCCCAGTCGCCCCTCCTGCCCAGTCCATGGTAAAGCTGGAGTGAGTGCGCTCTCTGTCTAAGATGGTGCAGGACATTTCTCATTCCAACAGGGCCATTGTGAACTTGCTGGGGCATTTAGCTGCGCGGCCACCCTCTGACCAGTCACTCTGAAGATCCCTCTGCTGCCCCCTATCGCGGCTTTCCTGCAAAACGTGCCAGACCACCCTCTCTCCGTTTCATGCACCTCCCAGGGAGTCTCGCTCCGATGTGTCCTCCTTAGAAGAGGCATGTTCTGAGGAAAAGTTGTCAGACGCTGACTTTGTCTTACCGGAGGACCAGTCTTCCAAACTGTCCGCTATGGTAGAAAATTTATCGCAGTGGTTATAGAAATCTTACAGGTTGAGGACCCTGCGCCCTCCTCTGCTGGTTCTGTTTTTTCTTCAGGCTAACCCGTCACTCGCCTATGGTGTTCCCCAACCACCCGGAGTTTGATTCCACCCTTTCCAAGGAATGGAACTTCCCTGACAGGCGTTTTGCTTTACCGAAATGAGTAGATGTCTTATATCCCTTTCCAGGGGATTTGACAAAGAGGTGGTCGTCCTATCCTATTGTTGACCCTCCCGTATCCCGCCTGGCTAAGAATACCACCTTGTCTATGGTTGATGGGGCTTCCTTCTCTGACCCAGTAGCTGGTCTCCCTGAGATCAGCTATTGTTGTGTTTGAGTAGTCTCCGAGGCATTGCTCCTGGTTAGCCAGAATCCTACTCCACACTGATGAGGGGCAACACCCTGAAACAGCTGTCTGTGGATGGATAACTGGCTTAGGTTTTCCCTGTCACATCCTTAAAGCTTGTAAAAAGCGGGATCTTGACATAGGGGCCACTTAATATGGTGGATTTGGTGATCTCTGTAATGGAGACACCTCTTTGCTCAGTTTTCCTTCCTTTGAGGGATATCTGGCTTTCATTGTGTTGTAGACCCATAACTGGGGCTCCACATTAATTTGGCATATTACTGATTCCCAGGGAGCTTTGCACTTCGGATTGCTGTGTTGAGACTCTTAAATGAGGCTCCGCTGTGTTTTTTGTAGCTGGTCTCCCTGAGATCAGCTATTGTTTTGTTTGAGTTCTCTGACCCAAGAAATTGGAATCCTTTGCCAAATCTTTTGTAACAGTTTGCACTGCCCTGCGCCCGGTTTTTGCCTCGCCATGCGTTAGTAAGGCTATGACCGAGTGGGCAAACAAGCTAAGTCAGGGCCTCGTCTTTGGGGACTCCCCGGAGGAACTTTCGGATATTGCAGTGCAACTTTCCCACACCAGCTCTTACATCTGTGAGGCCTCTCTGGACGTGGCCAGGCTTTTGGCCCGCTCTTCGGCCCCTTTCGTGGCTATTCGCCGTACCATGTGGCTATCTTGCTGGGCGGCGGATAATGCTTCTAAACGGGCCTTGACGTCCCTCCACTTTGCAGGTAGCATACTTTTCGGCAAGCGTCTGGATGAGATTATCTCTGATGCTACAGGGGGTAAAAGCACCCATATGCCGCAGAGCAGGACACGCTTCAAAAGATCTAAAAAGCGCAGACCTTTTTTCGGCCCTTTTGCAGTTCCTCCAGCCCGAAACGGCCATCCGACAAATCTACCCCAGAGCAGAAGCGCAAACCATCGTTCAAGCCTTAGTCATGTCTTCATCCATCTCTGCAGCTGATTTTTCTGGGCATGCTGTTCGACACCGATCGGACCAGGATTTTCTTGCCCCGGACAAACTCTCCGCTCCCCGTCGTCAGATCCTCCTTTTGTTGCGGACTCAGCCTCTTTCCAATCGCTAGTGCATGAGGGCTCTGGGCCACATGGTCTCTTCCTTCGAAGCAGTGCGCAATGCTCAATTCCATACCAGGGCTCTTCAGCAGTGCATTCTGTCCATTTGGGACCGTTCCCCAGCCTCACTGGATCGACTCATCTGTCTCCCTGCCCCGACGCGCTGAGACCTTCGGTGGTGGTCTCCGATGCTGATGTCGAGCCGCTCCTTCATTCCCCTCCACTGGATAAGGTTGATGACAGTCTTCAAGGCTGGGGGGGAGTTCTGGACAATCTTTTCGTCCAGGGCTCCTGGTCCCGCAAGGAACGCCAACTTCTGATCAATATTCTGATATTGCGATTTGAATTGAAAGGCGATTCGTCTCTCTGGTTCATTGGACAGACTGTCTCCGGGGGTATCCAGTTCGGGTTCAATCCGACAATTCCACAGCAGTCACAGATCTAAACCACCAGAGTGGCATCTGGAGTCCCGCAGCTATGTCGGAAGCAGTGCTCATCCTCTCCTGGGCAGAGAGCCATGTTCCAGCTCTATCGGCAGTTTATATATCCCCGGCCTCAAAACTAGATCGCTGACTTTATCAGCCGAGAGAGACTCGATCCTGGCGAATGGGCTCTGCATCTACAGGTCTTTCTTGCGATCTGCGAGTGATAGGGTCGCCTGGATGTGGATCTCATGGCCTCCCGCTTCAACCGCAAGGTAGAGACCTTTGTGGCGAGGTCCAAGGATCCTCTGGCTCGGGTGTCGGACGCCCTTGTGATCCCGTAGACACAGTTCACATTTCCTTACATGTTCCCTCCTTTTCCGCTCATTCCGCGTGTTCTCTGAAAAATCAGGTCCGAAGGTCTGCCAGTCATTCTCGTGGCCCCGGACTGGCCACGCAGAGTATGGAACGCATCCCTAGTCTCTCTCCTTGCCGACAAACCCTGGCATCTTCCCTTTTGGGAGGACCTCTTGTCGCAGGGACCGATCTGCCACCCGAATTTAGAGTCTCTACATTTAACAGCATGGCTGTTGAAGCCACCATACTAAGGGCTCAGGGTTTTTCGGATGCTGTTGTCCAGACCTTGATTCGGGCTAGGAAACCATTGTCCTCCCGGATCTATTACCGGAACTGAAAGTCTTACTTTAGTTGGCGTGAACGCCACCAGTTGTCTCCCATTCAGATCTCGTTGCCTCGACTCTTGTCCTTCCTGCAGTCGGGCATGGACTTGGGGCCGGCTATCATTTCCCTTAAAGGGCAAGTTTCAGCCCTTTCCATTCTCTTTCAACTAAACCTGGCTTCTCTTTCTGTGGTTCTGACCTTCCTGCAGGGGGTGGCGCATGCTGCGCCCCCTTACCGTCCTCCATTTAATTTGTGGGACCTTCTCTGGGGCGTAGGATATTGCAGACGGCGGCTCTGAGATTGGCCGGAGGGCTTTTTCAATATGGCCCACCCCTGGGACTGCTCTGTAACATCCCAAGGTCAAGTCTGTGTCCCCCAATTATACGGATGAGAAAACAAGATTTTTGTACTTGCTGTAAAATCTGTTTCTCTTCCGTTCATTGAGGGACTGCGGGCCTCGTCGTGGTCTGCGTGATTCTGGGTTTGTACATTGTTTGGTTTTCCTGTTTTTTCTTTTGCTTCTCCTACTGCTTTTGCACAAACTGTTTTAGCTTAGTCCCTGTAGGAAGAGTATAGCTGGAGGGAGGAGCTCACCCTTTTGTGCTTAGTGTCACCTCCTAGTGGCAATAGCTATACCCAAGGTCAAGCCTGTGTCCCCCAATGAACGGAAGAGAAACAGATTTTACGGTAAGTACAAAAACCTAGTGTTTGTTTTCTGACTCTGCGATCCAGTTCCACTGCGTAGACATGGATTCAAAATATAGTGGGGGTCATTTATCAGACTGGTGCGTGATATGCCGGTTTTGACACCTCCTGTGTGGCGGGAGGATGCACCTAATTTATGACGAGGGGCACAGTTCATCATAAGTTAAGCGCATCCTCCTGCAGTCCATGCACTTAGATTGAAATCTACACCAGCTCGAAGATGGCATTGATTCGATCATTTATACCTGAAAACTGGTGTCAATGATGACAAATGTGTGGGGCGATGGCCCTGTCTCCCTCCATACCCTCTTTTCGGAAAGTGGTGAGTGCAGCTAAGAAATGCCACTTGCTCCTAAATTTAGGAACAATGATAGGAACCCCCTGTTTGTGACTTTTTTATGACAGTTTCTGGTGTAGGAATAATGGTAAATAACAATATAGCAATAACAAATGACAAGACAGTTGCACACTGCGGTCTTACTAAGCCCTCAAACTGATGTTATAATTGAGAGATTGGTCAACATATCCTGCTGTGGAGGACATGTCTAAGCCCGAGCACCACGCCAAGGTTTCTCAAGTAGCTCGGGACCTAACACTCACCTACCTGTGCCGTATGGGCAATACCAGGAGCCAGTGGGTAGTTACAGGAGTGTAAAGGCCTACTTGCAGCAGACTCCTCAGTTACCTCCAGCATGTAGCCATGCCTGCAATGGGAGGAGGGAGAAGGCTGTGAGCCCCACCCAAGACTGGCTGATATGGCCCAGGCCTCACAGGTGCACCTAAATGTAGCCTGTGGATGGAAAACAGGCTGCATTTACATAGGAGTTTATACACCTCCAAAAAATGATCTATATAAAACAACTGGCATGAAGCAGGATGTGCTCAGCCCAAGATGCAGTTGTGTGTGTGTGTGTGTGTATATATATATATATGGGCTAACAGCAACCGCCAGTTCCAACCTCCTAAACAACTGAGAAGAAAGGAAGACTCGGATGTTTCTGCACAACCTTTTTTAGAAGGAACAGCACATATACCAAAAAAGCAACCAGGAGAGGGGGCCGCAAACGGCACCGAACAGATAAAGACCAGAAGTCAAAAGTTCCCCAAGAAGGGCAAGAACCTACAACAACAGTGGTAAATATTTCTTCACATATATTGACTCCAGCACAGACACAGGTCCTTGAAAAAGGACTGAGTTTCTGTCCGAGTGGGCATATAGACCGGTTTCAATTTGACACCGATTTAATGTATTTTTTTCGATCCTTGAAGTTGAAAATTCATTTTCATAATGTGAATTTGTCCCAGAAATCGCATACCAATGAATTATGTCTTACAGATTTTGATTTGCATTTGAAAAAGGATTTTACGCCTCAGGTTTCCTCCCGGGCGTTGGATCTTTTTTCGGAGGCTATTTCTAGGGATTTGGACGAATTAAAATCGAGTGGGGATTTTGAACAACTTAGTTCCCCTAATATGACAACATTTGAAATGCAAGCTTTGAATGAATTAATCCATGACCACTCCCTCACCATAAAACCCGCTGACAAAGGGGGTGCGGTAGTGGTCATGGATACTTCCACCTATTCTAATGAAGTACAACGCCAATTATCAGACCAAGCGGTTTATAAACAACTACACACTGACCCTAAATTTCACATCCAAAAAAAATTGACAACACTTTTGAATGACCATTTGAGTACTGGTTTGATTGATGATCAATTGCATGGATTTTTGGCAGTGGAACATCCAGTGACTCCACTGTTTTACCTGCTGCCAAAGATTCACAAACGTTTAATTGATCCCCCTGGACGCCCGATTGTGTCCAGTAGGGGGTCGATACTCAGTAACACTTCAGTTTTCTTGGACAAAATATTACAACCCTTTGTGGTTTCCACTAAATCTTATGTTAGGGACACCACGGATTTTTTACTTAAGTTGCAGGTGGTCACGATACCTGAGGGAGCCATTTTGGCTTCCTTCGATATCGTGAGTCTCTACACTTCTATCCAACACAATTTGGGTCTTGCCGTAGTGAGAGATACTTTACTAACATCCCATTATACTCCGGAGGCACAAATTTTTCTTTTGTCATTACTGGAACTGATTTTATGTAATAACTATTTTCTTTATGGAGATGGCTATTATATGCAAATTAGGGGGACGGCCATGGGGACAAATGTGGCCCCCACTTATGCCAACATGGTCGTCGCCCACCTTGAGGAACACTACGTCTATGTGTCCCACCACTTCAGCCATGTGCTGAGGTGGTGGAGATACATAGATGATATTTTTGTTATATGGTTGGGAACTGTGGAAGAGCTACAGCAATTTCATTCCTTCCTTAATGCTATGGTGTCGGATATTCAATTCACCCTTGAATTTTCGGACATGTCCATCCATTTCTTGGACGTGTTGATTACTAAACAGGGCTCTACATTGGCTACTGAGGTCTTTAAGAAACCTACTGATAAGAACACCATACTTCGATACGACAGTGCTCACCCTCGTAAAATGATACAATCTCTCCCTCTGAGTCAGTATACCAGGGCCAAGAGGATTGTTAGTGATCCTATGACACTAGACAAAACATTACAGAACATCACAGATTCGTTTAAACAAAGAAAATACCCATCAAGTGTTTTACAAAGACAAATGTCACGGGTTGCACAAAAGGATAGGCAAACATTATTTTCTTCACGTCCAAAAATACACAGGAACGTATTCCCTTTATTTCTACTTATAGTAGGATTAGTTCACATGTCAGTGCAATTATTCAGAAACATTGGTCTATACTCAGCAGTGGACATAAGGATATAGGGGCTTTCAAGTTGAATCCCCTAATGTCCTATAGACGTGTGCCTAATTTGAAAGACAGACTGGTTAAGAACGACATAGGACCTTCAAAATCCCTGCAACAAACTTTTTTGGCCCCTAAACGCAAGGGCAGTTTTCCCTGCCTCCACTGCGTTAATTGCCAATTTATGTCGAAAGGTGGTGAATTTGTGAACCGAACAACAATATGGTGTATAAATTGAAGCATTTTTTAACTTGTGACTCTACCTTCGTTGTATACGTCCTATGGTGTCCATGTAAACTCCTATATGTGGGTGAGACCACTTGTGACCTTAAAACCCGAATGAATTTTCATCGGTATTCTATCCGTAAACGAAGAAAAGATCTACCTGTATCCTGTCACTTCTCAGAAGCTGGTCATTCTGAGAGGGATTTAAAGTTTATGATCATAGACCAAATTTCCGTTCCACGATTGGGAGGCAATCGTATAAAGATGTTAAAAAAAAGGGAATCGGAATGGATTTTCAGGTTGCAGTCATTAAAACCCAAGGGCCTTAATGTTGATTACAGGCCCTGGGCTTACACATGATGCCACAACCTGCCTTGTCTCTCTAGTATATGTTTGCATTTAATCTTAAGATTTTTTAACTTCTTTTCTTTTCTTTTTAGATAACATGGCTGGACGGGTTATTAGATTTGATTCTTCTGACAAGGAGTTGGCGATTATATTTATCTGTGCGCTGTCATACGGCTATAACAATTCACTTCCGCAGTCCGGTGCCCGTTGAGGACAATTGCAGGGTGGATGACGTCTACCGGGGTTATCTCTCGGAGTAGCATCGCCCTTCCTGCAGACGGTACGGGACAAGGTCGCCGCACTGCGACGTATTCCCTATTCCGTAAGATCCGAGGGCTTTAAGGACCTTCCACATTGACCTACATGTTTGTTTGGGTCGACTACTGTTGCCATGATGAGTCATGTGATCATTCACGTGACCGCCCGTAGGTTGACATGCGCACTTTGTCTTGTGATACGCCGCTCCGATATGGCTCTCGCCATCTTTGAATTCCTCGAGGTCTTCATTACGCTCTGTTTATCCCCGCCTCCAGCCATGATGTCATTTGAATATTATTATCAATTCTTCACGTTTTTTATGGACACTTAGCACTTTAAAGACACTATTTTAATCTTATCACTGTTGCCACCTTATAATTAAGGTATTGAACCATGTCACGATGTTTTGTATATTTTTATTATGAACTTTTATCACTTTTTCAATTATGTATGCAAATTATTTGACTGTCTATTTATACGTTGAATCACATGTAATTCATTGCTTGATACGGATCCCATTGAGAGGATCGAAACGTCGCATGCACTAGGGTGAATAAAGGATCCACCTTGTTTCACTACTCAGCGGTGCCGCAGTCTTCTTCCTTTGTTTGTATGTGGCCTAGTCCAGGCCTTTTGACCGCGGGCACGCCATTTTACCCGGCTGAGTGCCGCCATTGGAGACATCTTCTTTGCACTATATATATATATATATATATATATATATATATATATATACACACACACAGGGGATCTTGGATTCGCGACGCTGATTTGACAATAGGCACAGTACTCGAACAAATATCTTTTATTGCACATATACAGGGGAGCAGATCCTGCACTTGTGGCCCGTTGCTAATGGCGATCCCCAGCAAAAATGCATAAGGTGGAGGATGCCCGCAGCGGACCACAATACTTGTGTAGGGTGACGCAGCACTCCAATCATTAAGGTGCAAAAAACAAACAAACAGTGGTTTATTCAGCACATGTGCCAGCAACGTTTCAGCTCCCTCACAGAGCCATTATCAAGCCATATATATATATATATATATATATATATATACACAACTGCATCTTGGGTTGAGCACATCCTCCTTCATGCCAGCTTTTAGTTGTTTTGTATAATAGTAAATAACACTCAAAGTTCTTGCTGCCCTCAGCTGCCACTAGAGGGAGCTATTAAATACTGTCCTTTTTTTAGTTCAATGTGACATCATATGCAGCCCCCATCGCCCCCGTACGCCCTCTAGTGGCAGCTCCAGGAACAATGGAGGAGATTCACGAAGGTAAATTTATTCGAACTCTGGCTCAGTTTGCTTGTCCTGAGTTTTCCAGTCACTTTAAATCAGTTGCAGGGGTGCCTTTTTGAATAATGTCTGTTAGGGTACTTTCACACTAGCGTTAGTGTGATCCGGCAGGCAGTTCTTATGTCGGAGCTTCCAGCCAGATCCGCCGTTCAGTATGACAACTGACAGCATTTGTAGACGGATCCGTTTACAAATGCATTGCAAGAACGGATCCGTCTCTCTGCTTGTCATGCGGATGGACGGATTCGTCTTGCAGTCTTTTTCACAGTTTTCCCGTCCTTCAGTTGTTTCGCATGTAAATTAATGCCGCATCCGGCATCGGCAACTGATCAGGTATTTTGGACGGACATAATACCGCAGCATGCTGCGGTAATATGTCCGGCCAAAACGCCTGACAGTGACTGAACGGAAGGCATACTGATGCTAACTGAACAGATTTCTATCCATTCAGAATGCATTGGGATATGCCTGATCAGTTCTTTTCCGGCATAGAGCCCTTTCGACGGAACTCTATGCCGGAAAAGAATAACGCAAGTGTGAAAGTAGCCTTAGATAAACCAGGTCTTAAATGTTCATCAATGCTCTTCCCACTGGGACTGCACCGTGTATGACTATTAGTAATATGCTGCTCTTTTGTGACTTTCTCCTTATTTACTTGAATTATCTTACAGCTTGTGAGCTTCATTTTGAGAACACTAGGATTCCTATTGAGAATGTCATTGGTGAAGTTGGAGGAGGCTTTAAAGTAAGTTTTGCTTGTTTCTATACACATGATTAGCGGTACCTTCTTCTGTCTAATATTTGAATTATCCATTCTGGGTTCCCCTTTTACAATGTAAACTTTACTCCATCTCATACTCCACTGTTTGTCAAATACATCATCTGCTCTTCCCATAGTGTAACTGAATTTATTTATTTTTTTGAATTTTTCAGGTAGCTATGAATATTCTGAATAGTGGACGCTTCAGTATGGGCAGTGCCTCGGCAGGAATGATTAAGAAATTGATTGGTAATGTGACCTTTTTCTTCCTTAAGTTTATATTGTGTTTAGAGTCAGACCATGCATCAGAATATCGATACCTCAATCCATTCAGTGCTGACATTGTCAGTATTTCAGTACTAATCTGCGCGGTTGTGTCCGCTGTACCAGTAATGTCGCTCTGTTATGGAGTCCTGTAATTTTCTTTGGATTGGCTCTGCCATGTCTTAAACCCTGGGCTTGCTGTGAGTGAAGCAGAAACTATCAGTGAGCCACATGTTCCAGCTCAGTAGTATTGTTCACATGCATAATGTACTGATATCGATAGCTATATCTATGTATGCCAGTACAGTGTATGTTATGTTTTTATAAGGGATAAAGAGGTATTTTATATATATATATTTTTTTTGAGTAATTGCAAACAAAAATTATGGTGCCAAATGAATATCACAAAACCCCTGGTACTCCCACTGAAAGCAGGTGGTGGTATTCCTATAATATCCTGCTGAAAACACGATATCAACCCGCAAAGAAGGGTGATACTCCTAGCGGCTATTGAAATGGCTATCTTCCAAGGCCAAGTGGTACTTCGATAAAGAGCAGCTCAGGATGTTAGTTGTAGTAATGTCAGTAAGCATTCCATCTCCAAATAATACACTATAGGTAGCCGAGTTCATTGCGGTCTATAGAAAGGTGGAAGTCCCTGCTCCGTATGCTTTATGCACACAGCTGTGTCCGTTTTGTGATCCACAAACCACTGATCTGCAAAATACAGGTGCAGGCTGTGTGCCGTCCACATTTTTTTTTGCGGACCCCGATAAATTCAATGGGTCCATGGTTCGCATTTGGCAGACTTATTCTGATGTGGAAAGCACAGGGATCATACTTGTGCTTTTATGGAGCCGTACATCCGTTCTGCAAAAAGAACATGTCCTATACTTGCATCATTTTATCAATACGTTCCATTCATCTTTTAACACTTTTTTTTTTTTTTTCATGGTGACCTTCTTTTTTTTTTTTATGTAATCTAGAAATGACAGCAGAATATGCCTGCACAAGGAAACAGTTCAACAAGAAACTCAGTGACTTTGAACTTATACAGGTAAGCAGTCTTCAGAATACATTTTTAACATTAATTGTGTCAATACCGAGGAGGCAAATATAATATGAGCGTACCGTTGCAATCCACATTTAATACAGAGTCTTGGCGGCCACTTTAATCTTGCTGGGATGGGAAGTACTGTAATTTTTGGACTATAAGACGTGAAAGAAAAAAGAAATCTGACTTAAAAGTGCCTATGTCTTATAGTCTGCCGCTACGGTGGTCCAGCAGTGCCAGACTTCCCTGACTGCTTCCTTATTGATCAGGCAGAGCGCTCGTACAGAGAGGTGTATATGTGGACACCTCCTTCCCTGCCTGACAACAATCTGTATGATCAGTGCAGGCAGGAGTGGAGGGTGAGCGATCACGGAGAGGGCAGTGAAAAACAAAGTCCTCTCCACGCTAAAGCGATGTAAAACAACAAAACAAAAGGTGCTCCATCGTGTCAAACCTTACATTAAGGCTACATGCACACGACCGTTGCCTGCCTCCGTGTCCGCTCCTCCTTGAAATTTTGCGTCCGTCAAAAAAAACGGATGACGGACCGTTTTTTTTGACGGATCCGATTTTTATGGCAGATCCATTGTAAAAATGCCTATCCATGTCCGCAAACGTGAAAAAAATAGGACATGCACTATTTTTTTGACGGAATGAAAACACGGATCACGGATGCGGAACAAAAACGGTTGACCATCCGCATTTTTTGACGGACCCATTGAAATGAATGGGGAAGCATCCTATCCGTGAAAAAAAACGGAACGGACGCGGAAACAAACAACGGTCGTGTGCATGTAGCCTAAATTGGACAGCGTTGGTGGTAGATGCACTCACCAAATGGAGTTGTGCAAATGCCCGGCACAACTCGGTGAGTGTCTCTGGTGGAGGTAACCTCCTAGAATCAGGGACTGCCGCACTGGTGCCTTGCATCTCTGGGGTTCTGGTTCCAAGTCCAACCAGGGACACCATCTGCATTATATGGTCTCTCCATGGGTTTCTGCTGGGTGCTCAGGTTTCTCAGTGCCTATATGGCAGCCGCTGGCTTTCCTGGGAGTCTCACACATCACACAACTATCCCTGAGTTTTGCATCCCTGTGAGAAAAGCACATTACAAATGTTTGTCATTGACTAAACCACCAGGGAAGAAAATATGGCACTTTAGTGTCTCCCTCCAGCCCTAGCTCTTGACAACACGGCAGAACTAGTTATTGTCACAAGGAGCTGCTTCTAAAACAGAAAAAAACCTAGCTAATTTTAGTAGGTCGGGGGGCGGCTTCTTTCTTTGCAGGAACATGTCTTTATGGCAGCCGTTCTTTCAGTTTTTTTATCTGCCTTATGCAGCTTTAGTTCAAGAGACATCAGAATAGGGTATTTTAGTACTTTATTATGAATGAAGTAATTGTAATTTATACACACATAATATGGTAAGAGAAGTGTCAATGTAAATGCAGCGCTTACATCTAACGCTCAAATGTACTAGAGAAAGAGTTATATATCCAATATATGAGAATTGTAATATAATGCCAACTACATGCCGTGGATCAATGGAGATGACATCCGCCATGTTTATTTGTAATAATTTTTATTCTGTAGGAGAAATTTGCTGTCATGGCTGAGAAGGCTTATGTGATGGAAAGCATGGCGTACCTCACAGCTGGGATGATGGACCGACCTGGGTTTCCAGATTGCTCAGTTGAAGCAGCCATGGTTAAGGTAAGTTTCAGATGTGAAAATCCTTATCTCACATCACTGTCAGCATCCTATTACAGTACATATTGGTAATGGCTGTTACAGACAAAATCAGGGAAATCTTAACAACTAATTTTCATGTCTTAAAAGTTAAATTGAAAGGGTTGTTATAAAGTAAACCCATAAAAGACAGATTGTCACCACTATAGAGAGCTTACTGCACACTGTATATATGAATTTGTCACTAGGTCATGTTATTCTGGCAACCTAGAAGTACAGGTAACTCTTCTGCTGCTGCTTCTTTTTTCGTTAGGTCTTCAGCTCTGAAGGGGCATGGCAGTGTGTCAGCGAGGCACTGCAAATCCTTGGGGGCTTGGGATATATGAAGGATTATCCATACGAACGTTATCTACGAGACAGTCGCATTCTTCTTATTTTTGAGGTGTGTTTTGATCTGTTTATTCCGGATAATTACCTACAGCTTCTTTGATGTGATATTAGTATTGTAGGCTGTATTTTACAATATCACTCAGTTTTATTGGTCTTATACAGTTTATACTTTTTATTGGTCTTATACAGCTTATACTTTTAAGTTTTATTGGTCTTATACAGTTGTGCTCAAAATAATAGCAGTCAGACATCACTAACCTGATCAATCACTGTTTTTGGTAGAAATTATATTTCTACATGGCAAATAATTAGTAGTAGAGTAATAGAAATCCAACAGACCCAACAGTCATGACATGCATGCTGCTGTTTCTGTGTAATTGAATCACTAATTGAAAGGGGCATGTTCACTATAATAGCAGTGTGGAGTTCAATTAGTGCGGTCATTCATTCTGTGAAAAACCGGTGGCAATTATTGCCCTTATTTAAGGAAGGAAGGCAGCAAATGTACCTGCTGGTTACAGTGCATTTCTCTCTGAAATTCTGAGGAAAATGGGTCATTCCAGACATTGTACAGAAGAACAGTGTACCTTGATTATATGTTTTCCCCTCTCCAATCAACTTTTTAAAGAAGTGTAGAAAATGATAGGCTGCTCAGGTAAAATGATCGCAAATGATTTAAAATGGCAACCAAAACCTGAAAGACGTGGAAGAAAGCGAAAAACTACCATTCGAATAGATAGAAGAATAGCCAAAATGGCAAGGACTCAGTCAACCATCAGATCCAGGGAGATGAAAGAAGGTCTAAAGTTACAATTAGAAGACGCCTATGTGAAGCCAAGCTACCTGCAAGAAGCCCCCGCAAAGTCCCACTGTTGGAAAAAGACATGTGCTGAAGAGGTTACAATTAGCCAAAGAGCACACTGACCGGCCTAAAGAGAAATGGTGCAACATTTTGTGGACTGATGAAAGTAAGATTGTTCTTTTTGGGTCTAGTGGCCGGAGACAGTTTGTCAGACGACCCCCAAACACTGAATTCAAGCCACAGTGCACTATGAAGACAGTTAAGAATCATGATATGGGGATGTTTCTCGTACTACGGTGTCGGGCCTATTTATCGCATACCAGGGATCATGGATCAGTTTGAATACATCCGAATACTTGAAGAGGTCATGTTGCCTTATGCTGAAGCAACGACCCACCAAACACACCAATCCCCAGATCTTAATCCAATAGAAAACTTGTGGGGTGACATCAAAAATGTAGTTTCTGAGGCAAAACTAGAAATAGAGAAGAACTGTGGAATGTAGTCCAATCATCCTGGACTGGAATAGGGGCCAGAAGTTGGTTGACTCCATGCAACACAGATGTCCAGCAGTTCTCACAAACAGTGGTTATACAACTAAGGCCTTATTCACATGTCCGTAGTGTTTATGGATCCGCAAATTGCAGGCAAGAATATGCGGGCAAGAATAGGACATGCTCTACTTTTTTGCGGCGCTGCGGCTGTAAGATCGCAAAAACTGATGTGGAGAGCACAGTGTGTGCTCTCCGCATCGTTCCGTGCCCCATTCACAGTCAATGGGCCCACATGTATTCCGCAGAATTGCGGAATACATGCGGACGTGTGAATAGGGCCTAAATATAAGTGATTCAAAGGAAAGCTAAATCTTCAAACATTTTTCAGTTTATATAGTGAATGTTTGAGTTTGTAAAGAAGAATACAAACACTGCTATTTATTTATTTTAACAGCCTAATATTCACTTTTCTTCTTTTTTTTTTTTTTCTCGAGGAACAACACAAATTTGATATATTTTTCTTCATGTTTTGATTTGGAATAGAATGTGTAGTGTTCCCAATGCATTTGTGTGAATGGAAATAAAAGCTATTAGAAGGATTTTGAGCTTTATTCACTTTTTTTAAACACACTGCTATTATTTTGAACACAACTGTACATGGACCATTGTCCTTTTTTCCATTTGACTATCTTTTGCGCAAAATAATCAGCATTGCTAATACACAGTGCATTGTAACTCTAAATGCTTCCTTGGTTTCAGGGGACCAATGAAATCCTGCGGATGTATATTGCCCTCACAGGGATGCAGCACGCAGGAAGGATTTTGACTGATAAATTAAAGTAAGTACATTTATCAATCCTTTTTTTTAACCTGTTCCCAGTCTACCTAAAACTATGTACATCGGCGGTCAGGACTTTAAATATGGCACATGCTCGCAAGCGCAGCAGGCGCCGTAGCCACAGGTACCTGCTGTTTTAAACAGCAGGCTCCCGGAGGTAATGTATGCAATCAACTACAACATAAATTGCAGCATCTGTGAGGATAAAAACCGGGTGCTAGCGCTCTCAGCTGTGCTCCGGCTCCCCCAGTGAGGATCAGTAAAGGGAAGATTACTTACCTGCTTTTTGTTGATGGCTCCCTGCTCCTTCCGGCCTGCGATGCTCCGCTGGGCAACCTCACCGTAAACATCCAGTTTGACATCACTGCAGCCAATTACTGGCCGAGGCAGTGACTGGTTCTCCATACATCATGACAAATGGTCACATGGTGCAAGGGGATCCAATAGGCCGGAAGAAGGAGCGGGGAGCCAGGTAAGTAATCTTCCATCCACAGTTATGATAAAGTGGGGAGGGGGTTGGCAAAAAAAAAAAAAAAAAAACATTCTTGCACAACCCCTTTAAAATAAACTAATGCAAAATCCTTGTATTCTTTACTAGTGGTTCTAGTACAGGCATTCTGCAACATGAAATACATGCCTTGTTACAATGATCACTAGACAGAAAATTGTCTTAGCATTGAACTGTAGTACTTTAGATTGGTAATTGTGCCCACGGCAAATCTGTCAGCATTAAAACAACTGGGCAGGAAAATGAATAATAATTCCTAGCGGCATCATCTGGTAAGCATGCACACATATATAGGTACTTTTTTGTATTTTTATAAGCTTAAAATTTTTTTTTAAAGTGTAACTGTGATTAATACATTTTTCTTCTAATGTGTAGGGACATTGATGGGGAACATTCTTCTGATATACTTTACAGCTCTCTTCTACAGTATATAGCGACAGTGACATGCTATATCCCTCTCCCTGCATTCACAATAGTGGGTGCTTACTGCTCTCTCTCATGTATCTCTTGGCGGCTGGTTAGTTATTCAGCTCGCCGGGGATACAGCAGGATTGTTCGATGTCGATGCTGGCCACGCTGATCAGTATAAACATAGCAGTGGTGTGATCAGATATTTTGGGTACACATAGTAATATAATGTACTGTATGTGAGGGCAGCAGATAAGAGCCCAGTCGTCTTCACAGTTAGAACTGCACTGTATTGTATTAGGAATGCCTTAGTAAGGCTACTTTCACACTAGCGTTTTGAATTCCGTTTGTGAGATCCGTTTCAGGGCTCTCACAAACGGTCCAAAATGGATCAGTTAAGCCCCAATGCATTCTGAATAGATAAGGATCCGTTCAGAATGCATCAGTTCGGCTCTGTTCCGCTTCTATTCTGTTTTGGAGGCGGAGCCTAACGGATCCGTTTTTAATTACAATGTAAGTCAATGGGGACGGATCCGTTGTCAATGACACAATATGGTGCATTTGAAAACGGATCCGTTACCCATTGACTTTCAATGTAATTCAAAACGGATCCGTTTTGGACTTTGCATTAGTTAAAAGAAAAATGACAAACGGATCCGTTCTGAACGGATACAAACGTTTGCATTATGTGTGCGGATCTGTCTGTGCAAATAAACAGACGGATCCGCACCAACGCAAGTGTGAAAGTAGCCTAACGCTTGTTTAGACAGCACTGATCAGGGACATTTTAGCAAGTTTTCTACTATGAATTTACAACTTCACTATGTATTAGAAGAATGTTCCCGATCACTGTCCATTCACATTAGAAGAAGAAAGATAAAAAAATGGCAGTTACACTTTAAAGGGGTCGTCTCACTTCAGCAAGTGGATTTCATTTTGTAGAGACGGTTAATACAAGGCACTTACTAATGTATTGTGAATGTCCATATTGCTCCCTTTGCTGGCTTAATTCATTTTTCCACCAAATTATACACTTCTAGTTTCCATGGTTACGACCATCCTGCAATTAGCCGGGGCCGTGCTTGCACACTATAGGAAAAAGTGCCAGCCTATGTCCGCTCCCACGGTCCCAGCCACCAGAGAAGTCGGTGCTTTTTCATATACTGTGCTAGGATATGCCCCCATTGTGGGACCTGGACCTATATCGACAACGGAGCCCTGCAAGGTGGTGGCTGGAGGACTCCGGTCCGGCCACCACCAAGCTGGCTCCTCATAGAAATGAATGGGAGCGTACCACGCATGCGCGGCCCATGCTCCCATTCATTTCTTTGGGGCCAATGGAAATAGCCGAGCCAGCACTTGGCTATTTTCGCTGGCTCCATAGAAAATGAATGGAGGGTGGCTGCGCATGCGCAGTGCACCCTCCTTCACTTGAGGGGCTCCGTTCTTGATATAGGTGCGGTGGGACCCGCACCTATAAGTCAGTGGGGCATATCCTAGCGATATGCCCCCATTGTCCATGATAAGACAACCCCTTTAAGTGGAATTTGTGGTCGAGAAATGTATTGAGTGATATGTATTATATGTAAATTCTGTCTGCATTCATACTGTGTAATGCACATGGTCTCTCTTTTTTTTTTTTTTTTTTTTTTATCAGGGAATTGAGAAAGGGGAGTCTTTCTGTGGCCTTTGAGATGATAGGCAAGAAATTAGGAAGCTCAATGAGGAGGAAAGTCAAATTAGGGTTAACTGGAAAAGATGGAGTCGTGCACCCAAGCCTTGAAGTGAGTGATTCTTTAGATTAAATGTTTATTACTTTGCAAAAAGTAACGGCATATTGTTAGGAAATGTCAATGGCTTCCTGATTGGGGTGGGTGCAGAATACACACTCTAGCTTCCCTTCACTTGAGTCTAAGGATCTGTGATCATAATGTTACGGCTTATTATAGCAGGTGTGGTAAGGTGCAAGGTACCGTTATCGATGGCAGGTACGTGTCACCGAGGTTCCTGGCCTCGGTGAGGTGAGAGCCGGGTTTTATGTGTCAGCAGCAGCTAGTGCTGCTTGACATTTATAGTTAGTTTGGCTGCAAAGCCAATCCGGGCCGGCTCTTACTGGGAGTAGGCAAAGAGTTGGGTGGGTGCCTACTCCCCACGGTCCAGGCCGGACTTTGCTGGGCTTTAAAACACAGCCAGCACCAGCAGGTGGGTGTGATTGTCCTGGAGCTGCTGTTAGGCTGTGGAGTCACTTGTGTTTGGAAGTTCTCTGGGCTGGACGCAAGAGCCCAGCAAGGAGGAGTGCAGACGACCTGGAAGCCTGACGGCGACTGTCTTGCGGCTGGACTGACAGCCAGGTGCGAACCTGCACCTAAAACCTCCCAGGTGACTAGAACCTGATTTGGACTGTTTTGTTTTGCCTCATGATTTCTGGTATGTGTGAACAAACACCAAGAGACTGTTTATATCGTTTGTTTTTGTGCAAGTGTAAATAAAACACTGTTCATTGCACCTTCTGGACTCCTTGTTTTGCCTCTGTACTGCACCCGCACCGCTATCTACCAGAGCGACTCCCCACACAGGATAGAAGAATATCCTAAGATGGGTAGACCCATTTAATATATGGATTTAGTATTATAACTCTCCTGCTCCCTAGACACCATTTTGTTAACTATTGCTTCTCTGACCACTTTGGCTGAGAGATCGGTAACTTTCTTGGATTTACACTTTTTAAATTGACAGGAAAGTGCACAGAAACTGGAGGAGAATACATATAATTTTGGCATCGCAGTGGAAAGTCTGCTGTACAGGTTTGGTAAGGTAAGAACTTTGTTTTCATTATTGCTATGTTTCATGATTATTTCCTACTAGTTAACCCCTTAAGGATAAGGCCTGCCTTGAGGACTGGCTATTATCAATATCAGTTCCAATTCCAACACCCTGCACTCCCTCCAATCAGCTGTTTCAGAGTAGTGTTCGTGTCAAAACTGCACCACCCATTGTGCAGTGGATAGGACTTGGAACAGCAGCACGGCTCCCATTCACTTCAATGGGAGCAGCGCTGGGGTTGCCAGATCTGATGACTACAGAAAGGATGGAGCTGTAGTTCTGGGGCTACTTTGAAAAAACTGATGGGCGGAGTATCGGAGCCCCGCTGATCTGATATTGATGGCCTATCCTGAGTATAGGCCATAAATATAAAAATTGTGGAATATTCCTTTTACCACAAAGTGTTTTATTAGCATTTTTATCATCCTTGCATTCCGAGAGCCATAACCTAATTTTTCAGTTGACAGAGCCGTATGAGGGCTTTTGTTTTGCAGGACAAGTATTTTCTTAATAGAACCATTTTGGTGTACATAGTGTACATATAGGGGGATACTTATCATCCTCCCTTTGCCAGAAAAGTGGCGTTAAAAAGTAGCAAGTGGTGTTTTTTAGGCCTCCTTTGTGAAGGTGGTGTGGTCAGCTACTGCGACAAATTTATCTTCATTTACACCAGTGTTCTGGTGCAAATAAAGTCAGACCTGCCGTAGATTTTTGCTTGGGTGCACGGACTTCCGGAAGATGTAATTTCTGACGAGGCCTGTTTTATTATGTGTTTTATTTTTTTTTTTTTTTTTTGGGGGCGTTGTAAGTAATCTTACAGTTTTTTTTTTTTTTTTTTGGATTCACACCGGTTTATTATTATGGGTACTACTACTGTCATAATTTAGCACTGTTAAGGATTACGTTTTCATGATGACAGATTAAATCTTTTGCTTATCTACATATGTGACTAAGCATTGGGTCCAAGCACTAGTTTTTCTGTAGGGAATGTAATGTCCATTAAAGGGGTTTGCTCATCTCAGATGTTGCTGGCATATCACTAGGAGATACTCAGAGATAGTTGTGGGTCCCACATCTGGGCATAGGCAGACTGTAAACGTAAAGTGGCCCTGGAAAAAAAGTGGCCACAAGTTGTAGGTGGATCAAAATTGACAGAAGGTGGCACAACACAAGTGGGCAATGCCAGTAATACTGTAGTGCAGAACCAAATACCACAGTGCCGCAGTATTCAACTTTATCACCGTCCTAAGCACAGCAATACAGTTGAATTCAGGAGCATACTTGAGGCCACTGGCCAGGTGCGTAAGTGCATGCTGCGCCTACGTTAATTAATCCTGAGATCATCAGATCGTTATGTACCTGGCTGGTGTCTTTGAGGAGGGTTTTGGTGGCCTCTGGGCTTCGGCCCACAAGGAAATTTCCCTTTAGGGGCTATGCCAGTTCGCCCTTCCTCTGGGATTCGCTGCTATCTGAAGGTATAGCTAGGGATATGCCATCAATGTCTGAGATGGGCCAAATCCTTTCACAATTTTATTTTTTTTGCAGACAATTGTGGATGAGCAGCTTGCACTGAAGCGAGTGGCAGATATTCTTATTAATCTGTATGCCATGACAGCGGTAATATCTAGAGCGAGTCGTTCAATCAGCATCGGCCTGCGCAACCATGATCATGAAGTAAGTTTCAAATACTCATTAATTTCACACCCTGGACTACTCTACGTTATGTTTTATATGGGTTAATTGTCTGGGTTCAGAGCTGAACCTGGACATAACCCCTTCTTCACTCGTTCAGTATGAATAAGTAGAGCATTCGAGCATCTCATGCTTCCTCTTACCCTGCACTGCATAGCACAGGGCAAGGACTGTTTGTTTGCATTCTCACACTGCTAGGCAGAAGCCTCCGCCTAGCAGTGATCCCAGAGATGTCACAGCACTAATGGGGAGTCTATAATGCTGTTTTATAGTCTAGGGCAGTGCTAAAGACCCCATATTAGTGCTGGTGACATCACTGCTAGGTGGAACTCTCATCCATGCTGAGACCCAGTATATCACCGGAGGTTAAGAAAAACCCCTTGCCCTGTGCGATTGAGCACAGGGCAAGGGGGAGGATCGGAGCAAGAAATGCTGCGATGCTCCACTCATTTATGCTGAATGAGTAAAGAAAAGGTTATGTCCACGTTCATAGCTGAATCGGACAACCCCTTTTAATATTTTTTGTTCCCCCAGTCAGAACATGTTTACAGACTATGAATCAAATTTTAATCATTGGCCAATGACTGATTTTGGAGCACAGCTCCCATTCAAGTGAACAGGTGTTACTGCAGCCTACTTTTCTCAGAGTCAGGAGTGATTCTTTTGCTAAATAAATGGGGATCTACTTAGAGCTGCTGAGGTGACAGTGGAAGCAATGGAAGGAGTAGAAAGACCAGAGGGGCCGTCACAGGAGCTTGAGTGTCAAAGATATCACATACCGCGGGAAAGATGCTCCCTGGCTGGCCAAGGCCAGAAGAGAACCAGAGATTTTCAGGAGGTACAGGCCGAGTACTCTGGACCAGGATGAGATGTCCCATCAGTGCACCTGGGAAAGCATGTCCTAGAGCCAGAGGGAAGAGCAGGGTGTCACTGTTCTGGGTAGAAGGGGACATTATCCCCTCCAGGACCATAGGAGAGGGGAGAAAAAGAGAAATCCCCCAGATTCCTAGGATAGAAGGGGTCGCTGGAGGATAGATAGGCAAAGGAACAGCCCTGTGGGAGGAAATAACACTTTTTGCTTAGTGTCCGCCTCCTAGTGGCGGTCTTGCCTGTGTCCCCCAATGATACGGATGAGAAATGTTTGTGTAACTACTTATTGGCCCTTATGTTGTAAAATATGTGATAATATATTAGAAGTAGAAATTGTCTACTTTGTGACTATTTTTTCTTTCTACTGTAGGTGCTGCTTGCAAATATGTTCTGCTCTGAAGCTTATTTCAAGAACTGCTACATGATGTCTCAGCTAGGAAAACGTAAGACATGAAACCACATAGCCAAAAACACTTTGAGGGAGATAACATTAACCAGATTCATCAATAGGATGTGCACCCTGTTGAGGAATCTAGTGTAGGTTAAAAATGGGGGGCATTAAGACACCTTTAAAGGGGTTATCCCATGACTAATGTAAAAAAAGTAAAATAATACATCATACAGTACATGACAAGCTCTTTCTAAGAAACTTAGAACTAGCCCTGTACCTCACATGGATCCAGAGATATCGCCATTCATTGCTCTGCTAGATTTATATCAAGCCGACAGCTCAAGGGGAGTGTCTTTTCTGCTGCAGATAAGGGGGCGTCTCTCAGCTCTCCCTATCACAGCTCAGGGGGCGTGTCTCAGCTCTCCCTATCACAGCTCAGGGGGCGTGTCTCAGCTCTCCCTATCACAGCTCAGGAGGCGTGTCTCAGCTCTCCATATCACAGCTCAGGGGGGCGTGTCTCAGCTCTCCCTATCACAGCTCAGGGGGCGTGTCTTAGCTCTCCCTATCACAGCTCAGGAGGCAGTAGGAGGATAAAACTGAACATGTGCGGCCATCTCAGTGAGCAGGACAAAGAAATAAGAAAAAAAACAGCAGGTGGCGCTGTACAGATACATTTTATTCAATAACTCAGTGGCTATGCAAAATCTTTAATTACAAGCAATTACAAAAGAATTCAGATCCAGGTGCTGCTTTTAAAATGGCTAAAATATTTTTCGTGGGATGACCCCTTTAATAATTGTGGCGCTTCTGTGTGTCAACACTTAAATCTATGCCAGCAAGATAGAAAGTGTAGATTTCAAATTTACTGGCACAGATTAAATGAAATATGTGGGGCTGGTAGAGATGAGCGAACTTTAAAAAAAAGTCCGGTGTTCGGGTTGCGGTAAGTCGCGCATCCCGTTATGGATTCCACTATAGCCGCATATGGAATCCATAAGGGGCGGCTGCCACCAACCCGAACTGTTGAACAGTCGAAGGACCTGGGGTGACGTCACTGTCATGTGATCAGTGCAGGGGGCGTGGCTCAGCACGGGAATCCATAACGGGATACGCGACTTACCGCAACCCGAACGCCGGACTTTTTTTTAAAGTTCGCTCATCTCTAGGGGCTGGCTATGCATGACCCCCCCCCCCCGCACACTTTTTGGAAAAGTGGCGAGAAAGGCGCAAAACCCACCAAAAATTGCATCCTGGTGCACACCCACCTGCACAACATTTTACAAGTTTGCTGCTGTACATAAGTTGATAAATGTCCCCCAATGTCCAGTCAAATTTGCTATTATTTTCCACCACTTTTCAAAGTAGAAAAGTTGCAGAAAATATTCATAAATGAGATGTCTGGGGTGGAACTCTGAAACACTGCTCCCTTTTTTCCCCTGACACATTCATACGGCTTAACAAAGGTCAACTGCAGCTTTACAAGGGCCTAAATTCCATAGTTTTCCACTGTATGTACGCCAGAAAATGGGGGTAAGTTAATTTGTGGATATTTATCTCGGCAGAAAGGAGAAAGCCCCGTGTTCTGGGCTTGAATTGTAATCTGGAATGCTTTCTCTTGCTTTTTGAACCCTGTTACACCTAATACATTTTTGTCCCCCCTTTCATTAGATTGTCCAGAAAATCAGGACGAAAGTATTAAGAAAATAGCAAAACATGTTCTAGAAAACCGTGCTTATACGTGTTCTCACCCTCTGGACAGAACTTTCTAAAAACCGAGCCAGAAGTAGCAAGAGCTGCTGCAGAACGTCCATATAGCTTTACACGATGTGCTAACGATGCCGGCCTGGAGCGTATTGTAACTTTGTACAATTGTTGATAAATCTATCTTTTTGTTTTTTATCTGTACTAAAGCTGTAATACACAAGAAACTTATAAAATAAGACTACAAATATGAGATCCTTGTGTTTACTGGGGTACTATAAGCCCACAAAAAACGTGCGTATGTATGGGTTGTGTTCATGAGATGATGCTTTTATGTGTGTAGGTGCATTTTCTTGACTAATGCACATGTACAGTATTTAAAGCATACCAGTGTATCATATAACATGAGTAGAAAACAGGCACAAGACGTTGGCTTACAGATCGACATCAAAATGCAGGCCGCTAGTGTCTGTAGTTTCTTTGTCATTAACGGCGCCATTAGTGGTTTAGGTGTCTTATAATGTATATTGCAGCTAGTGATACAGGAGCAGGGGCACGGGCTGTCTCCTTAGGCTGTATTACACCAACAGATTCTCTGACCAGTCTCTGTTCAATCAGACCAATAGTTGGTGTGTATAACAAAAGAGCTGTGTGTGTAATAGGCCATCTGACCAATGATTGATCAGATAATCTGTCAGATAATCTGTTGGTTGTCATACAGACAAAAAAGAAAAAAGGGAAGTTACTTCAATCCGAGGGGATCCAAAGAATCCCAAGGAAAGAACAGAGGCGCCAGCAGTGGTGGGGTCAGGAAAAGGAAGGAAGGACTAAAAAATGGGTGTATTAACGGGAAGGCAGCCCAAGAACAGAGTGCCTGATGCAAGTCGGGCACCTAGGTAAATAGGACGTGTGGTGAGCGAGACTCCCCAACCTGACGGGACAGTCCACAAGGTTCAGGATAAGCTCCACTCCCCTAATTAGTATTACAGTGAACTAAGCAATCACGATCGGTTCTTCCACCAGGGGTGTGGTGGACAGTGGATAAAGAGGGTGCAGTTAATGCAGTAATAGATCAAATAGTACAAATAAAGATTAAAAACATATTAATGATATTAGAAGGTTTAAAAACAAAGTAAGATCATCCACACTTACTTCACTGGGGGGTAGTCAACGGGATAAACTCAAAACCCCCCCAGCCAGGATCGCATGTAGAAAGTATTACAGATTTGACGGCAGCACACTCTTAGAGGCTTCTGGTCAATCCTTTTATTGCAGCATATGTGGCTCAACGCGTTTTGGGGACTTTATTCCCCTTCCTCAGGAGCAGATGTATATACAATGTATTTTTCGCTCTATAAGACGCACTCCCCCCCCCCCCCCCCAAAAAAAAAAGAGGGGGGAAAATAGTGCTGCGTCTTATGGGGCGAATGCGGCAAACACTGATACACCGACACGCTGCTGAAGAGCGCAGCCGACGTGTGTATTAATGAGGAGGGGCTGTGGGCGGGCGTAACGTCACGCGCCTGCTCCGCCCACTTTATGAATGAAGCAGACGGCACAGACGCATGACGTCACGCTGCCGCCGCCTGCCCGCCCGGCCTCCTGACTCCAGTCTTGCCTGCGATCATAGATTATAGGAGGTAGGGTAATACTGCCAACATTAAGTTTAATGAAGATGATGGTTTTAAACATCACCTCTAACATTACTACAGCGGGCCGGTGTAGTAGAATACAGTTATTGTACAGGCCCGCTGTCATTAGCAAACAAGATGCCGCCCACAGCCCCTGTATTGGGGGTCATCGCAGCCACTGTTATGGGGGGAGATCTGTGGATGACACATAGCATAAGATGCTATGAGTCATCCACAGATTCGCCCCATAGCAGTGTCATTCCCAGATGCCCCCATACAGTGCCACAGATACAGTGCCATCCCCAGATTGCCCCCATACAGTGCCATCCCCAGATTCCCCCCATAGCAGTGTCATTCCCAGATGCCCCCATACAGTGCCATCCCCAGATTGCCCCCATACAGTGCCATCCACAGATTCCCCCCATAGCAGTGTCATTCCCAGATGCCCCCATACAGTGCCATCCCCAGATTGCCCCCATACAGTGCCATCCCCAGATTGCCCCCATACAGTGCCATCCCCAGATTCCCCCCATAGCAGTGTCATTCCCAGATGCCCCCATACAGTGCCATCCCCAGATTGCCCCCATACAGTGCCATCCCCAGATTCCCCCCATAGCAGTGCCACCCCCAGCTCCCCCACATAACAGTGCCATCCACAGATTCCCCTCATAGCAGTGTCATTCCCAGATTCCCCCCATAGCAGTGTCATTCCCAGATGCCCCCATACAGTGCCATCCCCAGATTGCCCCCCATACAGTGCCATCCCCAGATTGCCCCCATACAGTGCCATCCACAGATTCCCCCCATAGGAGTGTCATTCCCAGATGCCCCCATACAGTGCCATCCCCAGATTGCCCCCATACAGTGCTATCCACAGATTCCCCCCATAGCAGTGCCATCCCCAGCTCCCCCACATAACAGTGCCATCCACAGATTCCCCTCATAGCAGTGTCATTCCCAGATTCCCCCCATAGCAGTGTCATTCCCAGATGCCCCCATACAGTGCCATCCCCAGATTGCCCCCCATACAGTGCCATCCCCAGATTCCCCCTATACAGTGCCATCCACAGATTCCCCCCATAGCGTGCCATCCCCAGATTGCCCCCATACAGTGCCATCCACAGATTCCCCTCATAGCAGTGCCATCCCCAGATTGCCCCCATACAGTGCCATCCCCAGATTCCCCCCATACAGTGCCCTCCACAGATTCCCCCCATAGCAGTGCCATCCCCAGATTCCCCCCATAGCAGTGCCATCCCCAGCTCCCCCACATAACAGTGCCATCCCCAGATTCCCCCATACAGTGCCATCCCCAGATTGCCCCCATACAGTGCCATCCCCAGATTGCCCCCATACAGTGCCATCCCCAGATTGCCCCCATACAGTGCCATCCCCAGATTGCCCCCATACAGTGCCATCCCCAGATTGCCCCCATACAGTGCCATCCCCAGATGCCCCCATACAGTGCCATCCACAGATTCCCCCATACAGTGCCATCCACAGATTCCCCCATAGCAGTGTTATTCCCAGATGCCCCCATACAGTGCCATCCCCAGATGCCCTCATACAGTGCCATCCCCAGATGCCCCCATACAGTGCCATCCACAGATTCCCCCATAGCATTGTCATTCCCAGATGCCCCCATACAGTGCCATCCCCAGATTGCCCCCATACAGTGCCATCCCCAGATTGCCCCCATACAGTGCCATCCCCAGATTCCCCCATACAGTGCCATCCACAGATTGCCCCCATACAGTGCCATCCCCAGATTGCCCCCATACAGTGCCATCCCCAGATTGCCCCCATACAGTGCCATCCCCAGATTCCCCCCATACAGTGCCATCCACAGATTCCCCCATAGCAGTGTCATTCCCAGATTCCCCCATAGCAGTGCCATCCCCAGATTCCCCCATACAGTGCCATCCCCAGATTGCCCCCCATACAGTGCCATCCACAGATTCCCCCCATACAGTGCCATCCACAGATTCCCCCATAGCAGTGTCATTCCCAGATGCCCCCATACAGTGCCATCCACAGATTCCCCTCATAGCAGTGTCATTCCCAGATTGCCCCCATAGCAGTGTCATTCCCAGATGCCCCCATACAGTGCCATCCCCAGATTGCCCCCATACAGTGCCATCCCCAGATTGCCCCATACAGTGCCATCCCCAGATTGCCCCCATACAGTGCCATCCCCAGATTGCCCCCATACGGTGCCATCCCCAGATTGCCCCCATACAGTGCCATCCCCAGATTGCCCCCATACGGTGCCATCCCCAGATTGCCCCCATACGGTGCCATCCCCAGATTGCCCCCATACGGTGCCATCCCCAGATTGCCCCCATACGGTGCCATCCCCAGATTGCCCCCATACGGTGCCATCCCCAGATGCCCCCATACGGTGCCATCCACAGATTCCCCCCATACAGTGCCACAGATAGTGCCATCCCCAGATTCCCCCCATACAGTGCCATCCACAGATTCCCCCCATAGCAGTGTCATTCCCAGATGCCCCCATACAGTGCCATCCCCAGATTCCCCCCATACAGTGCCATCCACAGATTCCCCCATAGCAGTGCCATTCCCAGATGCCCCCATACAGTGCCATCCCCAGATTCCCCCATACAGTGCCATCCACAGATTCCCCCCATAGCAGTGTCATTCCCAGATGCCCCCATACAGTGCCATCCCCAGATTCCCCCATACAGTGCCATCCACAGATTCCCCCATACAGTGCCATCCACAGATTCCCCCATAGCAGTGCCATCCCCAGATTCCCCCATAGCAGTGCCATCCCCAGCTCCCCCACATAACAGTGCCATCCACAGATTCCCCCATACAGTGCCATCCCCAGATTGCCCCCATACAGTGCCATCCCCAGATTGCCCCCATACAGTGCCATCCCCAGATTGCCCCCATACAGTGCCATCCCCAGATTGCCCCCATACAGTGCCATCCACAGATTCCCCCATACAGTGCCATCCACAGATTCCCCTCATAGCAGTGCCATCCCCAGATTGCCCCCATACAGTGCCATCCCCAGATTCCCCCATACAGTGCCATCCCCAGATTCCCCCATACAGTGCCATCCCCAGATTGCCCCCATACAGTGCCATCCCCAGATGCCCCCATACAGTGCCATCCCCAGATTCCCCCATACAGTGCCATCCACAGATTCCCCCATAGCAGTGTCATTCCCAGATTCCCCCATAGCAGTGTCATTCCCAGATGCCCCCATACAGTGCCACAGATACAGTGCCATCCCCAGATTGCCCCCATACAGTGCCATCCCCAGATTCCCCCATACAGTGCCATCCACAGATTCCCCCATAGCAGTGCCATTCCCAGATTCCCCCATAGCAGTGCCATTCCCAGATGCCCCCATACAGTGCCACAGATACAGTGCCATCCCCAGATTGCCCCCCATACAGTGCCATCCACAGATTCCCCCCATACAGTGCCATCCACAGATTCCCCCCATAGCAGTGTCATTCACAGATGCCCCCATACAGTGCCATTCCCAGATTCCCCTCATAGCAGTGTCATTCCCAGATTCCCCCCATAGCAGTGTCATTCCCAGATGCCCCCATACAGTGCCATCCCCAGATTGCCCCCCATACAGTGCCATCCCCAGATTGCCCCCCATACAGTGCCATCCCCAGATTGCCCCCATACAGTGCCATCCACAGATTCCCCCCATAGCAGTGTCATTCACAGATGCCCCCATACAGTGCCATCCCCAGATTCCCCTCATAGCAGTGTCATTCCCAGATTCCCCCCATAGCAGTGTCATTCCCAGATGCCCCCATACAGTGCCATCCCCAGATTGCCCCCATACAGTGCCATCCCCAGATTGCCCCCATACAGTGCCATCCACAGATTCCCCCATAGCAGTGTCATTCCCAGATGACCCCATACAGTGCCATCCCCAGATTGCCCCCATACAGTGCCATCCACAGATTCCCCCATAGCAGTGCCATCCCCAGATTCCCCCATAGCAGTGCCATCCACAGATTCCCCCATAGCAGTGTCATTCCCAGATTCCCCCCATAGCAGTGTCATTCCCAGATGCCCCCATACAGTGCCATCCCCAGATTGCCCCCATACAGTGCCATCCCCAGATTGCCCCCATACAGTGCCATCCCCAGATTGCCCCCATACAGTGCCATCCCCAGATTGCCCCCATACAGTGCCATCCCCAGATTGCCCCCATACAGTGCCATCCCCAGATTGCCCCCATACAGTGCCATCCACAGATTCCCCTCATAGCAGTGCCATCCCCAGATTGCCCCCATACAGTGCCATCCCCAGATTGCCCCCATACAGTGCCATCCCCAGATTCCCCCCATACAGTGCCATCCCCAGATTCCCCCATACAGTGCCATCCACAGATTCCCCCATACAGTGCCATCCCCAGATTGCCCCCATACAGTGCCATCCCCAGATGCCCCCATACAGTGCCATCCACAGATTCCCCCATACAGTGCCATCCACAGATTCCCCCATAGCAGTGTCATTCCCAGATTCCCCCATAGCAGTGTCATTCCCAGATGCCCCCATACAGTGCCACAGATACAGTGCCATCCCCAGATTGCCCCCATACAGTGCCATCCCCAGATTGCCCCCATACAGTGCCATCCACAGATTGCCCCCATACAGTGCCATCCACAGATTCCCCCATAGCAGTGTCATTCCCAGATGCCCCATACAGTGCCATCCACAGATTCCCCTCATAGCAGTGTCATTCCCAGATTCTCCCCATAGCAGTGTCATTCCCAGATGCCCCCATACAGTGCCATCCCCAGATTGCCCCCATACAGTGCCATCCCCAGATTGCCCCCATACAGTGCCATCCCCAGATTGCCCCCATACAGTGCCATCCACAGATTCCCCCATAGCAGTGTCATTCCCAGATGACCCCATACAGTGCCATCCCCAGATTGCCCCCATACAGTGCTATCCACAGATTCCCCCATAGCAGTGCCATCCCCAGCTTCCCCACATAACGGTGCCATCCACAGATTCCCCCATAGCAGTGTCATTCCCAGATTCCCCCATAGCAGTGTCATTCCCAGATGCCCCTATACAGTGCCATCCCCAGATTGCCCCCATACAGTGCCATCCCCAGATTGCCCCCATACAGTGCCATCCCCAGATTGCCCCCATACAGTGCCATCCCCAGATTGCCCCCATACAGTGCCATCCCCAGATTGCCCCCATACAGTGCCATCCCCAGATTGCCCCCATACAGTGCCATCCACAGATTCCCCTCATAGCAGTGCCATCCCCAGATTGCCCCCATACAGTGCCATCCCCAGATTGCCCCCATACAGTGCCATCCCCAGATTGCCCCCATACAGTGCCATCCCCAGATTCCCCCATACAGTGCCATCCACAGATTCCCCCATACAGTGCCATCCCCAGATTGCCCCCATACAGTGCCATCCCCAGATGCCCCCATACAGTGCCATCCACAGATTCCCACCATACAGTGCCATCCACAGATTCCCCCCATAGCAGTGTCATTCCCAGATTCCCCCATAGCAGTGTCATTCCCAGATGCCCCCATACAGTGCCACAGATACAGTGCCATCCCCAGATTCCCCCATACAGTGCCATCCCCAGATTGCCCCCCATACAGTGCCATCCACAGATTCCCCCCATACAGTGCCATCCACAGATTCCCCCCATAGCAGTGTCATTCCCAGATGCCCCCATACAGTGCCATCCACAGATTCCCCTCATAGCAGTGTCATTCCCAGATTCTCCCCATAGCAGTGTCATTCCCAGATGCCCCCATACAGTGCCATCCCCAGATTGCCGCCCATACAGTGCCATCCCCAGATTGCCCCCATGCGGTGCCATCCCCAGATTGCCCCCATACGGTGCCATCCCCAGATGCCCCCATACGGTGCCATCCACAGATTCCCCCCATACAGTGCTCACAGATTCCATAGTGCCATCCCCAGATTGCCCCCATACAGTGCCATCCACAGATTCCCCCATAGCAGTGCCATCCCCAGATTGCCCCCATACAGTGCCATCCCCAGATTGCCCCCATAGCAGTGCCATCCCCAGATTCCCCCCATAGCAGTGCCATCCCCAGCTTCCCCACATAACAGTGCCATCCACAGATTCCCCCATACAGTGCCATCCCCAGATTGCCCCCATACAGTGCCATCCCCAGATTGCCCCCATACAGTGCCATCCCCAGATGCCCCCATACGGTGCCATCCACAGATTCCCCCATACAGTGCCATCCACAGATTCCCTCATAGCAGTGCCATCCCCAGATTGCCCCCATACAGTGCCATCCCCAGATTCCCCCATACAGTGCCATCCACAGATTCCCCCATACAGTGCCATCCCCAGATTGCCCCCATACAGTGCCATCCCCAGATGCCCCCATACAGTGCCATCCACAGATTCCCCCATACAGTGCCATCCACAGATTCCCCCATAGCAGTGTCATTCCCAGATTCCCCCATAGCAGTGTCATTCCCAGATGCCCCCATACAGTGCCACAGATACAGTGCCATCCCCAGATTCCCCATACAGTGCCATCCCCAGATTGCCCCCATACAGTGCCATCCACAGATTCCCCCATAGCAGTGTCATTCCCAGATGCCCCCATACAGTGCCATCCCCAGATTGCCCCCATACAGTGCCATCCACAGATTCCCCTCATAGCAGTGCCATCCCCAGATTGCCCCCATACAGTGCCATCCCCAGATTGCCCCCATACAGTGCCATCCACAGATTCCCCCATACAGTGCCATCCACAGATTCCCCCATACAGTGCCATCCCCAGATTGCCCCCATACAGTGCCATCCCCAGATTGCCCCCATACAGTGCCATCCCCAGATTCCCCCATAGCAGTGTCATTCCCAGATGCCCCCATACAGTGCCATCCCCAGATTCCCCTCATAGCAGTGCCATCCACAGATTGCCCCCATACAGTGCCATCCACAGATTCCCCCCATACAGTGCCATCCACAGATTCCCCCCATAGCAGTGTCATCCACAGATTGCCCCCCATACAGTGCCATCCCCAGATTGCCGCCCATACAGTGCCATCCCCAGATTGCCCCCATACGGTGCCATCCCCAGATTGCCCCCATACGGTGCCATCCCCAGATGCCCCCATACGGTGCCATCCACAGATTCCCCCATACAGTGCCACAGATAGTGCCATCCCCAGATTCCCCCATACAGTGCCATCCACAGATTCCCCCATAGCAGTGTCATTCCCAGATGCCCCCATACAGTGCCATCCCCAGATTGCCCCCATACAGTGCCATCCACAGATTCCCCTCATAGCAGTGCCATCCCCAGATTGCCCCCATACAGTGCCATCCCCAGATTCCCCCATAGCAGTGCCATCCCCAGATTCCCCCCATAGCAGTGCCATCCCCAGCTCCCCACATAACAGTGCCATCCACAGATTCCCCCCATACAGTGCCATCCCCAGATTGCCCCCCATACAGTGCCATCCCCAGATTGCCCCCATACAGTGCCATCCCCATATGCCCCCATACGGTGCCATCCACAGATTCCCCCCATACAGTGCCATCCACAGATTCCCCTCATAGCAGTGCCATCCCCAGATTGCCCCCATACAGTGCAATCCCCAGATTCCCCCCATACAGTGCCATCCACAGATTCCCCCATACAGTGCCATCCCCAGATTGCCCCCATACAGTGCCATCCCCAGATGCCCCCATACAGTGCCATCCACAGATTCCCCCCATACAGTGCCATCCACAGATTCCCCCCATAGCAGTGTCATTCCCAGATTCCCCCCATAGCAGTGTCATTCCCAGATGCCCCCATACAGTGCCATCCACAGATTCCCCTCATAGCAGTGTCATTCCCAGATTCCCCCCATAGCAGTGTCATTCCCAGATGCCCCCATACAGTGCCATCCCCAGATTGCCCCCCATACAGTGCCATCCCCAGATTGCCGCCCATACAGTGCCATCCCCAGATTGCCCCCATACGGTGCCATCCCCAGATTGCCCCCATACGGTGCCATCCCCAGATGCCCCCATACGGTGCCATCCACAGATTCCCCCCATACAGTGCCATCCCCAGATTCCCCCCATACAGTGCCATCCACAGATTCCCCCCATAGCAGTGTCATTCCCAGATGCCCCCATACAGTGCCATCCCCAGATTGCCCCCATACAGTGCCATCCACAGATTCCCCTCATAGCAGTGCCATCCCCAGATTGCCCCCATACAGTGCCATCCCCAGATTCCCCCCATAGCAGTGCCATCCCCAGATTCCCCCATAGCAGTGCCATCCCCAGCTCCCCACATAACAGTGCCATCCACAGATTCCCCCATACAGTGCCATCCCCAGATTGCCCCCATACAGTGCCATCCCCAGATTGCCCCCATACAGTGCCATCCCCAGATGCCCCCATACGGTGCCATCCACAGATTCCCCCATACAGTGCCATCCACAGATTCCCCTCATAGCAGTGCCATCCCCAGATTGCCCCCATACAGTGCCATCCCCAGATTCCCCCATACAGTGCCATCCACAGATTCCCCCATACAGTGCCATCCCCAGATTGCCCCCATACAGTGCCATCCCCAGATGCCCCCATACAGTGCCATCCACAGATTCCCCCATACAGTGCCATCCACAGATTCCCCCCATAGCAGTGTCATTCCCAGATTCCCCCCATAGCAGTGTCATTCCCAGATGCCCCCATACAGTGCCACAGATACAGTGCCACAGATACAGTGCCATCCCCAGATTCCCCCATACAGTGCCATCCCCAGATTGCCCCCATACAGTGCCATCCACAGATTCCCCCATAGCAGTGTCATTCCCAGATGCCCCCATACAGTGCCATCCCCAGATTGCCCCCATACAGTGCCATCCACAGATTCCCCTCATAGCAGTGCCATCCCCAGATTGCCCCCATACAGTGCCATCCCCAGATTGCCCCCATACAGTGCCATCCACAGATTCCCCCCATACAGTGCCATCCAGATTCCCCCCATACAGTGCCATCCACAGATTCCCCCCATACAGTGCCACAGATAGTGCCATCCCCAGATTCCCCCCATACAGTGCCATCCACAGATTCCCCCCATAGCAGTGTCATTCCCAGATGCCCCCATACAGTGCCATCCCCAGATTCCCCCCATACAGTGCCATCCCCAGATTCCCCCCATAGCAGTGTCATTCCCAGATTCCCCCCATACAGTGCCATCCACAGATTCCCCCATACAGTGCCATCCACAGATTCCCCCATACAGTGCCATCCCCAGATTGCCCCCATACAGTGCCATCCCCAGATTGCCCCCATACAGTGCCATCCCCAGATTCCCCATAGCAGTGTCATTCCCAGATGCCCCCATACAGTGCCATCCCCAGATTCCCCTCATAGCAGTGCCATCCCCAGATTGCCCCCATACAGTGCCATCCACAGATTCCCCCATACAGTGCCATCCCCAGATTGCCCCCATACAGTGCCATCCACAGATTCCCTCATAGCAGTGCCATCCACAGATTGCCCCCATACAGTGCCATCCACAGATTCCCCCATACAGTGCCATCCACAGATTCCCCCATACAGTGCCATCCACAGATTCCCCCATAGCAGTGTCATCCACAGATTGCCCCCATACAGTGCCATCCCCAGATTGCCGCCCATACAGTGCCATCCCCAGATTGCCCCCATACAGTGCCATCCCCAGATTGCCCCCATACGGTGCCATCCCCAGATTGCCCCCATACGGTGCCATCCCCAGATGCCCCCATACAGTGCCATCCACAGATTCCCCCATAGCAGTGTCATTCCCAGATGCCCCCATACAGTGCCATCCCCAGATTGCCCCCATACAGTGCCATCCACAGATTCCCCTCATAGCAGTGCCATCCCCAGATTGCCCCCATACAGTGCCATCCCCAGATTGCCCCCATACAGTGCCATCCCCAGATTCCCCCCATAGCAGTGCCATCCCCAGATTCCCCACATAGCAGTGCCATCCCCAGCTCCCCCACATAACAGTGCCATCCACAGATTCCCCCCATACAGTGCCATCCCCAGATTGCCCCCATACAGTGCCATCCCCAGATTGCCCCCATACAGTGCCATCCCCAGATGCCCCCATACGGTGCCATCCACAGATTCCCCCATACAGTGCCATCCACAGATTCCCCTCATAGCAGTGCCATCCCCAGATTGCCCCCATACAGTGCCATCCCCAGATTCCCCCATACAGTGCCATCCACAGATTCCCCCATACAGTGCCATCCCCAGATTGCCCCCATACAGTGCCATCCCCAGATGCCCCCATACAGTGCCATCCACAGATTCCCCCATACAGTGCCATCCACAGATTCCCCCATAGCAGTGTCATTCCCAGATTCCCCCATAGCAGTGTCATTCCCAGATGCCCCCATACAGTGCCACAGATACAGTGCCATCCCCAGATTCCCCCATACAGTGCCATCCCCAGATTGCCCTCATACAGTGCCATCCACAGATTCCCCCATAGCAGTGTCATTCCCAGATGCCCCCATACAGTGCCATCCCCAGATTGCCCCCATACAGTGCCATCCACAGATTCCCCTCATAGCAGTGCCATCCCCAGATTGCCCCCATACAGTGCCATCCCCAGATTGCCCCCATACAGTGCCATCCCCAGATTGCCCCCATAGCAGTGCCATCCACAGATTCCCCCATACAGTGCCATCCCCAGATTCCCCTCATAGCAGTGCCATCCCCAGATTGCCCCCATACAGTGCCATCCACAGATTCCCCCATAGCAGTGCCATCCCCAGATTGCCCCCATACAGTGCCATCCACAGATTCCCCTCATAGCAGTGCCATCCACAGATTGCCCCCATACAGTGCCATCCACAGATTCCCCCATACAGTGCCATCCACAGATTCCCCCCATACAGTGCCATCCACAGATTCCCCCATAGCAGTGTCATCCACAGATTGCCCCCATACAGTGCCATCCCCAGATTGCCGCCCATACAGTGCCATCCCCAGATTGCCCCCATACAGTGCCATCCCCAGATTGCCCCCATACGGTGCCATCCCCAGATTGCCCCCATACGGTGCCATCCCCAGATTGCCCCCATACGGTGCCATCCACAGATTCCCCCATACAGTGCCACAGATAGTGCCATCCCCAGATTCCCCCATACAGTGCCATCCACAGATTCCCCCATAGCAGTGCCATTCCCAGATGCCCCCATACAGTGCCATCCCCAGATTGCCCCCATACAGTGCCATCCACAGATTCCCCTCATAGCAGTGCCATCCCCAGATTGCCCCCATACAGTGCCATCCCCAGATTCCCCCATAGCAGTGCCATCCCCAGATTCCCCCATAGCAGTGCCATCCCCAGCTTCCCCACATAACAGTGCCATCCACAGATTCCCCCATACAGTGCCATCCCCAGATTGCCCCCATACAGTGCCATCCCCAGATTGCCCCCATACAGTGCCATCCCCAGATGCCCCCATACAGTGCCATCCACAGATTCCCCCCATACAGTGCCATCCACAGATTCCCCTCATAGCAGTGCCATCCCCAGATTGCCCCCATACAGTGCCATCCCCAGATTCCCCCATACAGTGCCATCCACAGATTCCCCCATAGCAGTGCCATCCCCAGATTGCCCCCATACAGTGCCATCCCCAGATGCCCCCATACAGTGCCATCCCCAGATTCCCCCATACAGTGCCATCCACAGATTCCCCCATAGCAGTGTCATTCCCAGATTCCCCCATAGCAGTGCCATCCCCAGATGCCCCCATACAGTGCCATCCACAGATTCCCCTCATAGCAGTGCCATCCCCAGATTCCCCCATAGCAGTGCCATCCCCAGATTGCCCCCATACAGTGCCATCCCCAGATTGCCCCCATGCAGTGCCATCCCCAGATTGCCCCCCATACAGTGCCATCCACAGATTCCCCCATAGCAGTGCCATCCCCAGATTGCCCCCATACAGTGCCATCCCCAGATTGCCCCCCATACAGTGCCATCCACAGATTCCCCCATACAGTGCCATCCCCAGATTGCCCCCATACAGTGCCATCCCCAGATGCCCCCATACAGTGCCATCCACAGATTCCCCCATACAGTGCCATCCACAGATTCCCCCATAGCAGTGTCATTCCCAGATTCCCCCATAGCAGTGTCATTCCCAGATGCCCCCCATACAGTGCCACAGATACAGTGCCATCCCCAGATTCCCCCATACAGTGCCATCCCCAGATTGCCCCCATACAGTGCCATCCACAGATTCCCCCATAGCAGTGTCATTCCCAGATGCCCCCATACAGTGCCATCCCCAGATTGCCCCCATACAGTGCCATCCACAGATTCCCCTCATAGCAGTGCCATCCCCAGATTGCCCCCATACAGTGCCATCCCCAGATTGCCCCCATACAGTGCCATCCACAGATTGCCCCCATACAGTGCCATCCACAGATTCCCCCATACAGTGCCATCCAGATTCCCCATACAGTGCCATCCACAGATTCCCCCATACAGTGCCACAGATAGTGCCATCCCCAGATTCCCCCATACAGTGCCATCCACAGATTCCCCCATAGCAGTGTCATTCCCAGATGCCCCCATACAGTGCCATCCCCAGATTCCCCCATACAGTGCCATCCCCAGATTCCCCCATAGCAGTGCCATTCACAGATTCCCCCATACAGTGCCATCCCCAGATTCCCCCATACAGTGCCATCCACAGATTCCCCCATACAGTGCCATCCACAGATTGCCCCCATAGCAGTGCCATCCCCAGATTCCCCCATAGCAGTGTCATTCCCAGATGCCCCCATACAGTGCCATCCCCAGATTCCCTCATAGCAGTGCCATCCCCAGATTGCCCCCATACAGTGCCATCCACAGATTCCCCCATACAGTGCCATCCCCAGATTGCCCCCCATACAGTGCCATCCACAGATTCCCCTCATAGCAGTGCCATCCACAGATTGCCCCCATACAGTGCCATCCACAGATTCCCCCATACAGTGCCATCCACAGATTCCCCCATACAGTGCCATCCACAGATTCCCCCATAGCAGTGTCATCCACAGATTGCCCCCCATACAGTGCCATCCCCAGATTGCCGCCCATACAGTGCCATCCCCAGATTGCCCCCATACAGTGCCATCCCCAGATTGCCCCCATACGGTGCCATCCCCAGATTGCCCCCATACGGTGCCATCCCCAGATGCCCCTCATAGCAGTGCCATCCACAGATTCCCCCATACAGTGCCACAGATAGTGCCATCCCCAGATTCCCCCATACAGTGCCATCCACAGATTCCCCCATAGCAGTGTCATTCCCAGATGCCCCCATACAGTGCCATCCCCAGATTGCCCCATACAGTGCCATCCACAGATTCCCCTCATAGCAGTGCCATCCCCAGATTGCCCCCATACAGTGCCATCCCCAGATTCCCCCATAGCAGTGCCATCCCAGATTCCCCATAGCAGTGCCATCCCCAGCTCCCCCCACATAACAGTGCCATCCACAGATTCCCCCCATACAGTGCCATCCCCAGATTGCCCCCATACAGTGCCATCCCCAGATTGCCCCCATACAGTGCCATCCCCAGATGCCCCCATACGGTGCCATCCACAGATTCCCCCATACAGTGCCATCCACAGATTCCCCTCATAGCAGTGCCATCCCCAGATTGCCCCCATACAGTGCCATCCCCAGATTCCCCCATACAGTGCCATCCACAGATTCCCCCATACAGTGCCATCCCCAGATTGCCCCCATACAGTGCCATCCCCAGATGCCCCCATACAGTGCCATCC